>VMOF01000013.1:51382475-51698095 GCA_011764245.1 Trialeurodes vaporariorum | reverse complement strand
GGGTGTAAGGGGTGGAACAGAAAATGGCTAATTTTTTGAATCACTTCAGAAAAAGTTGAAACTATCTGTGGGGTTTTGAAGAGATAAAAATTTGGGGAAGAAGATATACGTTAAAGGGTGGGGTATAAGCTTTGATCCTACATAAAGTTTCTTTATTTACTAAATTATTTTTCTCAAAAAAAATTGAAAAGTAGCGTAACGGGTGGGACGCGTGTGATTTCGTCTTTGAAAGCATACTATAAAACCTGCTGGACATCAACGTTGACCTTATTAGATTTAGATAATTTTCGTCTCTGATTGCATTTTAATGAAAAACAAGATGCTAGGCACTAATTTTTAAATTTCAATTTTGCATATCATGTCCCTTTACTGTAAAATGACCCACCAGTCTTTTTTCCATGTAGCTGGTGAAGGGACTGGTAGGTACCTACCGGGGTTGGATTGCCGAATACTTTTAGTATTCAATCAGACTGTCTGAATATTTTTTATCTCGGGAAACGTTTATAAAAAGTGATCCGGAATTTTTTCTTTTTTTAAAAAATAAAAGGGTGCTTTTGTTTGGGATACTGCAAAGCAACAAAAAATAATTTTTGGGTTTTTTTAAAATTTCACGTAGATTAGGTGCCCCTTAAAGGGGAGTTTAAAACTGACCTCCTCCAGAGTACAAAATGTCTCGGAGATTGAACCGAATCCCAAAAAGTACTCGGCAGTTCAATCTATTTTCCTTCCCCACTCTGACTGTGGTCATAGTTTCGACTTCCTGAGCTGATCAAAAGATTTATAAAAAAAATTTGGGGGGGGGGGGGGGGGGGGGGGGGGGGGGAATCTATAGGGTTTTAAAAATTTGGAGGATTTAATTTTGCAACGGGGGCCAGTTTTTTTCCCCTGATTCAAAAAGAAAAATAAATCGAGAAATCAGATCAATTATTGTTGAAAAAAAGACCCTTCCGATAGAAGAGGCATAGAAAAATTTAAATGTACTTTTGAGAAAAAACGCGTTTGAAGATTTGAAAATAAAATTTTTTATATTTCTTGAAAGTATCGGTACCTATAATCGATGGAACCAGTGGCGAGGGGTGCGATTTGGCAACGTTCTTTTTCCCCCCTTAAAAAACTTAGAAAGGTCGAAATTCTTGATTATCGCCGAGGACTGAAGTGTTCGACTTTTTTTGGGGACTTTAAATGGAGAAAGTACATTGTTGCCAAATTTTACGCTTCGTCACTGGATGGAACCAAAACTCGGTTTTATTTCTTTCTTTCTTTAAAGTACCTACATCGAAAGAAACCCCTTTTAAACTTTACCAATGTACAGTCGGGGCAAAAGAATGTCAGACAACTCCTTGAGGTAGGCCAATGAAATGCCCAATTATTTTAGATAAGTATTGCGGGTGGCCTAATTCAAGGAGACTGCTGACATACTTTTGTCCCTGAGTACATAATACGCTTTTTGATATATGTATGCAAAAAATTTTTTTTTAACATTCCCCCGAGGAGTTTTTTTGTTTTTTTTTTTGTTGTTGCTTTTTTTTTTTTTTTTTTTTTTTTTTTTTTTTTTTTTTTTTTAAATTTTAAAAAAAGTAAGACGTTATAGAGGATTTTTTTAAATTTTCCATTAAAATCAACGAGAAAAAGGGGTAAACATAAGGAAAAATTGGGAAAACTTAAAAAATTTTAGCTGTTTAAATTTTTATGAAAATTTGCAAAAAAAATTCTGCAACCAGCCTACCGTAAAATTAACCCCCTTAAAGGGGTTCGGGGGTTTTCCCCAGATTTTAACCCCTTTAGAGGTGCGCTCGCGTTTTGTGACACGCGAAACGTCGCGTAGATGACATACGTCATCCACTTTTAAAATGGCTATAAGTCTGCCAATTCAGTCTAAAAAAATGTATGTAACTCAATCGATGGGAAAAACTTCCTCAGTAATTTGAATGACGGAAATTTCAAAAATTCGACCCATTTTTTTTGCAAATGGCGAAAAAATTAAAAAAAATGGGAAATTCAGATTTTGCCTTTTTTGAAAATGCCATTATTTTAGGCTAAAAAGTTTAATGATGATTTCAAAGAAAATAATTTTTTTTGTTACTCTTGTAGGATGTTTTTTCAAGTTCAAAATTTTTAAATTTTTTAAAATTGAAAAAAACGCGTCTTGAAAGCGTCGCGTGGATGACAATCGTCATCCACCACTTTGACGTTTTGTAAATTCCCGGTTTTGAGAGGGGAAAAAAAAAAAAAAAAAAAAAAAAAAAAAAAATTTGGAACTCCTTGTCCCCTCCAAGAAAGGCAGCTACTGAAAATCTCAGCTTTGAAAACAAAACTCGCGAAAATACACGCAAAACATGTAGCGGGGTTTTTGTCATCCCCGCGACCATCGAGGGGTAAAATGGGGATCTGGGGGTCTCCCAGTGGCGGCTCGTGCAATTTAGCAACCGCTTTTCGTCCTTTTAAAACTATGCAAAAAATATTGAATATCTTGGGGGCAAATGCACCTCCTGAAGGTCGATTGTTTAGCATAGGTTTTAAAAGGAGAAATTAAGTTTTTGCCACATTGCACGACCGCCCGGGGTCTCCCCCAGAAAATCTAAGAGGATCTAGGAGCCCCCCCCCCCCCCCGATCAATTTTGTGTCAGAAATTGTTTGTGGGGTATTTACAGAGATTACTAAGCTAAAGAGATATGGCAAGTCCTATCCCCGCCCTGTTAGAAAACCGTTAATCGACATTTCGTAAAAAACGCCTTTAAAAAGACCATGATACGATACGGCGTACCATGGTGGACCATTTTTTGTAAACATTGCATTACTGCTGTTTGTGGGAAAAAAATTCTAGGCACACACTTTTCTGAATTTTTTTACTTTCCAAACACGTTGATAAAAGGAAAATGTCAAGGGGAAAAAATTTTAAACCCCTAAAATAACCCTAAAACTTAGTCAAAAGTCATTTTCTGGCAGCCGAACGCACTTCGGTTACTTTCAGAATTGTTTACAAAAATGGTCCACCAGATCGTATGCCAGTTTGCCCACTTCGTAGGATTCGATTAACAGTTTTGAGCGGTTCTGCCACATCTCTTTAGCTTAGTTATCTCTGGGTATTTACTACAGTTTATTTTTTTTGACGTCTACTAAAACGGTCTGTAGCTATAGCTTATAACCCCCACCCGAACCACACATTCAGTTCGAGGAATCCGTGAAAAATTATGTCTCACTTTTGAAAGGCGTGACGAGACAGACTAAAAAAAAAAAAAGTGCAAGGAGGAACACAAGGTAAAAACAAAGGCGGGAAAACTCGGGAGTTTTTGACTTCTGATGGGTGAGCTGTTAATTAAAGCGCTGCGGCGCGGAAAAAAAAAACGAGGTGAATGTGACAATAGATGAGCGAGACAAGTAAATTACACCTGAAGGGTCCATCCCTTCATATAGCTGGGTGACCAAGAGGCGACACTGAGCCGACTAAACGAGTCATTGAGCGAGGTAAGGGATAAGTATAGCTAAAAATAGATTGTTAAATGTATATTTCAAACGCCTTCAAATCATGATATAGGCCAAAAGGGGCGCCAGCAGAAACTTTCCAGTGAAAGGCAACATCAATATATATCAATACTGGAGGCCGGTGGCCGCTTCGCGGCCAAGCTTTCCGTTTCGCGTCTTGCGCGTGATTTTTTTATTCGAGCTAAGATTTTGACTGATATCCACTCCCTAACTCCGTTTGCTATTCGCCCTCAAATCCTGCCCCAAAAGGGAAACGAAATCAAAAACTTACTCTATTTCCTGCAATACTAAAGTGGTATTTTTCTGTACACCAAATGTTTAGAAAACAGGAGTCATCATTTGGAAGGGGCAAAAATAGCAACCCCCCCCGTCCCCTCACCCCCTTGCATGAAACTTAACCATTTTAGGGGGGGTCGTTCTCAAGAGGACCCGATCCAAAACCGTCTTTTTTTTTTTGGCGCTCATGGAGCCCCAAAACCCCTTGAATCGGCGCATTTGGATGCACCGTATTAGCGCTGTGGATTATACGATTTAGAACAGTACAGAGAAAAGAAGGGAAGGGAGAAAGAGATAGCGAGAGTAAAAAACCCAGCTTTCACAATAAAATGAGAAGTTCGGGGAAGAAAACAAATACGCATGACCGAGATCGCACACCTACGAAAACCTTTCGTTGAACTGACATGACAATAAGACTTGCGTTTAGTAGGAAATCAAAAATCTGTATAAAAAGGAAAAGAAACTTTGCCGGGAAAATATGCCTTTTTCAAACAGCCCTTTATAACCAATAATTTTTTAAAAAATGGGTTGGCTCGGAAATTCAAGCAAATTTCATTTAACATTTTAATTTTTTAAGCTTTTTGGACGTGAGGTCATTTAAAACCCCCTATTTTTTGGGGTCATTCTTTCAGCTTTTTTTGACAATTGATGCTCAATGCTCAAAAGATGTCTCCCCATAAGTTTTTTGAAATTAGAGTGAGATAGCAGTACATGCGGGGTTACGTGAGACCAAGAGAGACAGTTTGTCTTTTTTTGGAACGCTCATCCCCAAGTCAGCACTAAATCAGTCTATTTCGAAAAAAAAAAAAAAAAAACGCCCCCTTTTAATTTGACACTCTTTGACTCCACAGATTAAAAAAAAAAGGTTATACAGTAAAATGAATCTTTAAAAAAAACTGCAAAAATACCCAAGAAATCTAAGGGTTTTTTTTTTTTTTTTTTTTTTTTTTTTTAAATTTGAAAAAACAGACCTTATAAAAACATCGTAACCCACCGAGATGCGAAAATACGAAACAGTTCAAATCGCCAACTTTGAAAGAGGATGTGCAACAATATTCTGGGTCCGTTGGACCCGTTGGTAGTATATTCTTAGATAAATCACTTATCATTCAAAGTAAACAACCATTTTCAACGGGAAAACCAAATTTTTTCTTTACTCAGTAATATTCGAGAGCATATTTGATAAGAGCAGAATACCATTGTCTCAACTCATCATCACTAATAGTTTGGTTTCTTTAAAAATTCTCGAAACCACCCAAATTTGCTGGGTTACAATCGAGATATCAATTCCACGCACCGATCTCAAAAAAGTCATCTCTAGTTGATTGTACTATTCTATAAATCTGCTTTTAAATACATAGATAAGTATCGAAGCTCTATTTCGCGAAGTTATACAGCAACCTCGTCGAGCCATCAACAATGACTGTACAGTGCTGCCAGATTTGACATAAAATATACACATTGTACTTTAAGTCTCACGTGCCAAATTTTTGACAACACATCTAGCAGCACTGTGACTGTCCCTTTGTTAACATCTACGAAAAATCATGTGATAAAAATTCGAAGCTATACATCGATATCTACGAAGTGACTTCATTGAAGTCGCTATTAAATGTTCTATACCCGAATTGTCCTTCCCAACGAACTCTATATTAGACCGGCGAACAAATACGAACCAGCGTAACTCGCAAGAAAGAAAGTTGGGTTTAGAATAGAGGTGTTTGGGCCCGGGATAGGAGCACCTCTGTTTACAGTATTTTTATGAAGATGTTCATTCCGTTTTTCGCTTCAAAAACTCCTAATTTTACACGGTTTTTGTTTTTCTTGGTTTTAATAGAAGGGGAAAGCTTCGGCTTTGACCTCCGCCCTACCGGGCCCGGTAACGTTTTTTCGAAAATATATGGAAAATAAAGTCGTTGAAGTGGACACCCTTTGGTATGCTCTGAAGACCTTGAAAATCACGTTCCCCTGTTTACGACGATTCATCTGTCTACAAATCGGTTTTTAGTCATTTCTTGAGTCTACCCCTTTCACTCTCGTCCTTATAGTGCTAGTTTCTTCAAAATCCGAAAATTTTAGTGGTGAGGAGGTAATTTTTCTATACTGTGTAGTGTGTACCAGAAAACCCCTCCTGTTTAGAGTTCGTAGTTATTTAACTTGAGTTCGTAATTACTGTACTTTTCCCCTTCTGGATGTTTTTTTATTCCTAATTTTGTTTTATCAATCTGCGCCATCATCAGTGTCTTTAAATACTGTGTTTGTGGTGAAACTCCCCCGCCGTTAACTCGGATGTCGGATCGAGCCAACCACTAAAAGGGTTTCTGGTTAGTCATCATCAATTTTGTGAAGTATCATCATGTCAGGAGTGATTCCCTCTTATTCCATTGTTTAGTCGCAGCATAATTCAGCCTTGAATCAGGATTCATCGAAAAATTCCTCTCTTTAAACCCATCTGTGGTTTTTGCGCATTCTTCGGAATTTTAAAAGGTGAGTTTAAAAAGGGGTAGGCAGAGAAAATGGCCTATAAGATTTATGTCAAGATTTCTACAACAGCACCTAGAGGCTCATTCAGTTTAAATTCATGAAGTCGTACAGAAAGTATTAGATGGCGGTTTTATGAGGGGCCATGTTTCTTCATCATACATTTTAGCATTTTTTTTGCTGTGACTCGAAGTCGCTTACGGGAACACTTGGGGAAAAGGACCGAACCGCCATAAGCCGCAATGATGCGAGAGAGAAACCTTAAAACGCGAGAGGGCTCTTTCTCGCACTCGCAGTCGCTTACGGGAACACTTTGGGAAACGGACCGAACCGCCATAAGACGCAATGAATGCGGGGAGAAACCTTGAAACGCGAGAGGTCTCTCTCTCGCAGTCGCTTACGGGGAAAATTTGAGAAACGGACCCAACCCCTAAGACGCAATGAGTGCAAGAGAGAAAACCCCGAAAAGTGAGAGGTCTATCTCTCGCACTCGCAGACGCTTACGGGAATAATTTGGAAAACGGACCGAACCGCCATAAGACGCAATGAGTGCGAGAAAGAAACCTTGAAACGCGAGAGGTCTCTCTCTCGCACTCGCAGTCGCTTACGGGAACACTTTGGGAAACGGACCGAAACCCCCATAAGACCAATGAGTGCGAGAGAGAAACCCTTTAAAACGCGAGAGGTCTCTCTTTCGCACTCGCGGTTGCTTACGGGAATAATTTGGGTTACGAACCGAACCGCAATAAGACGCAATGAGTGCGAGAGAGAAACCATGAAACGCGAGAAGTCCCTCTCTCGCACTCGCAGTCGCTTACGGGAAAAATTTGGGAAATGGACGGAACCGCCAAAGGACGCAATGCGTGCGAGTGAGAAACCTTAAAATGCGAGGGGTCTCTCTCTCCCACCCGCAGATGCTTACGGGAACACTTTGGAAAACGGACCGAACCGCCGTAAGACGCAATGAGTGCGAAAGAGAAACCTTGAAACGCGAAAGGTCTCTCTCTCGCACTCGCAGTCGCTTACGGGAACACTTTGGGAAACGGACCGAACCGCCATAAGACGCAATGAGTGCGAGAGAGAAACCATGAAACGCGAGAGGTCTCTCTCCCGCACTCGCAGTCGCTTACGGGAAAAATTTGGGAAACGGACCGAACCGCCGTAAGACACAATGAGTGTGAGTGAGAAAACTTAAAAAGCGACAGGTCTCTCTCTCTCGCACTCGCAGTCGCTTACGGGAAAACTTTGGGAAACGGACCGAACCAATAAGACGCAATGATTGCAGAGAGAAACTTGAAACGCGAGAGGTCTCTCTCTCGCACTCCCGTTGCTCACGGGAAAACTTTGGGAAAGGACCGAACCAACATAAGAGCAATGAGTGCGAGAGAGAACCCTTGAAACGCGAGAGGTCTCTCTCTCGCACTCGCAGTCGCTTGCGGGAATGATTTGGGAAACGGACCGAACCGCCATAAGACGCAATGAGTGCGAGAGAGAAACCTTGAAACGCGAGAGATTTCTCTCTCGCACTCGCAGTCGCTTAGGGGAAAACTTTGGGAAACGGCCGAACCGCCATAAGACGCAATGAGTGCGAGAGAGAAACCTTGAAACGCGAGAGGTCTCTCTCACGCACTCGCAGTCGCTTACGGGAAAATTTTTGGGGAAAAGGACTCAACCGCCCTAAGACGCAATGAGTGCGAGAGAGAAACCTTGAAACGCGAGAGGTCTCTCTCTCGCACTCGCAGTCGCTTACGGGGAAAATTTTGGGAAACGGACCCAACCGCCCTAAGACGCAAAGAGTGCGAGAGAGAAACCTTGAAACGCGAGACGTCTCTCTCTCGCACTCGCAGTTGCTGACGGGAATATTTTGGGAAACGGACCGAACCGACATCAGACTCAATGAGTGCGAGAGAGAAACCTTGAAACGCGAGAGGTCTCTCTCTCGCACTCGCAGTTGCTCACGGGAACACTGTGGGAAACGGACCGAACCACCATACGACGCAATGAGTGCGAGAGAGAACCCTTGAAACGCGAGAGGCTCTCTCTCGCACTCGCAGTCGCTTACGGGAATATTTTGGGGGAAAAGGACTCAACCGCCCTAAGACGCAATGAGTGCGAGAGAAAACCTTGAAACGCGAGAGGTCTCTCTCTCGCACTCGCAGTCGCTTACGGGAAGTTTTTGGGAAACGGACCCAACAGGCATAAGACGCAATGAGTGCGAGAGAGAAACCTTGAAACGCGAGAGGTCTCTCTCTCGCACTCGCAGTTGCTTACGGGGAAAACTTTGGGAAACGGACCGAACCACCATAAGACGCAATGAGTGCGAGAGAGAAACCTTGAAAAGCGAGATGTCTCTCTCTCGCACTCGCAGTTGCTTACGGGAACACTTTGGGAAACGGACCGAACCACCATAAGACGCAATGAGTGTGAGAGAGAAACCTTGAAACGCGAGAGGTCTCTCTCTTGCACTCGCAGTCGCTTACGGGAATATTATGGGAAACGGACCGAACAGCCATAAGACGCAATGAGTGCGAGAGAGAAACTTTGAAACGCGAGAGGTCTCTCTCTCGCACTCGCAGTCGCTTACGGGAACACTTTTGGGAAAAGGACCGATCCACCATAAGACGCAATGAGTGCGAGAGAGAAAACCCTTTAAACGCGAGAGGTCTCTCTCTCGCACTCGCAGTTGCTGACGGGAATATTTTGAGAAACGGACCGAACCGACATCAGACGCAATGAGTGCAAGAGAAACCTTGAAACGCGAGAGGTTTTCTCTCGCCTCGCAGTTGCTCACGGGGAAAACTGTGGGAAACGGACCGAACCACCATAAGACGCAATGAGTGCGAGAGAGAACCCCTTTAAACGCGAGAGGTCTCTCTCTCGCACTCGCAGTCGCTTACGGGAATGATTTGGGAAAAGGACCGAACCGCCATAAGACGCAATGAGTGCGAGAGAGAAACCTTGAAACGCGAGAGGTCTCTCTCTCGCACTCGCAGTCGCTTACGGGAAATTTTGGGAAAAGGACCCAAACCCCCATAAGACGCAATGAGTGCGAGAAGAAAACTTGAAACGCGAGAGGTCTCTCTCTCGCACTCGCAGTTGCTTACGAGAACACTTTGGGAAACGGACCGAACCGCCATAAGACGCAATGAGTGCGAGAGAGAAACCTTGAAACGCGAGAGGTCTCTCTCTCGCACTCGCAGTTGCTTACGGGAACACTTGGGAAACGGACCGAACCACCATAAGACGCAATGAGTGCGAGAGAGAAACCTTGAAACGCGAGATGTCTCTCTCTCGCACTCGCAGTTGCTTACGGGAACACTTTGGGAAACGGACCGAACCACCATAAGACGCAATGAGTGCGAGAGAGAATTGAAACGCGAGAGGTCTCTCTCTTGCACTCGCAGTCGCTTACGGGGAAAATTATGGGAAAAGGACCGAACCGCCATAAGACGAATGATGCGAGAGAGAAACTTTGAAACGCGAGAGGTCTCTCTCTCGCACTCGCATCGCTTACGGGAACACTTTGGGAAACGGACCGATCCACCATAAGACGCAAAGAGTGCGAGAGAGAAACCCTTTAAAAGCGAGAGGTCTCTCTCTCGCACTCGCAGTTGCTGACGGGGAAAATTTTGAGAAACGGACCGAACCGACATCAGACGCAATGAGTGCGAGAGAGAAACCCTTTAAACGCGAGAGGTCTCTCTCTTGCACTCGCAGTCGCTTACGGGAATATTATGGGGAAAAGGACCGAACCCCCATAAGACGCAATAGTGCGAGAGAGAAAATTTGAAACGCGAGAGGTCTCTCTCTCGCATCGCAGTCGCTTACGGGAACACTTTGGGAAACGGACCGATCCACCATAAGACGCAATGAGTGCGAGAGAGAAACCTTGAAACGCGAGAGGTCTTCTCTCGCACTCGCAGTTGCTCAGGAACACTTGGGAAACGGACCGAACCACCATAAGACGCAATGAGTGCGAGAGAGAAACCTTGAAACGCGAGAGGTCTCTCTCTCGCACTCGCAGTTGCTTACGAGAACACTTTGGGAAAAGGACCGAACCGCCATAAAAACGCAATGAGTGCGAGAGAGAAACCTTGAAACGCGAGAGGTCTCTCTCTCGCACTCGCAGTTGCTTACGGGAACACTTTGGGAAACGGACCGAACCACCATAAGACGCAATGAGTGCGAGAGAGAAACCTTGAAACGCGAGATGTCTCTCTCTCGCACTCGCAGTTGCTTACGGGAAAATTTGGGAAACGGACCGAACCACCATAAGACGCAATGAGTGCGAGAGAGAAACCTTTAAACGCGAGAGGTCTCTCTCTTTCACTCGCAGTCGCTTACGGGAATATTTTGGGAAACGGACCGAACCGCCATAAGACGCAATGAGTGCGAGAGAGAAACTTTGAAACGCGAGAGGTTTTCTCTCGCACTCGCAGTTTTCTTACGGGAAAATTGGGAAAAGGACCGATCCACCATAAGACGCAATGAGTGCGAGAGAGAAACCTTGAAACGCGAGAGGGCTCTCTCTCAAAGGGTTTTTCTCTTGCACTCATTGCGTCCTATGGCGGTTCGGTCCGTTTTCCCAAATGTTCCCGTAAGCTACTGCGGGGCGAGAGAGAGACCTCTCGTGCTTCAAGGTTTTTCTCTCGCACTCATTGCGTCTTATGGCGGTCCGGTCCGTTTCCCCAAAATGTTTCCCCTAAGCTACTGCGAGTGCGAGAGAGAGACCTCTCGTGCTTCAAGGTTTCTCTCTCGCACTCATTGCGTCTTATGGTGGTTCGGTCCGTTTCCTAAAGTGTACTCGTAAGCGACTGCGAGTGAGAGAGAGAGACCTCTCGCGGTTTTAGGTTTCTCTCTCGCACTCATTGCGTCTTATGGCGGTTCGGTCCGTTTTTTAAATTGTTTCCCCTAAGCAACTGCGAGTGCGAGAGAGAGACCTTTCGCGTTTTTAAAGGGTTTTTTTCTCGCACTCATTGCGTTTTTAAAGGTGGGTTTGGTACGTTTTTCCAAAATGTTCCCCTAAGCGACTGCGAGTGCGACAGAGAGACCTCTCGCGTTTCAAGGTTTCTCTCTCGCACTCATTGCGGCTTATGGCGGTTCGGTCCGTTTCCCAAAGTGTTCCCGTAAGCTACTGCGAGTGCGAGAGAGAGACCTCTCGTGCTTCAAGGTTTCTCTCTCGCACTCATTGCGTCTTATGGTGGTTCGGTCCGTTTCCTAAATGTACTCGTAAGCGACTGCGAGTGAGAGAGAGAGACTCTCGCGGTTCTAGGTTTCTCTCTCGCACTCATTGCGTCTTATGGCGGTTCGGTCCGTTTTTTAAATTGTTCCCGTAAGCAACTGCGAGTGCGAGAGAGAGACCTTTCGCGTTTTAAGGTTTTTCTCTCGCACTCATTGCGTCTTTAATGGTGGTTCGGTACGTTTTCCAAAGTGTTCCCGGAAGCGACTGCGAGTGCGACAGAGAGACCTCTCGCGTTTCAAGGTTTCTCTCTCGCACTCATTGCGGCTTATGGCGGTTCGGTCCGTTTCCCAAATTTTTCGCGTAAGAGACTGCGAGTGCGAGAGAGAGACTCTTCGCGTTTTAACGTTTCTCTCTCGCACTCATTGCGGCTTATGGCGGTTCGGTCCGTTTCCCAAAGTTGTCCCGTAAGCGACTGCGGTTCACAGCAGTCCGAGTCACAGCAGCTAATAATGCTAAAAAGTGCGATGAAGAAACAGGGCCCCCCATATTATGCCATCTATTACTTTCCGATAGACTTCATGAAATTAACTGAAAGAGCCCCTAGGTGCTGTTCGTAGAAATCTTGACCCAAATCTTATGGCCATGCTCTCAGCCTCCCCCTCCAAGCTCACCTTTAATATTCCGAAAATGCGCAAAAACCACAGATGGTGCAAAGAGAGGAACTTTACGATGAATCCTGATTCAAGGCTGAATTTTGCTGCGACTAAACAAAGGAATAGAGGGAATCACTCCCGACAGATGAGTACTTTACAAAATTGATGATGACTAACCCAAAACCCCTTTTGTGGTTGGGTCGATCCGACATCCTGAGTTAAAGGCGGCGAGTTTCACCACAATCACAGTATTTAATAGACATGATGAGGCGCAGATTGATAAAACAATATTAGGAAAAAAAATCATCCAGAAGGGGAAAAGTACAGAATTACGAACTCAAGTTAAGTAACTACGAACTCACACAGGAGGGTTTTCTGGTCACACTACACAGTATAGAAAAATTTCCCCCTAGCCACTAAAACTTTACGGATTTTGAAGAATCTAGCACTAAAAGGACTGAGAGTGAAGGAGTAGACTCAAGAAATGACTAAAAGCCGATTTTTAGACAGATTGAATGTCGTAAACAGGCGAACGTGATTTGCAAGGTCTTCAGAGCATGCCAACGGGTGTCCATTCAACGACTTATATTTTCCATATATTTCGAAAAAACGTTACCGGACCCGGTAGGGCGGAGGTCAAAGCCGAAGCTATCCTCCTTCTATTAAGACCAAGAAAAGCAAAATCCGTTAAAATTAGGAGTTTTAGAAGCGAAAAACGGAAAAGAACATCTTCATAAAAATACGTGTAAACAGAGGTGCTCCACCGGCCAAAACACCTCTATTTTAACCTAACTTTCCTTCTTGCGGGTTACGCTGGTTCGTATTTGTTCGCCGGTCTTATTTAGAGGTCGTTTGGGCCTTCCGCGCAAAAAACATATGATCACAATCGCCACGGTAACGTCAAATCGCTCGATCAAATTTAAAAAAAAAAAAAAATTGACAGAGCAGCACGTTTCTCGCTCACACGCGTACAAAATCGTATGCTCGCCCGCACGTATGCATTTAAAAAAGGATGACAAAAACTCGCTTCTCTCTCCCACCCTTGCAAAACGAACTGATTCGCATCCTTTTCGCACCCCACAACTTTTCCAGAGAATAGTTTTTTTGCATTTTAAAAAAGGGGCGCGGGACCCGCACGGAAAAACTTATATTTTTCCCGAAGCATTGAAGCCGAGCCCTACCGATCGGTACGAGGCCCCCACCGAAAGGTGCAACGGTTCTCCAGGAACTTAGCTTCATTCCTACAAATATAATATAGGAGGATAGCCGTTCCAGACCCCCTACGGGTGCCCTCCACGGCCATGCATTCTAGGGGTACGGGATAGTTGGCACATTGACGAGTTATCTGTGGGGGGGGGGCCCCCCCTAGTGACGCTACCTATATTTATTTGTGATCTTTCAAGAATATTCATATATGTATATTTGAAACGTAAAAATATTATAAGGTGGGTGGATACTATAACGCAATCAAATATTATATAGATTACTTGCTTAGTATAGTAGCATGAATTTGCGTTTAAAAATTTGGATCCGATCTCTCGCATGGGAAACCATGTAAAAGGAAGAGAGGAGGAGGAACATTTATTTGGATCCAATTCTTGAAGTCACACTTAAATGAGTCTATTATGAATTTGACACCTCCAAGGCATTTCAATGCTACGGTCGAGCCGGCAAATTAACTATAAATCAGGTCACTATAGAATATAACGACCACTTTTATTAATTCGAAAGACATCTGCAGATGTATTTTGAGTAGCTGAATCCATTTCGAAACTCAACTGTCAATGAAACACATCGACTTTCTCACCTAGAGACCATTTTTTTGTCTGAATTGCCAAATAATGAGAGCTACGGAGCCTGAATTAAAATTTCAAGGAAAAAAACTATGAAGCTCTTATCAGAATCAGCGACTCAAAACACACAGATTGTCTCATTCAACTCCCGTAGTTCATGGGATTTCAAACGCATATAATTGAAACCTAACATTGAGAGGAACATGTATCAAGATTGGTGCGCATTTTCGGACATTGCTTTGTCTTAGTCGATGCCTACTCGTCGTCGATTAGACGTTTTTAAAACGATTAGTTTCATCAACCATGCTTTTAATAACCTACATATAAAACCAGCGCATACTTATTGTTAGTGGCAACCTCGGGTCATCGTATAGAGAATAATTTTCACGACAATCATTAGATCAAGTCGCAGTCGGCGTCTCCAAACGTTTAAAGGTAATTGTGCATATTTTTTCTTCTTCCTTCACCTGTTCTCTCTCTCTCTCTCTCTCTCTCTCTCTCTCTCTCTCTCTCTCTCTCTCTCTCTCTCTCTCTCTCTCTCTCTCTCTCTCTCTCTCTCTCTCTCTCTCTTCTCTCTCTCTCTCTCTCTCTCTCTCTCTCTCTTCTCTCTCTCTCTCCCCTCTCTCTCTCTCTCTCTCTCACCCCTCTCTCTCTCTCTCTTTCTCTCTCTCTCCCACCCTCTCTCTCCCTCCCCCTTTCTCACTCCATCCCCTCTCTCCTCTGCACCTCTCCTCTTTTCTATGTCCCTCTTTTTTGAGAACAATCTGATAAATCATGAACTTTTCGAGAGCTAACACTCGTCATTCTCTCCTCCCCCTGCTTTCCAGTCCTCTCCCTTCCTTCCTCTATCCTTCTCTACTATCCCTCCCCCCCCCCCTCATCACCACCCCACCTCCCCGCTCGCTCTCTAGCTGGACTTCTTTGTCCGAGGGGGGGGGGGGGGACACAACAGCAGCTAGCTGCTCATAATGCTCGACTCAAAACTCTCGACACCATCCATAATTAGATAACGAAGAAGAATCATATGCATAGAGAACAATTCACTCTACATCCCTTTGTCTTCGCTTCTCCCGGGAGTTCCAAGTTCACATATAATTGATACATCTTTCAGGATTCGAACTCTCTGCTAGTCACCCCCTCCCCCCCCCCCCGCGCGGACCCCTCTTATTTTGTCGGCTTACAAAGTCGCAACAACACCCCCGCACCTCCCCACCCCATCTATTTCCGCGAGTTATTGTTCTCGTCTCTGTTTTCGTCAATGGACAGGTAATGCGCGTGCGTAAGTACTTACGACTTACGTCTCGCCAATTTTCCGTCCCTCTTCCCTTGCGTAGGCGGAGTCTAATTTTTTGAAACCGAAGTCGCCAGATTGCTATGGATTGAATTAATATTGATAATCTAACTAATTGAGGAGTTCTTCGGTAAAAGGGCGGATAAGCAAAATTATAGTTGTGAGAAAAACGCGTTTCTTTCTTAAAAAAGTCTGTAGTTTCAAAAGTTTATGGAATTTTTTCTATAACCAAAGTTTTTTAAATAGATCAAACCATTAGGAATAAAATGCAACAGATCGCAAACCTCTAGCTTTTACTGTTTTTTCACAATTGCGTTTTTCAAAAAACAGTTTATCCGCCCTTTTATCGGCGATCGATTTTTAATCTATTTTTTTCAGATGTATGATGATTTTTTTGGCACTCAAGGCAGAGGTTGAATAAAAAATGAAGCTTGATGTTACTTATGTTGTTTCACCGCATCTTTTGATAACCATGCGTTCGCGGTGCGCGGCGTATCGTTGATGCAATCGGTGCGATAGTGACTTAATTTGTGCATAACTATAGTGTTGCCAAACGTATTTACAATAATGATAACTTCCGCTAAACTCCCAACAAATATTTTGTATGCTCTTTCCCTGTTTTCAACACTTCATAAAACGAGAGGGAGAGAAAAAAAAAAAAAAAACAAAAAATTGTCAGACCCGAGTCTGCATTTGAAAATTTTCCGAATAATACGTGATTTTCGGCAAATATTACTTGTTATTTATGTGGGAAACGTTAGGAGCATGTACACACTATATATATTCTGGTAGCATAGGGCCTAAGGATTCCAGTAAAGCGATCTCCGCAAGAAGGGCGGATACGCGTATCCGCCCTTTTACCGAAGAACTCCTCAATTGTAAGTGCAAAATCACGAATCTACCGAAAGATTAAAAAGAAGATAAAAAGAAAAGAGATTCATATTTTTATCCAATCTTGTATTAAAAAATAATAATAAATGGGGCTCTTACAAAATTTTGCTTTAGGGGATTGAAGAGTTGATTCTTGCATAAAAACCTGTAAAAATGACGATGAGTAGGTACACTAAAATATCACGAAATTCACTCTCAGAATCGGGCTTCATGGCGGGTAGACGCAGCTAGGGATCATGGGAGATTCCCATCGAAATTGAGACATATCTCTGTGTTTCCGTACTTAGAGAAAGTGACAAATTAGACAGGAATCTCCCATGATACCTGCGTTGAATCGCCATTACGGACTTGCCGTAATAATAGACTTTCTTGGTGCGACTTTTGTGACTTTCGCTGGGTTTTACATCAGATTGGATTGTTCATTTGCTCACAGCAAAAGTTTGCAAGAGCCCCATTTAAAGGGTAACAGGTCCATTGTTCGACAACAACGAATTCCTCAGCATAACTTGAGGCCGCTTCCGGAAATAAGGGCTCGTAAAACAACGGGTAAGCTCCTGCTGAGAAATCAGCCTTGTAATAGAAAAGAGACTTTCGTCTGAAGAGCGCACCTTTTGTTTTACACTGTTAAAAATAACGGAGTGAGAAGATAGAAGTTCGGAGTTTTATAATCGGGGAGATGAGTTATAATCCGTGAAAGGTTGTTGTTATTCTTAAAAAGACGAGATGACTCCAAAAAGGGCTGAAACCTGTCCCGAGAGCGAGTGACAGTCACATCCAGACAGCCGAAAAAAACTTAGTTCCGCGTAAGGTTGAATCTCTCTCTGTATCAGAGTGAAAACCAGCTCGAAAGAAACTGCGAATCGTCCGTACGCGGACGCAGGGTGGCTGTGTGCCACCAAACGACTGTGTTCCATCCCTCGCGGACGAAAGTCTGCGTCCGGACGAGATGAGGCTCCATTCGCGTAGGAGACAGTTGTCTGCTCTTCCCCTCTCACCCGCCCCGCCAATGACCGTTACAAATCAGTCTTGAGTTTTTCTGCCGAGGAGAGGTCGCGCGTTTTTCGTTGGTTGTGTTTATTTGCGTACGTTTCATTTTCCTCGTTATTCTAAGTTCCCCAGTGTTATGTGTGATTATAATTAGATAGTTTATTCAACATGAAGTGAATGACTACTTGCTGATTCGCATAGTTATAATGTCTGAGGTAGTTTTTGGGCGAGAAATTTGTTTGAACTTTTGATTTTGAAGATTAATGACACTCTGAATAGAGTTTTCATTTCCTTGAAATCAAGTTCTATATTTCATCGTGGGAACAACGTGAGAATAAACTTGATAGCTCGCATGAAAGGTAGTAGATTGTTACCAGCATACGATTTTTTTTAGAAATTTACTTGTTTATTTACTATGTTTTTTTACGTCCATGATAAATTTAAATATTTTATGTAACGTTTCTTTGCATTTTCTCTGACATTTCTTGCATTTACAGGTATTTCCTATTTCTTTCGCGTTCTTCTTTCCCGATCCCAAAGAACTTTACTCAAATCTAATGCGTTTAACTGCATAGGCTTACCGATTCAACTTATAAGTAATGTTTGTAGCCACAACCAGTGTCAGTTGGTTGGTTGTGAGTACTAATTTGGTGGTTATGGTGGGGACTGTAGACGCTTCGAAAAATTATTAAATAACTCTTTTAGTCTATCGAACCAACTTTTATTTTCAGCGCACGAGACCAATTAAAATTATCGAAATTTATCGTTCAAGGTGTTTTTTAGCGCGATTTTGTACCGTTGAATCATATGATGATTATCATCATCAAGCGATTAATTATTGGCGATAGCATGTGGATGTGTTTATCATAAGTGGTGGTAGCTACACTGTTCTTCAAATTCTGCTGTCTTAAGTTTTATTGCAGTCCAAATAATGACACCGTTGGGTCCCCTCGCAATCGCGGAAATCTAAGAACTTTATCGTGATGTGTTTTGTTTGACGTGACTACGTGACTCCTGATTCACATTTCAAGCGGCAATTCTTGAGGTATAAGACTCATTCCTGGAGGGAGCTGCAACGCCTTACATTTTGACTTCCATTGGGAGTGAAAAGCAATCCTCTTTTTTAAACCCATGAGGGACGATTTTCACCCCGTCAGGGAGTGAGAGCTCTCACCCCGATAGGGAGTGAAAAGCAATCCTCTTTTTTAAACCCATGAGGGACGACTTTCACCCCGTCAGGGAGTGAGAGCTCTCACCCCGATAGGGATTGACACTCAATCCGTCGAATCTCACTCCTTTCATTCCCACTCCGTCAATTCTAACTCCGCTTATTCTCACTCCTTGAATTCTCACTCGGAGTGAATGCTTCGATTATAACGGCGGACGAAGCATGCCTCTCGATCCGTTTTTTTTAACAGTGTATTTATGGGACCTTTTTTCCCGGGAAAAGGTCTCATTTAAACTTCCTTATGAGGTATTTTTTTTTTTTTTTTTTTTTTTTTTTTTTTTTTTTTTTTTAATAAAGGACAATCTTTTAATGTTTTCGTTGTTTTGACTCAAAAATGGACGAAAATACTGTTAGTGGGGCAGTTGCAAGGGTCCGAAATGTTGTGTTTTTTATGAAGAAAATGGAAGTACTTGATGAGCTGAGAACAAAGATGCCTTTGGTTTCTAATTAAGTTCCATTTTTCCGTAGATGAGATTTTGGCCCAAAATACATTGCTTTAAATGGGAATTCCGCGTAGCGACGTCACTACACACACGAATTTCTGTAACTTTACACGAGTGTATCTTCAAAACCAAGACACTTAAGAAAAAACTAAAGGCACCATTGTTCTCAACTTATCAAGTGCTATCATTTTCTGTATATAAAACACAACATTTCAGACCCTTGCAACTGCCCCATTTTACTTTCCGTCACTGTAAAAAAAAGAGAAATATAGGTCCATATTTCATCGACATCAATGAATTCCGCACAAATCGAAATTCCTAGAAATTTTGTTTTAAAAAGGACAATTTTTTATGGTTTTCTTAGTTTTGGATCAATTCCGGAACAAAAATTCTGTCCATTTTCCTTTTCGTCAATGTACCAAAACAGTAGATATAACAGGCTCATTTTTGTTCGACAGTAATGAATCCCGCATAAATCGAGCTTCCTTGTAATTTTGCACTGGCGGATCCAGTGCATTGTCTTTCTCTCTCTACGGCCATTTGATCGCGTGTGTTAGAAAAGGATAGAAGAGGGGGGCGAAAGTCTCGTGACTCCCTCTTATCTGTCCTTTTCTAACACACACGATCAAATGGCCATACACAGAGAAAAATCCTTCGGTAAAATTTGATCACCGAAGTTTTCGGTTAGAGGAACCGAAATATTTGGTCCTGATTAGAGTCCCTATATGTAGAGAGTTAAGACAAGAGGGTAGTCAACTTCTGATTGGTCGATGAATTTTAGGCTCTACGGACGCCGCCATTGGATGCGATTTTTCACTTTTTTTTGCTTTTACAGATAAAAGAGTTAATTTGCGACGAATCTGTTAATTTTAATCATAATGCACCACAAGAATGTCCATAAATCTCAAAAGAATCATTAAAAAGCGTTAATACATGTCGATCAACAAAAGCAGGGAAAGATTACATCGTTTCAAACTTAGCGGAACTGTAATCTTTGCAGTGGAGCAAAACACAACAACGGCCTCACAATGTAAACAAATGTGCAAAATCGCATCCAATCGCGGCGCTCATGATTTCACTTGTCTTAACTCTCTACATATAGGGACTCTAGTCCTGATACCGAATGCTTAATGAAGCAAAAATAATGAGTAATAATGAGTAATGAGTGCTTAATGAGTAATACTGAGTATTAGGTAGGGGTGGAATTTGGGTTATACTTACCGATTTCTTCGGTACTTACGACCGAGAATTTTGGTTTATTCAACCGAAAATTTCGGTGATCAAATTAAGTCGAATCTTCAGTTCTAAGAACCGAACTGTGTAGAGTGAGAAAGAAACATTGTTGGATCCGCCAGTGTAATTTTGTTTTAAAAAGGACGATGTTCTAAGGTTGGTTTTTGTAGTTTTAACCCTTAACCGCAAATGAGCCCAGATCTGGAACAATTACTTTGAAGCCTTATCTAAAAGTATGGGACTTGAGTTGTACTGACGCTTCATGGTGGGTCACATGTGGAACAGATACTAAACGAGTAAGAATTGTCGATTTTGTCCTAGAGCGCGCAGTACAGGATAGAGAACGTGCAGAGTGGTTGGAAATAGCTCACTGAAAATCTGATAGAGATTTTCCAATTTTCATTGTTATGTTTGGGAGAAACGCAGAGGTACTATATACAAAAAAAACAACTATTGAAACTTACTAACTTATTTTTTACTACTTTAATTTTTTTTTTTTTAGCCTGAAAACTTTATTTTCAGTTGCATGGATACCTAAATGCGGGTAAGGCTACATTTGGAACAATTAATATTCAGGCTCTTTACCATTGAAATATAATGGAAAAAATTTTTTTCACTATTTTTCCCTGTCTCAAGGATCAACATTGTACTGAAAAAAAAATTATTTTATTGAAAAAAAAATCATGCAGTAAAGGGTTGAATCAATTCCGGAACAAGTGCAAAGTACATAGCAGACTTTTCTTTTCTTTTCGTGTTCAATCTGACAACGTCGGATTGTTTTTTTTAAGCGGCGAGTGGGCGAGGACTATACCGAAATTAATTCCTCTCCGGTGGCAAATTTTTGCGGTGGTTAACCGACCGTTACGATCCGTCCCCGGGGAAAGACGCAAGTAAGAAGAAACAGCGGTAGCCAGAATATTGTCTTTCTCTCTCTTTGCCCATTTAAACGCATGTGTTAGGAAAGGACAGAAAGATGGGCTGAAGTCACGTGACAGCCCCCATATCCATCCTTCTCTAACACATTGCGTTCAAATGGGCTGAGAGAGAGAAACACAATATCCTGGCTACGGCTATATGAGAAGAAAGAATAAATGTGACGTCAAGTGGTCAGTCTTAGACGCGCGACGCACGTCTCAACAAAAAAAACAAGTAACAAAACAAAAATCCCGGGAGAAAAATTAAAAAGTAGGTACCAATAGAGCTCATTTAAGAAAATGGTGTCGGAGCTTACCAATAATGGGGCTCTTACAAACTTTTGCTAAACGCAAATAAATGGTCAAATCTGTAATGACCAGCGAAAATTGCGAAAATCACACCGAAAAAGTGTAAAGTTCAGTTATAAACTCACAAAACTGCTTTAACGGCAAGATCGTAATGGGTCTTCAACGCAGGTATCATGGGAGATTCCTGTCTAATTTGTCACTTTTTCTACGGTAACGGCGCAGAGATTTGTCTCATTTTAGATAGGAATCTCCCATGATACCTGCGTCTTTCGGCCATTATGCTCGATTCTGAGAGTGAATTTTGTGATTTTTCAGTGTATACTCATCGTCATTTTTACATGTTTTTATGCAAGAATCAAATCTTCAATCCCGTGTAGCAAGAATTCGCAGGAGCCCCATGGTTGAACTCCAATGAACAGGGTATTAGTTCAAATTATGTTTACATCGTATACAGTACTTAGCAAGTGAAAGCTAGGAGATTAACCCTTCTGTCTAATCAGGATTTCCTCGAAATAGCGCAATTGTTTTCCAACCCACCCTCCCGGATATTGTCTCAAATCTTATTTTTTAGTCATAAAATAATAAAAGCGGCAGGGCGCTATTTTGAAGAAATTTACCTCCCGGTCTAATTGCATTCTTGAACACACGGAAAAAAACTACGGTGAAAATAACCATACGGATACCTGATTTTGGCACCTGCTAGATGTTATGGTAATGTTAACCAGAAGTATACTGTGTTTTGACTAGGTACTAGGTGATGTTACCTGATTGCATGTCTAATTTACTCAAAGTATTGGTAAATGTACCATACTTCTGGTCAAGTTTGCCATAACATCTAGCAGGTGCCAAAATCAGGTATCCGTATGGTTATTTTCACTAATCTTTTTTTTCCGTGCAGTATTGATGGTAGATACTTGAATGTAATTTGCTGCGAAAAATTTAAAAAAAAAAAAAAAAAAAAAAAAAAAGTACTTGTGACACTTAAGACAATTTTAAATATGGTTGGTTTTAAAGCTGCACGAACAGTGCCTTTTCAAATTCTACTGTGTCCATGTACACATAAAGAATAGGAACCACCAACACTATCACTGAAAACCGATTTTTTTTCCTTCTTTTTTTAAATCGACGAGAACCTTCATATAAAAAATATTGACTTCGAAGAATCGACTTTCTTCTGAAGGTGATAGGTCATCATCTCCAACGACATATCGAGTGTGGTCAGAAAGAGTGACCTTGAGACATCACGACACGGAAGCAGAGGTGTATTTTTTTTATTAATTCGATCAAAACTTTGGCACCTCCACGCAAGCAGTTACGTAAATTGTTCGAGTGTTCTTATAATATTAGTTATACGCCGCGAGAGTATTCTATTTTAATGACTCCACGACGAAAATCACGATAGAATGTTCATTCATATATGGATACGCGCCACTCGTAAAGTTTCTATATAGTTTACGGCCGCCCAATTGAACTAAATCTAGAAAGAATAGTCAACAGAGGAGGGGCGGTGTGGGGGGGGGGGGGTATTAAAACGGCGGAAATTGAGGCGTTCTATACTGTCAAAACCATAGAAGAGCGGACATTCTGATGATATTTTCTTTTTCCTCCACTTTTTGACGTTTATGTATTTTGGAAAAACAAAAAAAAAAGAAAGAAAAAAAATAATGTGCGTTTTGTGAAGAATTGTTGAGCGCCCAAAGCATGACATTGAAATGTGTATACATTTGCAGTGCTACGCACAGTGGACAGAAATACGAATTTTTCAGTTCATAAAGAGTTTTCGATTTTTTTTTTTTTTTTTTGTACAAACGTTTCAGTTCAGTGGAACCCCGCTGTTTTGAATCTGAAGTTCAAATTATCGAGGGTTTAAAATTAGAGAGGTAGAAAGGGGTGAGTTTTCAAATTAAGGGGGTTTCAAATTAGCGAGGTGGAAAAATATGGGTTTTCAAATTAAAGAGGTTCAATTTATGTAAGTCTATCTGATCGTGAAGATTTGAAAACGCAATGGGTCTGTTGCACACTTCGGCTACAGCGTTTTAAAGTATCAATTTCTATGTAAAAAGCCGAGAAAATAACAATGGCAGCATTATAATACACTAAAATTCAGTATTAAACTCACAAATTGCGAAAAACACTAGACACTATTCACCTCTGTATCTTTCCACCACGTGCACGATATTTCGCGAAATTAGCGCGGCACATTCAAATAATAACGGCCGACTGTCATCTTAGCTGACTTCATAAACAAATAAACAGTAAACACTGACGGCGTCTGTTCGAATTCTTACGTTTCAATGTCCTCAATTCCTCACAAAATGTTGTGAAAGGTACCGAAACCGATATTTGGGTCGAAAACTTATCAAAATGAAACAATACCACACAGGAGTTCCAAGCGTGATGCTTGAAGTTGGAAACATCCTCGGAGCTCCTGTGAGTTATTGTTTCATTTTGATTAGTTTTCGACACAAATATCGGTCTCCGTACCTTTCACAACCTTTTGTGAGGAATTGAGGATATTGAAACGTAAGAATTCGAACAGACGCCGTCAGTGTTTGCTGTTTATTTGTTCATGAAGTCAGCTGTGATGACAGTCATCGGCCGTGATTATTTGAATCTGCCGCGCTAATTTCGCGAAATATCGTGCACGTGGTGGAAAGATACAGGGGTGAATAGTGTCTAGTGTTTTTCGCAATTTGTGAGTTTAATACTAAATTTTAGTGTTTTCTGTTGCTGCCATTGTTATTTTCTCGGCTTTTTACATAGGAATTGATACTTTAAAACGCTGTAGCCGAAGTGTGCAACAGACCCATTATAGATGTTTTGTGAATGGGTCTGTTGCAAAATTTTGCTATAACGATTGAGAGTGTTTATTCTAATGTAAAGTCGCCTGAAAAGTCCATTGGTGGCATCAGAAAGTCATAACATTCAATAATAAACTCACAAGAGGCGTTTGATGCAATCCAAGATGGCGGTAAAATATCGAGCAGCCTGTATACATGCACCACGAACATCCAAGGATAGCCAACTTTGACGACCTCACTAGAGGTAGAGGTTATGTGTTTGCTTACATTGTGATTGGTTGTGATCGATATTGTGAGGTTGGCTATCCTTGGGTGTTCGTGGTGCATACATACAAATAATTGCTCGATATTTCTCCGCAATCTTGGACTTCATAAAACGCCTCTAGTGAGTTTATTGTTGCATTTCATGACTTTCTGATGCCACTAAAGGACTTTTCATCAGGCGATTTTACATAAGATCAAACACTCTTAGTTGCTGTAGCAAAAGTTTGCAACAGACCCATTGAACGGAAGGGAAATGGCTATTTTTATAATTTCATCAAGATTTTCAAATTAGGGGAGTTCCACAGTATTATAACTTTCTTGTAAGAACCATGGAATTTGATTTATTTCAAGCAGTAAGAATCATTGTAAAACTCGTGTTTATGTTGTATTGCTATTCATTGGTCCTACATATAGGTTTATGTTCAGGAATGATGTCCGCGGAAGATTTAATCTTTCGATCTATGGGGCTGTTGCACACTTTTGCTATAAGCGATTTAATAGTTGATTCTGGAGTAAAAACCTCCAAAAATAACGATGACAGTACTAACAACTTCCGAAAGACACTCCTAAACTCAATGAACGCTTTTATTTGAGCGGGCGTAATGGTGGCTGAGGGCAGCAATAATGGGAGATTCCCATCTAACATTCTCACAATACACGGAAAAAAAGAATGGTGTAATTTACCATTCGCATAGCTGATTTTGGCCCCTACCAGAGTTAAGATTAACTTGACCAGAGCTATGGAACATTTGACCAGGAATCAGGTCAATTTCACTTGATACCTGGTCAAATGTTCCATAACTCTGGTCAAGTTTATCTTAACTCTGGTAGGGGCCAAAATCAGCTATGCGAATGGTAAATTACACCATTATTTTTTTCCCCGTGTACTATATTTCCATCAAGAAATGACCAATAAGAGACACTTTCATTTGACAATTTGACACCGGTGTCACTAGATATCACGGTACCATTCATCCAATGTGGGTCAGTATACTCTGATGACTAATTACTCTGTGAATCATCCTTGTCAGCATGGAGAGGGTGACAAAATTAAGATAGCGGAATCTCCTATTATTTCTGCCCTCAGCCACTATTACGCCCTCGCAAATAAAAGCGTTTGTTGAGTTTAGGAGTGGATTTCGGAAATTTATAGTGCTGCCCATGTGCGCCCGGAGGGGGGCAAGAGGGGGCACTTGCCCCCCCCCCCCCTGGAATTCAAAAAAGTCAAAATTTCACGATGAAAAATGAAAGGATAAAAGAAAATGAATTGTTAATCAAATAGTTAATAGTTATGTTAATAGTTGAGAAACTTCATTATTAGTTTATATTGTAATTTTAACTAATTTTTTGCAAGGAATAATAAATTATACATTTTTTTTTACTATCGTTTTCGTCTTTCGTCCCTTTATCCATTATATCAAACAAGTCGAAATTGTTATTATTATTTGATACACCTAAAATGGGTTAATAATTATGTACACTATTTGGGTGAAAAAAAAGTTTTCCCTTTTTCCACGGAGGGAGGGGGGTCCCCCCTAGACCTTCCGTTGTGGTTCAGAAATTTTGCCCCCCCTTGAAAATTTTTCTGCGGGCGCCCATGGTGCTGCCATCGTTATTTTTGGAGGTTTTTACTCCAGTATCGACTGTAAACTCGCTTATAGCAAAAAAATGCAAGAGCCTATTGTGCGCTGAACATATATTATATTATAAGGCTCATACATTGACGCCACATGTTAAAAACTGTGTCAATCTTGAAGGAATATTGTCGGTACATCTATGTACGATAACTAGCGTTTTTGGATGCGGATATATAAAATTATATCACACCTCATATATTATATCATCCGACGTATAAAAATTTGTATAAAAAAAGAGGGAACGAAAAAAAATGAAAAAGAAGAAAAAACTGGCATAAAATCTAATGTAAATGGAAAAGAGCTGGGAGAAAAAAAAAGTATTGAAATGTCGTTTTTGGAATAACTTTTGCTCAAGGTGTTGCGTAGGCTTGCAACCAGGGACTCGGAGCTATGGAGCCATTGTTAAAATTGAATTTTGCGTGACTTACAACCACGAAAACCGCTCGTAATCTAAACTAAGAGCAGCTTAGCAACGTCTGTTTTATTAGCACAGTCATATACTTGATTTTATCCATTACAGTTTGAATTGTTGCAATCGGAGGTCTTACAGATGATCGGATGAGTTCCCAAAGAGCAAAGAGATTGCATTGCATGATCAAACGAACTGTAATAATTGAAATCAATGTTTGTCTGTGCGAAAAATCTTAAACTCTGGTTTCAAATTATTGATAACACACACTGAAAACAACAACAAAAAAAAGCCTGATACATTAATGGGTCGTTTGCAAACTTTTGCAACAACGATTAAGAGTATTAAATCTAATGTAAAATCGCCTGAAGAGTCCATTGGTGGCATCAGAAAGTCATAAAATGCAATAATTAACTCACAAGAGGAAAATCCAAGACGGCGGATAAATATCGAGCAATCTTTATGCATGCACCGTGAACATCCAAGAATGGCCAACTGTAACAACCACACAGGAGGTAGAGGTTATGTGTTTGTTTACGTTGTGATTGGTTGTGATCGATATTGTGAGTGGATGTTTACGGTGCATGCATACAGATTGCTCGATATTTCTCCGCCATCTTGGATTTCATTAAACGCCGCTTGTGAGTATATTATTGCATTTTTTTTTTATGCCAGCAATGGATTTTTCAGGCGATTTTAAATTAAATTAGACACTCTTAATCGTTGTAGCAAAAGTTTGCAACAGACCCATTGGGCCCGATTATCGTCTGAGATTACATAGCCGTAGCCAGGATATTGTCTTTCTCTCTCTCTAAGCCCATTTAAATGCATGTGTTAGAAAAGGACAGAAAGAGGGGCTGAAGTCACGTGACAGCCCCTATATCCATCCTTTTCTAACACATGCGTTTAAATGAGCTAAGAGAGAGACAGACGATATCCTGGCTACGGCTTTGTCTGAGAACGAAAGTAAAGACAAAAATCAGTGAAAAGAAGTCATGTAAAATCATCGATTTCAACTTTTTGACCTTATTTTGAAACTTTCTAATGACATTTCTACAAATAAAGCACTGATTTATAGTTTTTTCCTATGATTGAAATTGGTTTTGAAAGTTTATAAATGATAACTTTATGAGAACTTCCTTGTCTGATTTTTGGCATTTTTTGACGAGATCAGACCGCATAAGTAGACCGTATTGCACTGTTACTGTATTTGATCACCGAAGGCCCGATTAATTTTATCGTCACAGTGGCTTCGCGTGCAATCTGGCAACACTATATTTTGTCCATTTAAACGTATGTAAAAAGATCGAACTAAGTATTTGAGGTGGTGCACAGTGCACTCCCTTGAATCGATATTTTGCATTGGTTTAAATAGACGCATCACAGCGTTGCCAAATTGCACGCGACGCCCCTGATCGTACCTTCCACCCAATTACTTATTGGTACCGCTGATAAAATGGGTCCGTTGTAAACTTTTGATAGTTTTGCTACAGCGTTGTGGATGGTCGATTCCTACATAAAATCACTTTGAAAATAATTTCGATAGTATTAGAAACTTCCAAAATCCTCGCACAAACTCAATAAATCCGTTTAACAAAATTCAAATGTGGTGATCAAATTACGGCTTTAATTCTCAACCAATTTAGCTAGTTTAAGGTTCAAAAAATCCATAAAAAACTACGCAAAAAATTGGGCCTAGATTGCGCTGACCGCTGCAAATCTGCAAATTAGATGATTTATCCGAAAAATCTGATCGTAAAGCCCTCTATATTGGTTTCAAGAATGCATGCGCTCCCAAAAAGGTCGCAAAAATGTTCAAAATTGGAGCTCAAACAACAGTTTTTTACCCTCTATAAAGCTGCAGCAGAAGTTTGCAACACACCCATTCATCTTAAGGTGATTCCATGTCACGTGACCGATTGATTAGTCGATCGATTAAAGGTGATTTACCGGATTTTATGGAGTTCTTTTGTAAAACGAGGATCGTCAGCACCCGTAGGTAGATACAACAAAGATATTTGTTAAGTTTGGATGCTCAAAATAAGGACGTAATTGTGGGAGTTCTGACTATAGCAGTAAGATACAAGAGATCGAGGATTAATCTGTGGATTCGAGCAACCAAACTTATAGCAGATATCTTTATTAGATTTAAGTACCTACAGGTGCTGACATTCCTCGTAACACAAAAACACTCCATAAAATCCGGTAAATGACCATTAATGGATCGACTGATCGATCACTTTGGTCATCATGTGACATGGAATCACCTGAATCATAACCCTTTTCGCTGCTCCCCTCCCAGTGGCGGATCCAGCCCTCACGAATGGAGGGGGCGAACTTGGGATTTTTGCCCCTCAGTGACCCTCTCCTTCTTTTTTCACTCTTGCTTTCCCCCCTCTTTTCGCACTTTTTTGGTCGATTGGAGGGGGGGGGGGGAGCGTACTTGGGATTTCTGCCCCTAAGGGCAGAAGGAGGTCCTATGTTAAACAATGTTAAATATGCTTCTCTTCTGGTGCACTTTTCTCAGGAACTATTTGATTTACAATGTGGCATTTTTTCATGAAGTTGTGTATGAGTGTTGACTATCAGTGGAATTAGGATTTTAAAAATTCATTGAAAACTTTTTTTTTTTTTAAAGTTGAAAGTTAGGTTGATTTTTTCCCTTTTTTGTTGAGCTTTGAATGTTTATAAAAAAAAGCAAAAGAGCTACACAGAATATCCTAGTTCCACTTATAGAGCTTTTTCTGAGGAAAATTTACAAGAAAAGTTCATGAAAATAGCATTACTAGTTCCTGAGAAAAGTGTACCAAAAGGTAAAAAAAACAGGTTTCTCAGTATCGCAAAAAGAAAAATTAAAAATCAGCTGACCCGATAAGGACTCTTCAACTTCAAAAATTCAAAAAAAATTGTTGTTTGTTTTTCTAAACTATACAATGTATCATATCATGTTAAAGCTGAGAACGTCCTCTTTCAAATAAAATTAAAAGCAAAAATACTATTTTTTTTTTCATTTGGGACCTCCTTCTCCCCATAATGGCCCCCTTCTTATACTTTCACTCAGTGGTGGCTAGTGAAATTCGATACATCGATGTCCTCTCCGTTTAAAACTATAGAAAAGTATCAATTTCTCGGCGGTTCAATTGCACCCCCTGACGATCGATACTTTTCTATAGTTTTAAATGGAGTAGACATCCATATATCGATTTCACGAACCGCCACTGCTTTCACTCTTGCTTTCCCCCTCTTCCCCTTTTTTCGCACTTTTTTGGCCGAACGGGGGGGGAGGCGATCGCCCCCTGTATCCGCCAATGTCCCCTCCGTTCCGTTCCCGCTCGTCAGGTATCGAAACTTTAGCGATAAGTACATTGGCACGAGTCTGCGCGTGCATATACACTCCTTTTATTCGCACACATTGTATTTCTCTCTCTCTCTCTCTCTCTCTCTCTCTCTCTCTCTCTCTCTCTCTCGCTCTCTCTCTCTCTCTCTCTCTCCGCTCTCTCTCTCTCTCTCTCTCTCTCTCTCTCTCTCTCTCTCTCTCTCTCTCTCTCTCTCTCTCTCTCTCTCTCTCTCTCTTCTTTCTCGCTCTCTCTCTCTCCCTCTCTCTCTCCCTCTCTCAGTACACACACATACGCATAAGCTGCGCGTTTTACTATCAGCGTTCGACCTGGTCGCGCAGCAGCCGCGAGCCGCCAGACGCGCACTCTTATTGTCAAAGACTCAAAGCGCTTCGCTCCTCCACTCAGGACAAGACGCCCAACGAACGCTCTGAACGCAGTCGGCGGTCATGTTAGCTCCGAGCAAGAGGCAAGACAGCGAATAGTGCCAGACTGCTAGACTGTTCGAGTGTCATGCCAGTGGATGCAAATTCTTGACCTGTACCGGTCGCTTGTGCTCAAGCGCGATTCCTCCGCCGTACTTGCGTTTGCCGCCCCGCAAAATCTCGCGAAAGGAGACAAGAAATCGCGATTCGAGATTCGTGATTCGCGCCAAACTAACCATACCACCAGTCGTCAAACTCCTATCGTTTAGCAAAAGGGCCTTTTTATTTTTTATTTATTTATTTTTTTTTTTTTTTCGAAGGAAAAGTTCCGCGATTGACATTTGCGATTTGTCTTCTGTGAAAGTTTGTTTGAAATTTGAATCTGAAATTTCGTATCGATCAAAGTCGTCAACTCCTGCGTTCAGCAAAGGAGCCTTTTTTTTAATTCGAAAGAAAAGTTCCGCGATTTGCTGTTTGTCTGTAGCGAAAGTTTTTTTTTACGAACCGAAATTTTGTATCAATGTATTCTTTTTCGCTCCCTCGAAGTTCGGAAATCGATCGCGATTAGTTGAGATTCAAGCAGTAAAAAAGTGTGGACATTTTTGTTGTTGTTGTTTTTTTTTCAACGATCGCCCTTAGGGATATCACAAAGCTTTCAAAGTTTGATAGATCAGAATTAATTGGGTCAAAAACATATTGAGCACTGATGAAGTCTCTCTCAAGAATTTCTGTTGCGGTTTCACGTTCACCGTAAATAACCGAGTGGCTTATTATTTATGAAAGTTATCTTCCTTTCCACGCGAGTTTTAAATAACTTAGTGGAAAGTTTCATCGGTAAAGTCGAAAACATCTGATAGCGACGAATTCTCAAGCTAGTTTTGTTTTAAAAATTGTTTTGTCGTTCATTGAGGAAGATTTTTCTGTTAAATTTACCTACCGGTAATTTAACTTGATTTTTAGAAAAAAATTCTCGTATCTAATCTCAAATAGTGCAGACTCTAACATTATTAAACTTTTAAGCCAGTGATGCTTTTCTTCAACTTGTAAATTTCATCTGATGCTCACGGACAATAGTTTGTTTTTTTTTGGCTGAGTGTTTCTTTATAACATTTGTTCCTAGAACAAAAATTAACTAGCGACTCTTAAACATAATCAATTCATAATCAAAGTTGTTGCTTTCGTATTTCATCGCTGTTTTCATTCGATAAAAAAAACCCCTAAGTGGGACCACATACCGATCATTCTTGATAACTATACGTTTACCTTCTGGGTTGGCCGCAATTATCTTCGATTACTGCGATGTGGGCCAAACGTGTCTTTGTTTTGATTTCAAAACTGGATTTTCATAAAATTTCACCGTGGACTGCGCACCAATCTTGATAGTATTTTACACTCAAACAACATAGCAAAACTCTTCCTTGGAAAACCCATCAATGATGAGGCCTTTGTCGTGCAATTCACGTAAAATTTATCGACGTGTTCTCTTACCCCAGTTTTATTATTTTAACAATACTTGCATACAACAAAAGTAAAATTTTAAATATTTACTAGCCGAAGTTTTAAACTTTAATTTTATTCGATTTTGTTTTCTATTTTGATTCGGTCGTTGTTTGTTTACAAAAGTTCTGTTTACCTTTTTAAAATCTAATTTGTGTCTGAAGAAAATTTAAAAAGTTAATCATGTGGTCAGTGAAAACAACTCGTTGGAGTTTGAGTGTGTGTGTTCTGTGCATAATTTACTGCAGGTCACTTGAAGCCCAGAATGACAATAAGCCGCCCTCAAACGAAACACTGTGTAAGTTATGAACATGATTACTTTTCGGTTGTTATTTTCCGCATAATTATATGCATGAGACAGAGGTTATACAGTTGGAGTGAGAGAAAAGTCTTTCATCGAATATATAGTACTAGCAAACGCAAAAGTTTTTGTCAATAATGTACTTTACATACACGGAGCGCAGAAGGTTGGTTTCGATGACTGATCATACGATGCTATACTTATCTCGAGTTACTAACAGCCAAAACTTTTGCTTTTGATAGTATTTACATATACACTTCTTCGTGTTATCTTGGAATTTAATTTTAGAAGTTTTATTTCCTTTTTCGTTTTCATTTTTCAAGAATTTATTTTACCATAAATTAATTGACTGACTGAAACAATGCGGACCGACGCTGCCGGTCATATCCCTCGCATGCAGTTCGACGAAATTATCGACACTGACGAATGAAAAGGTCTACTATGACTGTCAAAAGAAAATATACCTAGGTCGAAATGGAGCTGGAGCAAACTTTTGCTGTAGGCTTATCAATAGTTGATTATTGGGTAAAGTACACGGAAAAAAAAGCTGAGTGAAAATAACCATACGGATACCTGATTATGGCACCTGCTAGATGTTATGGTAAACGTGATCAGAAGTATGGTACATTTACCGATACTTTGAGTAAATTCGACATGCAATCAGGTAACATCACCTAGTACTAAGACAAAATATAGTATACTTTTGGTTAACATTACCATAACATCTAGCAGGTGCCAAAATCAGGTATTCGTATGGTTATTTTCACCGTAGTTTTTTTTTCCGTGTAAAACTGTAAAAATGACGATTAGCGCACTAAAAAATCACGAAATCCACTCCCAAACTCATAAAATGCTATCATACGAGAGACTGTAATGGCAGCTGTTGCCGCCGGTTACATTAGGTTTCCCTATCTCAATCAGCTCCATCCATACTAGGTGTTCACACAGACACAACAGAAGAAGAAGCATACAATGGGTCTGTTGCAAACTTTTGCTACAACGATTAAGAGTGTTCAATCTAATTTAAAATCGCCTGAAAAGTCCATTGGTGGCATCAAAAAGTCATAAAATGCAATAATAAACTCACAAGAGGCGTTTAATTAAATCCAAGATGGCGGATAAATATTGAGCAATCTTTATGCATGCACCGTGAACATCCAAGGATGGCCAACTTTGACAACCTCACAGGAGGTAGAGGTTATGTGTTTGTTTACGTTGTGATTGGTTGTGATCTATATTGTCAGGTATGTCTCGATATTTATCTGCCATCTTGGATTTCATTAAACGCCTCTTGTGAGTTTATTATGGCATTTTATGACTTTCTGATGCCACCAATGGACTTTTCAGGCGATTTTACATTAGATTAAACAGTCTTAATCGCTGTAGCAAAAGTTTGCAACAGCTCCATACAAACACCTCTGATGGAACCTATATAAGAGACTTCGGTCTGATTGTGTTGTTTTTGCTCCCTGTGATCAAGTTCTGAATGAAAGCTGACGGCTGACGAAATTTTCACGCTCACGATGTTATATATTTTACATATTAGAAAATAAATTAATTTAGAATACTAAAAGAAAAAGTCATTAGCTCAGGTGGTTGTCATTAATTTTTTTTTTTTTTTTTTTTTTAAGATTCGATCCTAAATTACGACTTTTCATAGTTAAAGAATGATGAAATTCACCATTGAAAGATATTAATTTTGAAAGAACGTACATATTATAAGAGCGGTATAAATTTGAGAAAAAAGCTGTTGGACACGGGAAAAAACATTTGAGTCTAGTAAACTGTACCAGATATCAGGTAGAATATGAGAAATCGGTTATCCTAATTTTACCAAAGCCAGAATTTGAGATCCTTTTTGAGGGGAGGGGGTGGCAAATAGTCCGATACTTTGGGGAATCTGGGGGGCACTTTCCAGTAATAGGGGGTCTGGGGGTATTCTCCCGGAAAAAATTGAACATTTGGGTTCTCTCAGACTATATTTTAAGCAATTGAATCTTTCAAAAGTAACCAACTGACAGAACAGAAGTTAGTTAACTCAATGTATATTTTCTTTATTTCATTGACAACAGAGACATTTTTCACTTTAGATTTACTTTAGGCGCAGTTTCAGGGTAAAATAGATCCACTTATTCTTGCCATTTTTTTTTTTTTGCGTCTCGGTCCCTGTAATTATTCCTTTCTTTCATTATTTTTTGTGTTTTTCCGTGCTTTCTTTTCTCCCTCCCTCTTTTTCCCTCCTCTTTTTCATCAAATTATTGTAGGGGGGGGGGGGTGCAAAATGATACTTTGCTCTCCTCCTCAAATATTGGAGGGGCAAAAAGGCCATGCCCCCCCCCCCCTAACATGACGCCACTGGTATCGAGTGTCAAAACGTTTGCGTTTTGAGATAGTTAACTCGAATTATTTTTGATGAACATAAGAGGTCCATTTGGCCTTTTCGTGCTCTTCTTTCTACACCCTAATTTACAACAGCAAATTGAGAGTATAGAAAAAAACAAGCAGGGAAAATTCCAACACGCAGGTGTTGGAAAAGCGTGCCACTAAAGTCTGAACAGCTTTAATGCTTTTGCTAGCAATGATAATAATTAGACAGCATTCAACATGGAGCTGATCTCGAGAAAATTGAGTCCAAAATTGAAGAGCTAGCATTTAAACAAAAAACTTGGAATTACTTACGTTTTGATTCCATTCAACTACCGTGTTGTGTTTTTGCATTTCAACACCGGAAAAGTGGAATTTACTATGTAGGAAAGGTACTTAATTTTTAGCGTTTAAAGTGACTTGGTTCCTTTCTTCTTTTTTTTTGGGATAATCACGAAAAACGAAACTCTAAGAGAAACCAAACGGCAGAGTTGGTTTACACTGTTGATTATTTTAAAATCCGTTAATCCGGACTTAAGTCCGTTCCCAATTCTATAAAAGGAACCAGTGGCGGCTCGTGCAATGTGGCAACAGTGGAATCCCTCCATTTAAACCTATGTAAAACAATCGATCTTCAGGAGGTGCAATGCACCCCCAAGATATCGATACTTTTGCATAGGTTTAAATGGTAAAAAAGCATGGTTGCCAAATCGCACGAGCCGCCACTGAAAGGAACCAAGTCGGAGTTGGTTCCTTACGTGACTCGGATTAAGGTTTAACCTAATCAGCCAAAGGAACCAAGTTCTCATTTTATTTCATCATATGGACAATGACATCAATGAGGCTCACCAGCTCACTTTTACCTGGAATTTTGACGGGAAATAGTTGTTATTTCAGAAGGAGCACTGTTGCTTCGAGATTCAGTATTGCTAGCTCTATCAATCAATAACTCAATTTTATCAAAAATGTCACTCGGTTCTTTTGTGACAAGTGCTGTCCAATTGAGCTTATTTGGTGAGAAATTATGAAAAAAATAAATTTAGATCAGATGTATCTATAAGGAGATGAGTCAAAGGCGTTGTTTTTTGTGTTTGTTTTTTGTTTTTTGTTTTCAAAACTTTGGAGGGCTCTAGCTCAGAAGAGAAACATTTTCAGCACATACTCATGTAGGAAAATAAAGTCTTATATATATGTATGTTGACCCCAAAAATACACTCCATTAGTTTAGCACTCAAGTTTTGAAACACCCTGTTCTTGATATTTTGCTCCCCCCCCCGCCCCTTCACAAAAGACAAATCTTGACCATGCACATTTTTAAAATCACAGTTTGACTGTAGAGATATTTTCTCTCTCCCCCCCCCCCCTTAACGAAAAAGGGGAGAATGGGTCACCTATCTCTGATGTTCGTCGTGCGCGTGCACAGATTGTTCGGCTTTACGACTGCAATTTTGGCTTTCTTTACAATGCGTTTTTTGGGTTTATTAGTGGATTTTATGACTATTTGATGCCGCCAATGTAATTTTCAGACAATTTTACATCAGAATCAAAACTCTATAGAACTGTAGGAAAAGTTTGCAACAAACCCATTGAAAGCTGAAAAGAGAAAATTATTTGATAAGGCTCGATCTTTTTTACCCATCATAAACTATAGACAATAGATATTTCTAAATCCCTCCACCTTTTAAACGGCTTGTTCAGGGATCAAACATGAGGTTGCGTTCTTTTGAAGTCAAAAAGTGTCATATTCGGAAAAGCCGTGATTCTAAATAATAAACAGTTTTTTTATCTTTTTTTCCGTTTTAGGTGCTGTCAGCACTTGTTGCGATTGTCACGATGTAGATACGTAAGATGCATAAATGGAACACTTGCGAATTCATGAAACAATAATCCTTTAATATACAGAACTAACCATTTCAAGCGCCCTTTACACATCAAGCATTCTAGGGGTATAGATTAGTAGGTGTGGAGGTTTAAGAGGTTTGTGGATTTTAATTCCCCCTCTCCCCATTTATTTTCTTGAAAAGTATCGAAAGTTTACAGTTAAAACTATGCCATTATTCACTATAACGCATTGTCATATTATTTCTTTTTTTTTCTGTTGCCGTCGGTCGATATCATTTTTCGTGTTGGAAAAGCAAAGTTCCATATGGACCTATAGTTTCCAAAATTTGAAGAAGCTTCCAATGAAAAATTTTGTACACGCAACGAACTTTTCAGGATAGGTAAATAAGTTATTCCAGAGTCAATTCCATAGCCGCAGCGAGGAAGCTGTCCAGGGGTGGAAGACACGTGACAGCCCCTCTCACTTTTTAGAGCAATTAATGCGAATTTAACCCCTCTGGCTCCCTGTGTTCTGGATTTTAAACACCTATTTTTCAACAAAACGCCAAAAATGTCCTCAAAAATCCCTTGATTCCATCGACGCTCATTGAGGGGCTTTCAATTTGCCGATCCCCCAGAATTTCAAATGTTTCGATGCAAAGGCCTGTTTAGTGTGACGTCATGAAAAAAATTGGTTCCAAACAAAGGCCCCGTCTCACTCGCTCTCGTGGGTTTTCCCATACGAAACACAGTCCAAATTTTCAAATACAAGTGCTAGTAAACAACACGTTCTTTACACGTTGTGTTTATCACTCCATTGGGTTCCACGTCCCTTACAAAAATTTCCGATTGTTTCAAAAAATTTTCCGATTGGCTATATAATCCCGCGCTTTATTTCCCATAGAGACAATCGGAATTCCTGTAGATTAAAGCGCGCTGACTACAGCAACGATAGGTCTCATGATTGAAATAAGGCGAAATCATCTATGGTTCTATTCTTACAGTTTTAACAGCCACTTTTTTCTCAGTGATAAAATATGAGCCCGCTATCACAAACTTTTTGAAACATCGCGCATCGATGCACAATCACAGTTATATCGAAGAGAGTCCTATGTTTTGTCCTTGTCACACTCACAGTTTTTTAAGAGCACAAAATTCTAGGATATAGGCTCATCAGCACCATCACGGCATGTGTTGTACCTCGAACAATAGCTTCGATACGAAGAGAAGTTAGAATGATTAAGTGTCATGGCGGTGATACTACCATGAGAGACCGTGAGTAAGACAAGGACAAAACGTAGAACGTCTTTCGGTATAACTGTGATTGTAAATTCGCTTGTGATCTTTTAGGAATTATGTTACAGTGAAAAGATACTTTAAGGCAAGTGGAATCTAATGGTGCAATAAAATTTGAGAAAACTGTTGGTTAACTAGCATGAATTCGCGTTCGAAAATTTGGATCTGGTAAATCCACGAGAGTGAGCGAGATAGAGCATTTGTTTGGAACTAATTCGGATCGTGACGTCATCACTAAACAGGTCTACTTAAGGATATGAATGAGCCTCTCTCTTTTCTATACCCCTCCCGCTCTTCATCAATACCTCGTCGCTTCTTATCGATGTACCCCCGTCAAGCAGATTTTGACACATTTACGACCGCTTAATGCACCGTGAAGAAATCTTGTGACCGGTGGAGCCCAAAGGCGAGGGGCAAAGAGGGTTCCTGCGGGAGATGTTTCCACCCCCTCCTGCCTTTGAATTTTGACTCATAGGTTGGCACAAATGACTTAGGTTGCTGGACCTGTATGGAATTCTCGTTCAAAGGAATTCGACTTTGACGCTTAATAACTTATTGAAATTAACAGGAATACCAAAACTTTTACAATTTTAAGAAAATAGACGCCGAGACCTCCTGGATTGCAGAAATAAATTAACGATTAATGAAACCAGTTTTAAGAAAACACGTTTTTAATTTTTCAAACCTTTCCCGCCAAGGTTTTGCCATAAGCAAAGCATTGGACTTATATATTAGATATGAAAATGAAAACAAGAAGCGTACCGTATATATACGGCACGCTTAAAAGAAACGAGTTCAAGGAGAGAAAATGTAAGTCAAGGACTAAGTAATCGAGACTCAAGAGTGAAAGTAAATTACGAGTAGAAGAGAACTCAGGCTTAAAGTGTATTTTCATCTCATCAATCTTACTACACATTCATTTTAAATTTTAATGAATAAAACGCGACACTTATGTAAGTGCTCCGCAATGTCCATTGATGATAAAGCTGAAAGGCCGTAAATGGTGTCCGATCCGTAAAGTCATATACTTATATATTTTCGCCTCATCACGAGGGAGCTCCCAACATTATACGTTACTTAGGGCTGGTCGAAAGCAAGGAGTCGAACCGAACCTAACCGTGAACCTTAATTTTAAAAATGGCCTGAACCCAATGAGCTATAACTTTAGAGTGGCAGCGGGCTGGTCCACCTTTTGCCACACAGGGTAGAAGGAATCCCGGGAAAAATCGGAATTTGGACGGCAGATTCCAAGGTTTGAGGTTAAATTTTGTAGGCCGTTTCCGGCGATGCCCGATTTTGTTTACGAAACGACCGGAAACAACCTACAAAACTTAACCTCAAAATCGATTTTTACGGCAAGATGGCGGCGCCCTAGGTGACAACAATGAACCAGCGGAACGTTCCTTGATGTGCCACTCTAAAGTTATAGCTCATTGGCTGAACCCGGATCGAACCGAACCGTGAACCGAACCGAACCGAATTGTGAATCTTAATTTTACCCTTATCATACCGGATTTTGAATCGTATCTTTCTACAGTATACAAGTGCTGCAGATGTTCCTCAAAGGGGTCCATCCAGCTGCCATTAGGAGTGCCCCCACCTCAGAAATGGATGACCCTTTCAGGCATGATATAGAGCTAAGCGTCATCTTTCAGAATATCTGCAGTTTTTTTTAACCCATATTATCCCAGAACTTTTTCGGTCATGAAAATCTCAAAAGTTGTTCATTTTGGTCCTAGAAACATGAGAAAATTGAAAAAAAAAAAAATTCCCATACGCCGGTTGGTAATTATGGCATGGTGCGAAAACGCACCATGCCATAATAATATCGGGATAATACGATGGCATTTGATCTTGCTCTAAAAAGAGGTACACATTTTTGGTGCGTTTTTGCACCACCGGGATAAAATGGGTTAAATTTGGTCAACTGGGAGCGGGGGCAGGGGGTCAACGTAAAAACCTTATTCGATGCTCCATAACTTTTGAACGAAAAGAGATATTGACGTGAGCATTGCGCCAAAAGATGCGTACTTTAAAGATCTTTAGCTTGATGTGCTACGTTACCTAGTTTAAAAAATATTTTAGCCTTTTTTTGCATTTTTTTTTACTTTTGAAGTTGCCAAAAATCCGTTTTTTGGAAATTTCAAAAATCAAGAAAATGGCAAAAAAAAAGGCTCAAATATTTTTTAGACAACATTGTAGCACATCAATCAAAAGATCTTTAAAAGACGCATCTTTTGGCGCAAAGTTCACGTCAATATCTCTTTTCGTTCAAAAGTTATGGAGCATTGAAGGTTTTGACTTTGACACCCTGCCCCCCCCGCTACCAGTTAGTCAATATCTCTTTTCGTTCAAAAGTTATGGAGCATTGAAGGTTTTTGACTTTGACACCCTGCCCCCCCCCCGCTACCAGTTAGTCAATATCTCTTTTCGTTCAAAAGTTATGGAGCATTGAAGGTTTTTGACTTTGACACCCTGCCCCCCCCCCGCTACCAGTTAACCAAATTTAAAAAACTGCGGATATTCTGAAAGCTGGCGCCTAGCTCTATCATCCCTGAAAGTTTAATTTTTTTCTGAGAGGGGGCCACTCCTAATTGTTGCTGGATGGACCCTTTGTACTCTTAGCGTTAATTCATCAATTTTAGTCTAGAACTGTTGAATATTTGAGTAAAGCGCGACATGTGGTTCCCACGGTTCGAACTATAATGACCCTAGAATCTTCTTAAATGGTGACTGAGGCTTGTTGAGGTTCTTGAAGGCGGACTTTGGTCGAGGACCGTCTACCCCGAACATTCTATTTTGTCCCGGTTAAATGACTATGAGGCGTAAAGAGAGTTAAACCTGTGCAAACGAATTTATTGGTATACTTATTAAGATAGATGTCCCAATTACCGCCCCCTTAAGAAAAAATTGCCGTAAAATGCCTGTAGAAATGTTAATTTTTATCAAATCTATGATCGGTTTTCACTAGGGCCTCTCAAATACTATCTAGTTTTATGAAAAAAATATAAAGTTGGCGTAATCAATCAGGAAAAAAAATTATCAATAAAACTCGAAAAAATGACCCATGTCCCAATTACCGCCACACCAAAAGTGGCTTTGTCCCAATTATTGTCATATCAGGTGCCCTAATTATAGCCATACATATTTGCGCTGGTTTTTCATTCAAATCATCATGTTTATTGTCAGGAAATAATGACATTATAATAATTTAAAAAGCAGAAAGTAAAGAGAACAGATTTTTAATAAGTAACTGCTGAGAGAAATCGGCAAAAACAGGTAATACGGGGGCAGGGGTCCTGTGTCAACTTCTATGATTTTTTAAGGGCACAACGCTGCTAAATATCAACTTCAAACTTTTTTCACCAGTTCAGCCAACCTATGGAAAACATTTATCCCATATACGCTTAAATTCGTCTGCTAAAGTAGGCTTATTTTAAAGAATAAATGAAAAGGGGGCGGTAATTGGGACAGGGGCGGAAATTGGGAAATCAACCTTAAGTATAACCAATTAATTAGTTTGCGCAGGTTTACTTACATAATGAGTCTGCCTAACTAACCATATTTTCTTTTCTGTGCGACTTCATACGAGCTGATTTTGACGTGTTTTTTTTTTTACAATCACAGTTATTTCGAAGAAAGTCCAATGTTTTGTCCTTGTTCCACTCACAGTTTCTTATGGCACAGAATTCTAGGATATAGGCTCATCAGCACCATCACATCACGTGTGATATACCTCGAACAAGCTTCAATACGAAGAAAGGTTAGGATGATTGAGTGTCATGGCGTTGATAAGCCCGTAAGAGACCGTAAGTAAAAGCCGTCTTTTTTTATGTCCACAGTCGTTCACGGTTCACAAAACGCGGTCATTTTAGGTTGAAATCTATAGAAACTCTTGCTCCGTATACAGCTGTAGTTAAAGATTGTGCAAAGAAACTGTAAAATCGATAAAACTCAAATAGATGACTTTTTCTATTGTTTTATCATTTCTGTATCAATAACGAGAATCCGTTTTATTGCCTTTTTGGGGTGGAGCCCATGCATGCATGGAGTAAAAGTCATTACAGCTATCAAATAAAAAACTCTCTTATTTGTAACTTTGACGGTTTACAATCTCTTGAGAACAAACTTTTACACGCGCTTTCGAATTTTTCACACTAATTTAAAGTCATTTAGTTATAGAGTCAAAGGGAAAAAGCGTACAAAACCTGAAAACACTCTAATTGAAATTGGCTCAATGCTTTGGAATTGTGGTTCTTCATTCATAATCCTCAGTTGATCTCTTAATCTCATTAATCCTGAACAAATTGTAAAACAACATCTCACTTAACTCATCCGATCTTGAGGTTGAATGAATGATGAGTCCTGTTGACCAACCCATTCAGTCCTGTCATATCTTTGCTTGTCGCACGATGGGTCGAAAAATGATTTTTCTGGATATGAAAAGTTGCAGTATTAAGCGTGCCGTATATATACGGTACGCTTTTTGTTTTCATTTTCATATCTAATATATAGGTTGCATGCTTTGCTTATGGCAAAACCTTGGCGGGAAAGGTTTGAAAAATTAAAAACGTGTTTCCATAAAACTGGTTTCATTAATTGTTAATTTATTGCTGCAATCCAGGAGGTCTCGGCGTCTATTTTCTTAAAATTGTAAAAGTTTTGGTATTCCTGTTAATTTCAATAAGTTATTAAGCGTCAAAGTCGAATTCCTTTAAACGAGAATTCCATACAGGTCCAGCAACCTAAGTCATTTGTGCCAACCTATGAGTCAAAATTCAAAGGCAGGAGGGGGGTGGAAACATCTCCCGCAGGAACCCTCTTTGCCCCTCGCCTTTGGGCTCCATCGGTCACAAGATTTCTTCACGGTGCATTAAGCGGTCGTAAATGTGTCAAAATCTGTTTGACGAGGGTCTCGGAAAGAAGTGACGGCGAGGTATTGATAAAGAGCGGGCGGGGAATAGAAAAGAGAGGGACTCGTTCATATCCTTAAGTAGACCTGTTTAGTGATGACGTCACGATCAGAATTGATTCCAAACAAATGCTCTATCTCTCACTCTCGTTGATTTACCTATAAGAAATCAGATCCAAATTTTCGAACGCAAATTCATGCTAGTTAAAGAACAGTTTTCTCAAATTTTATTGCACCATTAGATTCCACGTATTTTAAAGTATCTTTTCACTCTAACATAATTCCTGAAAGATCACAAGCGAATTTACAATCAAGCGAATTTACAATCAAGCGAATTTACAATCACAGTTATACCGAAAGATGTTCTACGTTTTGTCCTCGTCTTACTCACGGTCTCTTATGGGAGTATCACCGCCATGACACTCAATCATTCCAACTTCTCGTCGTATCGAAGCTATTGTTCGAGGTATAACACATGTCGTGATGGTGCTGATGAGCCTATATCCTAGAATTTTGTGCTCATAAAAAACTGTGAATGTGACAAGGACAAAACATAGGACTTTCTTTGATATAACTGTGATTGTGCATTGATGCGCGATGTTTCAAAAAGTTTGTGGTATAGCGGGCTCATATTTTATCACTGAGAAAAAAGTGGGTGTTAAAACTGTAAGAATAGAGCCATATATGATTTCGCCTTATTTCAATCATGAAACCTATCGTTGCTATAGTCAGCGCGCTTGAATCTACACGAATTCCGAGTGTCTCTATGGAATTTCGATTATTTCTATGGGAAATAAAGCGCGGGAATATGTATCCAATCGGAAAATTTTTTGAAACAATCGGAAATTTTTATAAGGGACGTGGAACCCAATGGTGTGATGAACACAACTGGTGCAAAGAACATGTTGTTTACTAGCACTTGTATTTGAAAATTTGGATCGTGTTTCATATGGGAAAACCCACGAGAGCGCGAGTGAGGCGGACCCTTTTTTTTGGGAAACCCAAATTTTTTTCATGACGTCTCACTAAACAGGTCTTGGTCATTGGAAACAATTAAAATTCTGGGGGATCGGCGAATTAAAAAACCCCTTTATGAGCGTCTATGCAATCAAGGGATTTTTGAGGAAATTTTGGGCATTTTGTTGCGAAAAAAAGGTTTTTAAAATCCAGAACAAAGGGACGGGGGTAAAATTCGCATTAATAGCTCTAAAAAGTGAGAGGGGCTGTCACGTGTCTTCCACCCCTGGACAGCCTCCTTGCTGCGGCTGTGGAATTGACTCTGGAATAACTTATTTACCTATCCTAAAAAGTTTCTCGCGTGTACAGTATTTTTTACTGGAAGCTTCTTCAAATTTTGGAAATTATAGGTCCATATGGAACTTTGCTTCTCCAACACGAAAAATGATATCGACCGATGGCAACAGAAAAAAAATAATATTACAATGAGTTGTAATGAATAATGGCTTAGTTTTGACTGTAAACTTTCGATACTTTTCAACAAAATAAATGGGGGAGGGGGAATGGGTCTGTTGCAGACTTTTGCTCCAGCGCTATAGAGTGTTCTGTATCATGTAAAATCGCGTGAAAAGTCCATTGGTGGCATCAGAAAGTCATGAAATGCGATAATAAACTCACAAGAGACGTTTAATGAACTCCAAGTTGGCGGTAAAATATCGAGCAACCTGTATGTATGCACCACGAACATTCAAGGATAGCCAACCTCACAATATCGATCACACCCAATCACAATGTAAATAAAACACATAACCTCTGACACTTTGAGGTTGTCAACGTTGGCAATTCTTGGATGTTAAAGGTGCATGCATACGGACTGCTCGATACTTTACCGCCATCTTGCAATTCATTAAACATCTCTTGTGAGTTTATTATCGCATTTCATGACTTTCTGATGCCACCCATGGACTTTTCACGCGATTTTACCTACGATGAAACACTATTTATCGTTGTAGCAAAAGTTTGTAACAGACCCATTAAAATCCACAAACGCCTTAAACCTCCACACCTACTAATCTATACCCCTAGAATGCTTGACGTGTAAAGGGCACCTGAAATGGTTAGTTCTGTATATTAAAGGATTATTTTTTCATGAATTCGCAAGTGTTCCATTTATGTATCTTACATATCTACATCGTGACAATCGCAATAAGTGCTGACAGCACCTAAAACGGAAAAAAAAAAAGAAGAAAAAAACTGTTTATTATTTAGAATCACGGCTTTTCCGAAAATGACGCTTTTTGACTTCAAAAGAACGCAACCTCATTTTTGATCCCTGAACAAGCCGTTTAAAAGGTGGAGGGATTTAGAAACATCTATTGTCTATACTTTATGTGGGTAAAAAAGATCGAGCCTTATCAAATAATTTTCTTTTTTCAGCTTTCAATAGGTTTGTTGCAAACTTTGCTACAGCGCTATAGAGTTTTGATTTTTATGTAGAATCGCCTGAAAATTACATTGGCGGTATCAAATAGTCATAAAAGCCATTCATAAACCCACAAAACGCATTATAAAGAAAGCCAAAATGGCAGTCGTAAAGCCGAACAATCTGTGCACGCGCATACGACGAACATCAAAGACAGGCGATCCATTTTCCCCTTTTTCGTTATAAGGGGGGGGGGGAGAAAATATCTCTACAGTCAAACTGTGATTTTAAAAATTTGCATGGTCAAGGTGTTGTGTTCTGTGAAGGGTGGCGGGGAGCAAAATATCAAGAATATAGGGTGTTGCAAAACTTAAGTGCCAAACTTATGGAGTGTATTTTTGGGGTGGACATGTACCTATATAAGGTTTTATTTTTCTACATGAATATGTGCTACAGATGTTTCTCTTCTGAGCTAAAGCCCTCCAAAGTTTTGAAAACAAAAAACAAAAAACAAACACAAAAAAACAACGCCTTTGACTCATCTCCTTATAGATACATCTGATCTAAATTTATTTTTTTCATCATTTCTCACCAAACAAGCTCAATTGGACAGCACTTCTCACAAAAGAACTGAGTGACATTTTTGATAAAATTGAGTTATTGATTGATAGAGCTAGCAATACTGAATCTCGAAGCAACAAGTGCTTCTTCTATAATAACAACTATTTCCCGTCAAAATTCCAGGTAAAAGTGAGCTGGTGAGCCTCATTGAAGTCATTGTCCATATGATGAAATTAAATGAGAACTTGGTTCCTTTTTCTTAAACCTTAATCCGAGTCACGTAAGGAACCAACTCCGACTTGGTTCCTTTTATAGAATTGGCAACGGACTTAAGTCCGGATTAACGGATTTTAAAATATCAACAGTGTAAACCAACTCTGCCGTTTGGTTTCTCTTAGAGATTCGGTTTTCGTGATTATGCCAAACAAAAAGAAGAAAGGAACCAAGTCACTTTAAACGCTAAAAATTAAGTAGGTACCTTTCCTGCATAGGAAATTCCTTTTTTCCGGTGTTGAAATGCAAAAACATAACACGGTAGTTGAATGAAATCAAAACGTAAGTAATTCCGAGTTTTTTGTTTAAATGCTAGCTCTTCAACTTTGGACTCAATTTTCTCGAGATCAGCTCCATGTCAAGTGGTTCCTCTTTGATGAATTATCATTGCTAGCAAAAGCATTAAAGCTGTTCAGACTTTAGTGGCACGCTTTTCCAACACCTGCGTGTTGGAATTTTCCCAGCTTGTTTTTTTTTTTTTTTTTTTTTTTTTTAAGAAATGCGTCAGTGTTGATATTTCATTGCGAAAACCAAGTTATTTGCCTTATTTTAAGCACTGTAATGAATAGTTTCCCATATTTTTAAGTTGTCTTGTATTTGTATTATTCCACATTTCTTTTTGTTTTGTTTTTTTTTTTCCGTAAAATGATGTCCGGAAATTCCATCCCATTCGTTCCACTGTGAATCGCTAAATTTACCACTTAAGGCGCGCGCACTGGATTGAAACATGGATTTTTCAGGACATAAAAAAGTTATTGCTTTTTTGCGCTTTAAAAACATGTTAGTGTTGACATTTTCATTCAAAAATAATGTTATTTGACTCATATTTTAAGTTTTGGCATGAACGACTTCAAACATTTTTAAAACATCTTGCTATTTCATTAATTACAATCTTGATATTTTTTGTTTTTGTTTTTTTTTTCGTAAAATTATGTCAGGATAATTCCATCCTATTTGGTCCATGACTGTGCATCGCTAAATTTAACACTAAAGGCGCGCACTGGATTGAAACATGGATTTTTCAGGGCATATAAAGTTGTTTCTTTTTTTGCTTTAAAAACATGTTTGTGTTGATATTTTCTTGCAAAAACCATGTTAGATTCCTTTAAAGTTTTGGCATGAACAATTTCAAAAACTTTCAAGATATCTTGCTAATCATGATTTAGAATCTTGTTATTTTTGTTGTTGTTTTTTTCCTTTTTTTCGTAAAATTATGCCCAAGAAATTCCATCCCATTTGGTCCATGACTGTGCATCGCTAAATTTGCAACTAAAAGACGCACAATTGGATTCAAACGTGGATTTTTCAGGACATAAAAAGTTGTTGTTTTTCTGCTTTAAAAACATGTTCGTGCTGATATTTTCATGCAAAAACCATGTTACGTGACTTATTTTAAGTTTTGACAAGGACGAATTTAACCCTTAACTGCAGATGAGTCCAGATCTGGAACAATTACTTTGAAGCCTTATCTAAAAGTAGGGGACTTGAGTTGTACTGTCGCTGCATGGTGGGTCACATGTGGAACAGATACTGAACGAGTAAGAACTGTCGATTTTGTCCTAGAGCGTGCAGCACAGGATATAGAACGTGCAGAGTGGTTGAAAATAGCTCACCGAAAATCTGATGGAGATTTTCCGATTTTCATTGTTATGTTTGGGATTAATGCAGGGGTACCATATACAGAAAAACAACTATTGAAACTTACTAACTTATTTTTTACTAGGTACTTTAATTTTTTTTTTTTTTTTTTTTTAAGCCTGAAAACTTTATTTTCAGTTGCATGGATACCTAAATGCGGGTAAGGCCATAATTGGAACAATTAATATTCAGGCTCTTTACCATTGAACTTTAATGGAAAGAATTTTTTCACTATTTTTCCCTGTCTCAAGGATCAAAATTGTACTGAAAAAAAAATTATTTTATTGAAAAAAAAATCATGCAGTAAAGGGTTAAGCATTTATAAGGTGTCTTGCCACCTATTTATTATTTAAAATCTATATTTTTTTTTTATTTTATTTTTTTCGTAAAATTATGTCCAGGAAATTCCATTCCGCTTAATCCTTTGTGCGTTGCAGCTCATATCGATTCAGCGAGCTACACACATTTTGGGAACGTCTTCGCAATGCTATCAAGACCACTTATCGGTTTACTGGTGCGATTGAGTTATGTTCTCAGGGATTAGAACGTCATAGTTGAACAATTCATGATTACCACTGTATGAAATTTATTGCGGCGTTTCCCGCGCGGGTGCAAGAGAAGTTCTTCGATCCGCGAAATACTTAGCTTAGCTCATACAAATTTATCCGAGAAGTACCTCAATTTTTACGAGTTTATCTGATAAATGAATCCTTCGTTTTTTATTAATTTATCTGGTTCAAGTATAATATTCGTCCACCGATAAAATGACATGTCTAATTGCTGGAGCAATAACCTCAAAAACAAAAATTCGATTGAACTATTTATCAACTCTCGATAACCCAATGAGAATTTGTCGCGATATTGTCAAGACCTACGAAGACTTACGAGCAGACCTGTCTTTTTTAATAGCTTTTAACGGCTACCACCGCGCGGGGCTGTCAAAATGCCCCCTCTGCTCTTCCCGGGCACCGCCAATGTAATTTCAAATGGATAAACATACTTACAAGCAGACCTGTCGTTTTGGTGGGCAAAATCTCTGTCAAGGCTCAGGGCTCTTAGAACCTCCCCTCTGCTCTTCCTGGTCACCGCCAATGTAATTTCAAATGGATAAACATACTTACAAGCAGACCTGTCGTTTTGGTGGGCAAAATCTCTGTCAAGGCTCAGGGCTCTTAGAACCTCCCCTCTGCTCTTCCTGGTCACCGCCAATGTTATTTACAATGGAAAAACAGACTTACGAGCAGACCCATCTTTCTAGTGGGCTTTTAATCCCTGACTGGGCACAGGGCTCTCAAAACGTCCCCTCTGCTCTTCCATGTTATGAGATAGGGACACTTTCTTATTGAATGGCCGTCGTATCATAATATAGTAAGCAATGATGTTAAATAGTCTTGAAAGTACCAACAAAACGTACTGCTGGGCAAATATTATTCAAATAATTGAGCACATTTTACTTTTTTTTTTTGACCGAACCGTCACCGAGCCTGGCCACTAAATAAAATGCCCTTAATTACTTAGTATTCAGCCTGATACGCTCAAGTTGTTTGTGAATCGAGGCCACTGTTAAGGTATAGGTTTTCTTATCTTTGCCATTTTGCACAGTACATTAAAAAGTATAACAAGTAGGTTATAGGATGTTCGGTTTTTCGATTGTTTCGAGAAGGGCTTTCAATAAGTGCTTGCAGTGCTATAATATAGTCATATTCTGCTTCTACAAGAGATTCAATCTGGATTTAGCATAGATTGAGGGATCTAATCTGGGTTTCATATGAACCAATGGATTTGGACTTGAACCTCCCTCAGCTAGTTCGTTTCATTTTGTATAGGGCCGATCGGTTTTCAAAACAAAAAACAAAAAACAAAAAAAAAAAAAAAACAAAAAAAAAACCTATCTAAATTTCTAGGATGAAGGGTGATTCAGTGGCTCATAGTACAACTGTAAAGCTAATTTTACTATGAGGTTCGGGCATTGGAGTAGCGTGCAATTTGGCAACGTTGCAGTTCGTCCATTTGATCCCGTGAGAAGATCGAACTATTGGGTGTTCGGTGAAAACAATCACATTCGACCTTTTACATTGTTTAAAGAGACTCAATACAACGTTGCCAAATTGCACACTACGCCACAGGGTTTCTAGAATGTTAAAGGTGGGTCTAGGGGTCTCTCCTAGAGTATTGAAGGGGGTCTGGGGGTCTCCCCCAGAATACTATACACAGAGAAAAATACTTCCATAAAATGTGATCACCAAAGTTTTTGATTGCAGGAACCAAAATGTTCAGTCCTGAGCACCGAATGCTTCATTAGCAGTACCGAGTATTCAGTACGGGCGGAATTTGGGTTATATACTTGCCGAAGTCTGCGGTACTCCTCATGAAGTATTTGGATCTTACGAATGAACATTTTGGTTTCTTCAACCGAAAACTTCGGTAATCAAAATAAACCGAATCTTCAGTTCAAACAACCGAAGCATTTTTCTCCGTGTAGGGGGGTCTGAGGCCTCTGAGGATCTCCCCAACATTAAATTTGATGTGAGAAAGTGTTCTTAGGGTGTTCCCTACGGTTTATTTCTTCTTGAGACTTGGCAACGAGGCGCTTTATGCATTTCTTTGACTCGAGCACCTCAGTGTGGATAGGCACTTGAGTTGCTCGTCTCGCCGCGTATTATCATTATGTAAATTATGTCTCCATTACATTTTAGCCGCGTGTAATTTTCAGTCGGTTTACTTTAAAAGCGCACTCGTAGGAGCCACAAGGCACGGGTCTTCAAAACTGCCTCCGTTCATATTTTGTGAATGGGTGTAACTGCATGCAATATTTATAGCTCCGAGAAGAACAGTCCTTGCAAGCATTGGCGGCTCGCAAGCGATTTGGCCACAACGGATCCTCTTCATTTAAACCGCCACTGAGAGAATTCTTCTTTTAATCTAAGGTGTAATTCGTTTGTGTTAAAGAAACAAAGTCGTATTAATTGTTTGGCTTGACGCCTTATGGGCCAAGCTCGAGTATACTCGTTTTTCTCCTTCAGTCTATTTCACATTGTTTCAGTGTTTATTCCAGTTAAACGGGACTATTGATGAAAACACTTATAGGATAAGGTCTCTTCGGGCGCCTTCGATTCGTAGGATAGGCAATTCCAACTCCCCCGAGTACGAACAGTTAACTACCTTCCCTATGTAGACGGAAGAGAGGCTTTCTTTTGAACTAATCTGGTCCTGAAAGGGTTAATATAGCCTAAATTATCGGTGCATATGGGGCAAACTCCCAAATTATAATTACAATTAGAATATAATTGAACTTGGAGAAAAAAAATCAAGTTTATACATGAAAGTATCAACCAAACATTTGGCAACCTTTTGGAAAAAAACAAAAATGAAGTTAAGTATTTTGTACGAAAAACTCACTCCTTCTCTCCCTCACTCTGAAACTCTCTCGCGTATTTTCTATTATTTAATTTTCTTTATTGTAGGTAACCTCCAAAACAGGCTCGCCTATGGAGGTGCCGAATTTTCAGTCTTTAATTTTTATGTTAGTTTTACGTTAGTTTATTTAATTTGTCTAGTATAGTTTAGGTGTAATTTGAGTAATTTACCCTTTTTTTTATTGGCGTTTGTCTAAAGACTAAAAATAAATCATTTATTATTTATCAATTTCCGTTCAAAAATTCGCTCATATGGATGAAATGCATTGAATCAGAGTTTGTTTGGAACCAGAGGTCCTCGGACGGCAATCGATACGATATATCGATATATTGATACGATATATCGCTCTACTAAAACAATCTATTTATCTCAGCGTAGTCCACACTGAAAGAATTATTTTTTTAATCCAAGGGGTATTTCGTTCGTGGGTCATTCCAGGTTAATGGGTCTGTTGCAAACTTTTGCAGCAGCGATAAAAAATGTTTATTCCAATGTAAAATCGCCTGAAAAGTAAATTGGTGGCATCATAAAGTCATGAAATACAATATTAAATGCACAAGAGGCGTTTATTGAAATCCAAGATGGCGGCAAAATATCGAGGAATCTAAATTACGCACCGTGATCATTCAAGGATTGCCAACTTTGAAAACCTCACTGCAGGTAGAGGTTATGTGTTTGTTTACGTTGTGATTGATTGTGATGGATATTGTGGGGTTGGCTATCCTTGAATGTTCGTGGTGCATGCATACAGATTGCTCAATATTTCTCCGCCATCTTGGATTTCATTAAACGCCTCTTGCGAGTTTATTATTGCATTTCATGGCTTTCTGATGCCACCATTGGACTTTTCAGGCGATTTTACATTAGATTGTACACTCTATAGCGCTGTAGTAAAAGTTTGCAACAGACCCATTGTCCCACCCGTCACATTTCAAAACCATTTCTTCCATTCTACAACTTTAAATTCTCAACTTTTTAATTTTTTTTTTTTTTTTTTTTTTTTTTTTTTTTTTTTTTTTTTTTTTTTTTTTATTAAGCAAAATAATCTTCTCGCCACTGGAGAAATGTATACAATGATTTGAAAGAAATTTTGTTCATTTACATAGATATTAAGATTATTGCAAGAAAAATAAACAATATATAACAGAGAAATACATTACATTTTTAAGTTATTTGTTGCACCCTGGTAACTAAAGGATATCGTAGCAATACGCCAAGTCCCAAATTTTTCTGCGTTTAAGTCTTCTTAAAATCAGTGCAAGTTTCTAAAAGCATTAGCGCTTCCGAATTAGGATGCGAGTGGAGTCTCATTTCATAACGATAAGCTACTTTGGAGACAAACTCGCACACCAACTCAACGCCTAAGTCCCTATGAATATCCTCATTTCTTTCGTACCATCTGGCACCAGAAATGAGGCGTAAGGTTTTGTTTTGAAAAACTTGGATTATTTTTAAGTTAGAGAGGGCAGCACAGCCCCAAAGCTGACAACCATACGCCCATGTAGGACGTATTAGTTGCTTAAATATTAGGATTTTATTGTCAAGGCTAAGAGAGGATCGATGACCCAGTAGCCATCTAAGTTTGTTAACTTTAAGATTACATTGAGTACGTTTCATTTTAATGTGCTCTTTCCATTTTAATTTTACATCTAAATTTAAGCCTAGGTATTTGGCAATAGTAGAAATAGGTATGAGGTTATTACAAAGGGAAACTGGTAAGTATTTAATAGGCCTATATGAGAAAATGGTATATATAGTTTTATCAACATTTAATTTTATATCTTCTGAGTCAATCCACGATTCAATTTTATTTAGGTTGGAATTAATTACATTAGTGACAACATTTTGATCCGCATCAGATGCTAGATATGCCGCGTCGTCGGCAAATTTGGCTAATAATGATTTACCCGAAGGAGTTGGAATATTTGAGGTAAAGAGGAGGTATAGGAGTGGGCCCAAGACTGAGCCTTGTGGCACACCGGCCATAACTCTTCTCCTCCCCGATAATTCCTCACCTACACTAACATGAAAGTAACGATTTTGTAGATATGATTTAAGTAATTTTACATGACATAGTGGTAAATTTTTGGCAAGTTTATCTATTAATAGCTTATGAGGAACCTTATCAAAGGCCTGTGCCACGTCTAAGAAGGCAGCGCCACAGAATTCACCCTTCTCGAGGGCTCTTTCTATAAAGCTAACAACACGGTGTAATTGCTCGATGGTGGAGTGTTTTCTCCGAAATCCGAACTGGTGGTTTGGGATAATCTTTTTAATGTTGACGACTTTTAAAAGTCTGTCAATATACAAACGTTCGAAAAGTTTGGCAATAGAGGACAATAATGATATAGGGCGATAGGAAGCAGGCTTTTCAGGAGGTTTCCCAGCCTTGTGAAAAACAATTACATTAGCAGTTTTAAAGTGATTGGGTACATAGCAAAGGTCAACAATGGCATTAAAAATTTCAAGCAGTTTGTAAATAGCTTTATCTGGCAGCTGCTTTAACACTAGACCTGTAATAAGATCAGCCCCAGGGGATTTTTTAACTTTAACTTTGGCTATTAATGTAGTAATTTCCCCAAATGAGAAAAATGGGATTTCAACTTCCGGCTCAATTGAGTCAGCTATTTCAAATTCAAGATCCTCATGTGAGGCATCTGGACTGGAATTGGGTTTAAAAACTTTAGCTAGGTGGTCAGCAAATAGCTCAGCTTTTTCAATATCAGATTTTGCCCAGGTGTTGTCTGGTTTGAGTAAGGATGCTTGATGTTTAAAAGGTAGCTTTAAAAATTTTGTCGCCTTCCATAGGGAATAGTCTGATTTTGGTGTGGCATCCAAAGAGCTGATGAATTCGCCAAGTTTTTCATTCTTTAGGCGCCAAAGATGCCTGTTTATAATACGATTAATTTTATTAAAAATGGATTTGTTTTCGGGAACACGATTATTTTGCCATCTTCTTCTCGCTTTTCTTTTTTCTTTAATAAGATTCACAATCTCTCTGGGTGCTTTAAAATCAGCAGCAAAGTGCTGAGGTGAGGGAGGGTAGCATTTCGCGCTGCATTCTGTATTAATTTAACAAGCGATTCTATTTCATTATCAATATCATTAGTGGATCTAATTTTAGAGTGAGTAAATAATTGAATTCTCTCATCGAGATATTCCCTAAAATCATCCCAGTTTGTTGCTTTGTTGACTAGTCTGTCTATCTGTTTGACAGGGCAAGGTACAGAAGATAACTTATATGATACAGGTACATGGTCACTAGATAGCTGGTCATCAAGAGCTTTAACAAAAATATTATTTATAGAGAAACCTTTGCAAATGCCAAAATCTAAAATATCAGGAATTTTATTAGTGTCAGATGGATAATGAGTCGGACAACCCTGGGAAGCAAAGTCGCCATGAATTGTCTTAACTGCTTTAAGCAAAGCTCTACCTTTGGTTGTAATAGTGCGAGAACCCCAATACGTGTTCTTTGCATTCCAGTCTCCAGCGATAAAGAATTTATTACCGTGGGAAACAAGAAATTGAGTATAATCGTCCTCCTTGGGTGAGGTGTTAGGGGGAGCATAAACAGATGAAATAACAATATTACCTAGATTACATGAAACACTTACGGAAACAGATTGAAATAGATTAGTCGAAGTTTTATCAAAAATAAAATGTTTAATAGAGCGCTTGATTAAGAGGCCTGCCCCGCCATGGGCTTTATCAGACGGGTGAGTCGCGCGATAAAACACATAATTATTAATGAACAAAAATGACTCGGATGTAAGGTGGGTCTCCGATATTAAACAGATATCAATGTTTTGATCATTCAGAAAGTGAGTCAATTCCATTTTTCGTTGTAACAGCCCATTGGCGTTCCAAGAGACAATTTTAAAGTAGTTTTTAGATTGATTAATGCTTATTAAGCTTGCTTTCTAATGTGATAAGTCTATTTTCTAAGGCACTGGATTTAGCGTTTTGCTCATTGAGCTGAAATAAAATTTGCTGAAGTAGATCATTAGTTGTATCTGAAGATACAGAGGAATTTACAGAAGTTTTAATATTTTTGCTAGCTGCTTGAGCATAGCTAGAGTTAGGGCGCACAGTGGGTGCAGAAGTGGAAGCTTTCATTCCCTGATTGTATTTATTTGAAGGAGATTTGTTTTGGACATGAATTTTATTAATGTTTGAGGTATTACTCTCACCAAATCTAATTTTGCGTAGTTCTATGGCGATGATACAATCCTTGAAATTAGCAGTATGGGCCTGTCCGCAATTTGCACATTTAGGGGGATTTACATACTTTTGCGGGCAGTCTCTTGTAAAATGTGTATCCGCACTCTTGACACATTTTGGTGTAGAGCTGCAATGGTTATGCGTGTGCAAGTAGCCCTGGCAGCGTCTACATTGTACTAAAACTCCAGTCAGGGTCTTGCATGCCTCGATTTTGACTATCTGGCTAGCAATATCTCTAATAAGGTATACTCTCTCCGGGTCTTCCCCGTGACCGAAGAACAGCTGATGTAAAAAGAGCCCCTCCCTTTTAATTTCCCATTTTCAGCTTTATATTTTTTGCCTAAAATATTAACAGCATTAAGTATTTTAAAGCCTTTATTTTTTAAAGATAGGATAATGTCCTCTATTGGAGTGGTGGGGTGAAGACCCCTGCACATTACTCTAAGATCTCTTGTGTTCTTGTTCTCGTGCGTATACCAATCAACATCATCATTGGTATTGAGAACTTTTGTTAACAACTTATAGGATTCCTCTGTAGTAACATTAATTTTCCATACAGATTCCTTAATTGCTTTAAGTTTATATTGGTCGGCATCAGGCATAGCTTCCTGTAAAATAGGTTTTAGTACAGAAATATCTTTAATATTAGTAACCTTGATTGGTGGAGGTTGAGATGGTTTAGGCACAGTGGTCACTTTTTGATGAATGGGCGTGGTCGAGGATTGAATCACTTTTTTGTTTTTCTGTCCATTTTTGTTAACATTTTTAGCGGAAGAGGTAGTAAGTGCATCAGGAGCAGGAACTTTAATAGGTTTAGTAGATGAGGAATGTTCAATATCCACTTTTTTTGAACATGTGAAGAAGCAGAGTTTTTGGAGCCCTTTCGCTTCCTTTTTGAACTTTGTAGGATCCAATCGGTTTCCGCATTAAGAGTCTCAGAATCCGTGGAATCTTCATGAAGAGGTGCAGCATCAGATACAGTAGAGGGTAGAATATCATCAGCAGGGAGAGAAAGTTTTTCATTTAATTCTTTAATTTGGAACTGTTGCTCATTTAGTTTGAGCTTAAAAGAATCAAACTGGGTGCTCATAAATTTAAGAGCATTGGACAACTCAATAATTGTTGACTTTAGATTACCAACCAATCCTCTCAGCCGTATCCTGAATAGAGACAGGAATGCTGAGGATAGTTTCTGCTTGAACAAGTAAATCATTGATCGGATTTTGGATCGAATTAGTGGCGTCTAACATTTCCAACTCGGCATTTGCCATATCGACAGTTTCTGTTTCCATTGTTGCCTAACCGAGTGGCAACAAAGGCATGAAATCACTTTAAAACATTGGTAAGACACAAATTGGCACAAACTTTTAATCAACACGAGCGATCTCACTTTGATAAGAGTCCTGGGATAACAGAGCGAGGAGTAGTACACAACCTCGCCGGAGCACGTTATCAACAAGACTGAACTTTTTAAATGTGAAAAGGGTTGTGATTGCCTGATCTCTTTCTCTTCCAATCTTTAAAAAAAAAAAAAAAAAAACTTGATGTTTGATAGTCAAAAACATAGATTTAAAGGACAGGGAAGTGGGACAGGGAACCAGGGAACCTGCAATTACCCTTGTGTTAAAGAAACTGCAGAGTGAAATATTGATTAAGGGGAAATTTCTTTAACCCAAGGAAAATATCTGCAGCTACAAGTAAAAGATCCCTTGTTGTGACAGTGGTTCCCCTTCATGCAACAGAACTTTACTTCGCAAAAGGAGAACTGGCACAAGTAAACGTGTTTCCTTGTTTTTAAAGAAGTGATTTCTCTCTGTGCGACGAGTTGTAGCGATAGAGAAGATTTGTGGGACGTTATGTTGAGGCAGCAATGATCAAAATCTCCTATGGACGTTTCCACACAGGATCGGTTTGTTTTCCTCACTTTTTTAACCTTTAAATTATTAAAAAAAAAAAATGTGACAAATACATTTGAAATTGGTTATGAACGAAAAAGCAAGTGTTTTAGACAGGCTATCTGGATACAGAAATCGATATGACTGTTTCTTACGGAGAATTTCACACGATGAAAAAACAGACACAAAGCAGAAATATGCAAATTTTTTCATCTGGATAGTTTTATTAAAATTATCTATGTGTCCAGATAGCCATTCTTGAGTACTTGCACTTTCGTTTAAAATCACTTCCCACTGAATTAATTACAATTTTTGATTTAAGGTTAAGAAAAGTGAGGCAATCAAACCAGAATCAGACCGTCCATGCTGCCTCATTTTGAGACATGACTTATAAAATGTATCAGCCTAACTTTATTGCTATAGCTCGTCGATTTTAACCTATGAAAAATAATCGATATTTAGTATTCTAATGAAAGTATTCGGTGCTTACGACCAAACGGTTGTCACTTGTCGATGATTTCTGCCACCGAAAAAAACAAAACAAAAAAAAAACAACCGAATCTTCAGTTCATACAACCGAAGAATTTTTCCTTGAAGAAGAAAGAAATTGAAGAAATCGATACTTACTTTCGCATAATTTTAAATGGCAAAACATAGGGTTGTTAAATTGCACGAGCAGCCACCACTGCTTACGAGTGAGGATCAAATCGGCGTCAAAGTTCATGAATTTTTCCATCGCAGACAAAATATAGGATATAGAGACAGTGAACACCATAGGTAGACATTTTTTCTGGGTGGGGGGGGGGGTGTTCTAGGGGGTGCTTGCATTCGCAAAGATTCGGCGTTGCAAAGTAGTACGTTTCTACCTGAATCGTCAGGTTCCATCTTTCACAGATTTCGTTCATCGTTCTTGAATAGAGTATAAGAAGAAAATTGGTCTTATGGCTGCTGTAGAAAAAAATTTGCAACAGCGTCAACAGACCCATTCACGATCCTGAACTATCGACTTGACATCTTGACAACATAGTTTCTCCCACATTTTGTCGACCCTGTATCCGCGCGTTAGATTTCAATTGTCCTAGCCACACTCCTCAGCCTCAGTATCTCTGGCATGTCTGAGTCTCGCTTTGCCTTGCCTTGCCTTGTGACCTATCTCACTAGCTCGATTTGCCCCGATGCCCTATGGTCAACAAACCTGCTTTGATCCGTTTCGTTGAAGATCCGACCTGTTTTCTTTCCTCTCTTTCCTCGTCTTTTTCTCTCCCCCCCCTCAATCACTTCTCCTCAAACCTTTCCGGTTTTTTAAATCTTTCTGCAAAGTTCCGCCGCCATCCACCGCAACTTGGCGCTCTATAGTCTGAGATCGTAAAAAAAAGTGGCCTTAATCAGAAAGTAAATTTCTCAATTTGTCGCATTTTATAACCATTTTAGACCAATTTTAATCGCAGAGAACACTTTTAACAAAGTTGTTCGAACCCTGGAAGGTTCACTGAACATTTTTGAATTGAGCTTAAGATGATTCCAGGACCGGTTACTTCCAACCGTGGACACCAGTGGTGTAGCGTGCAACTTGGCAACGTTATCTTTTGTCCATTAAAACCCATGTAAAAGGTCGAATGCGAAGATGTTCACCGAACACCCTATCGTTCGATCTTTTTCATGGGTTTAAACAGACAAACAGCAACGTTGCCAAATTGCACGCTTCGCCACTGGTGGACACCATACATCTCGTTGCTCAAAAAGTTAACAGGTTTTGTCAACAATTTACAAATGTACAACAGAAGCACACAATTGAGGAAAATCAGCACCTAGCTGCATACATTCTTCAGGAAGACACTCTGAAAGTTTCAAGCTGAAACACTCACAAAAGCCGGAAATTACGAAATACGAAAATTCCCTTAAGGTGATTCTATGGCAAACTCCCGAAAATTTTAATCCGATAGATGGCGTCACTTGTCGCTGGCTCCGAAAAGAGCCGTTTTTTGACGGTTTTCGGCTGTTTTCTCTGAACACACGAATAAGAGACGAAAAATTGGAATGTCAGCACCTGCTTAATTTTTTGCTTGATTTTTTGAGCCATAAATGGGCCAAATTGGTTCTAAAATAAAGGTGAAAGTATGCAAAGAAAAAAGCCTGTGTAATTTGGAGTTGTATCAGTAAAGATTACAGGTGAAACAGAAACCTGTAATCTTTACTGATACAACTCCAAATAACACGTGATTTTTTCTTTGCATACTTTCGCCTTTATTTTAGAACCAATTTGGCCCGTTTATGGCTCAAAAAATCAAGCAAAAAATTAAGCAGGTGCTGACATTCCGATTTTTCGTCTCTTATTCGTCTGTTCAGAGAAATCAGCCGAAAACCGTCAAAAAACGGCTATTTCGGAGCCAGCGACAAGTAACGCCATCTATCGGATTAAAATTTTCGGGAGTTTGCCATAGAATCACCTTAAGCCTCAATGAATTTGTTTGAGGGAGATGGACATACTATCACTTGCACTCATTCTCACTCATTAAGCTTAGGGCGAAATGAATTTCATGGTTTATACGCGGCTTTAACTCTAAACCAATTTGCTCGTTTTGAGCTCAAAAATCCATAAAAAAAAAATCGCAGGTGCTGACGTTATTGGATTTTGCGTTTTTACTGTGTTTTATATTTTTAAATTGCTAAAAAAATGACTTTTCCCAAAAGCTACCAATGGCGCCATCCATCGGCTTGGAATTCTGGAAAATTTTCGGCTGAAATTATCTTAAAAGTTCAAGAACGATGTAATGAGGCTCTTACAAACTTTTTCTGTGAGCAAATGAATAGTCCATTCTGATGTAAAAACCAGCGAAAATCACGTAAATCACACTGAGAAAGTCTAAATTTCAATAATAAACTTGCATAACTACTATAATGAAAAGATCGTAATGGCGGTTCGACGCAAGTATCATGGGAGATTCTCATCTAATATGTCACTTTCTCTTTGGAAACCCAGAGGTAATGTCTCAATGGGTCTGTTGCAAACTTTTGCTACAGCGATAAAGAGTGTTACATCATGTGTTAAATCGTCCGAAGAGTCCATAGATGGCATCAGAAAGTCATGAAATGCGATAATAAACTCAAAAGAGACGTTTAATAAAATCCAAGATGGCGGTAAAATATCGAGCAATCTGTATGCATGCACCTTTAATATCCAAGGATTGCCAACGTTGGCAACCTCACAGCTCCAGAGGTTATGTATTATTTACGTAATTGTGATTGGGTGTGATCGATATTGTGAGGTTGGCTATCCTTAGATGTTCTTGGTGCACGCATACAGGTTGCTCAATATTTTACTGCCATCTTGGATTTCATTAAAGGTCTTTCGTGAGTTTAATACTTCATTTTAAGACTTTCTGGTGCCATCAATGGTCTTTTCAGGCAAATTTACATAGGATTGAACACTCTATAGCGCTGTAGCAAAAGTTTACAACGGACCCATTCAGATAGGAATCTCCCATGATACCTGCGTCTCTCCACCACTAAGCTCGATTCTGAAAGTGAATTTTGTGACTTTTTATAGTATTGTCATCGTCATTTTACAGGTTTCTATGCAAGAATCAACTCTTCAATCCCGTGTAGCAAAAGTTCGCAAGAGCCCCATTTTATAACTTTTATTCACTAATTTTTTGGCCACTTTTCCCGATTTTCTCGACCACAGTGCGGCGAGACGAAGATTCTCCATCACCGCATCCATCCTCACTCGCGGACGAATGGACCAACGAACACATTCGCGCACTTACACAATAACGAACTCATGCACACATAGACAGACTGACACACACACTCACACCCACGCACACACGCGCGCTCTTACTCGTGATTCGCTCAATGAAGCGAAGGTCAACGTACGAACCCGGCAGAGGAGAGATTACGTTGATTCTATAGGTTTTGGCATCGGTATTGGATTTCCACCCGCGCACTGCACTGAACTGAATGCAGTGTGGCGTTGCGTGCAATCTGGCAACGATGTATTTTGTCCATTCAATAGCACGTAAAAGGTCGAACTAATGGAGGCGGTGCACCTGCACAGTGCACGCCCTCGAATCGATATCTTACATGGTATCAAATGGAGAAAATGCAGCGTTGCCAGATGACACGCGACACCACTGACTGAATGGCAGGAATTTATTTGACATGTATTCAGAGTTGCAAGATTTCACTATAGATCATTCGCAAAAATACGAATCATCTTGCATGAAAAAGCGCCATTGGCGAAAATAATAATCGTTTTACCTATTTGAGCGCGGAGTAGATAATCACTTATTTAGCGACATAAATCACACTCTATCTTCTTAAGCGTTATCATTCGACTTTACAAGATCCAAAATAATGGATTTTATCTTAAGTACTCACATTACATAATTCGCTCAATTCAGAGCCCACCATTACGAACAAGCGCAACTCTTTTACCATTAATACATCACTGGCAAGAGTACATAATAGGGTATTTGAAATTTTTGCTTTACTTACGTACTTATATTTTTTAATTCTTGTTTCCGTTACTTGTGCGATCTTGACTTTGGCGGGTTTTATTTTTTGTTTATTTTTGTTTATTTTTTTTTTTTTAGTTTTTTGTTTTTCATCAGAGAAAAAAGTCAAGCAGCTCTCATCATTCGGGCAGGTTGTCTTACGTAATAGTGGTTTAGAAGCTCTCTTTAATAGCTTTACATCCGTAGCCAGGATATTGTCTTTCTCTCTCTTAGCTCATTTAAACGCATGTGTTAGAAAAGGATGGATATAGGGGCTGTCACGTGACTTCAGCCCCTCTTTCTGTCCTTTTCTAACACATGCGTTTAAATGGGCTTAGAGAGAGAAAGACAATATCCTGGCTACGGCTATGTTTTCAGTGATTAGTCCCCATTCAAATTAAGAGCAAGCTATTATTTTCTAAGAATCGTTTTCTTTTTTTTTTTTTTTTTTTTTTTTTTTTTTTTTTTTTTGTTCACAACGCATTAATTTGATTCGTTGCATTGATTTTCGATCAATTTTCTCAATCTCCGATGCTTTTTAGCAGTCTATGCTTGACTTCCCCTCGAAGTTATTAGAGAGATTAATAACAAATCGGAAAGAACTGATTTTGACCGATTTAAAAAAAAAAAAAAAAAAAAAAATGAAACTATTGCGTGATTCAATTCTCTTCGACTTTAACACGTCGCGTTTTCATTTTATTTGTTTTAATTTTTAATTTTCTATTTTTCAAATTAAGAATTCATTAAGTATTTCTTTTTCTTTGCTTCTTTTGATCTATCCTAGCACATGATTACCCAATCAGTAGTACGCACCCAAATAGATTTTAAAAAACCTTTCAATCTGGTAGAGCATCAACAACTTATTTAAAAAAAAAAACCCCGAGGGTTATGGTTTCAAAGGCACTGGGCCCAATAAATGTACGGTACACACGGTCCCCGGCCCCAAGTCCGCCCTAAGTACTTCAACAAGCATCGGCCACCACCAGTCAACGTACCGCATCGGACCTTTTGAAAATGGCGAAACCACAAAACTATACCTCAAAATAGCACTTATGTTAGAGTGGGTTGGAGAGGCTCTAGACCCGCCCCAAGTAACGTAAAATTGGGAGCGCACCCAAGGTTATAGATTAAAGAGGTATACTCATCTGACTTCGCGCCACGAAATCAGTAGCGCGCAGTTCAAAATCCAGATCCAAGATGGCCGGAAAAAGCAGAAAACATTGTACACTCTTTCCGGAAAACATCGGGCTCCCTCTCTAGAAAAGCAGAAAATAGCCCGATGTTTTCTGGAAAGAGTATACAATGTTTTCTGCTTTTTCCGGCCATCTTGGATCTGGATTTTGAACTGCGCGCTACTGATTTCGTGGCGCGAAGTCAGATGAGCATACCTCTTTAATCTATAACCTTGGAGCGCACCCAACATTCCGATGTGCCGTTAAAAAAATGTGAGGTTAGAATCGTCAGTTTTAGGTAGGTACGACCGTACATTTATTCGGCCCTAATTGCGTATAGGTCCGCGTCGGCGCGGCGCGGCGCGCGGTGTTGTCGATTGTAGTGATTTTGCATTGTGGCACGAAATAATAGTAATACGGCCTCTTTTTCTTTCCATCAGTCATAATTTCAGGAAAAGTGCCTAGGAGCGTCTTTGCAAATCTCAATGACATGCAGACGGACTCCTTCCGGTTACCGGATGTCCTATACTATGACTTCATCTATTTTCGCGCTGAAACGAAACCTTTTCAAACCGCTCGAAATGTTCGCCAAATTTTGAAAGCTTTTTAATTCACCATCCCTATCTACAAAAATTATAAAAAATACTGGAAGTTCCTTTCATCAAACCCTTTTAAGTTGATTCCAGGCGAAACTTTTCTAAATTTCAATCCAATGGGATAGCGCCACTATTCGCTTTTCGGAAAAGTCGTGTTTTTACGATACCGTCTCTATACTCATAACTCATACCAAGTTGCTTTCTAGAGGTTAGGGTCATCGTGGTATGGATTTTACACATACTCTCATGGGCGTTGAGAGTAAAACTGTAATAATGGAAATTGAACCCAACTTTCCTGTTCTTAAAACATTTTCCAACGACGTGAAAAGTTTGTTCGAGTTCAATGAGCAAAATAAAAATCCTCAGAGTCGTAATTTAATTAAGAAAAATTGAATATAATGACTGTCTCCAGGTGAAAGGGGTGGAGAGAGTCGTTACACCTCCACTACCCGTCCCGCCTGGAGGCATGCAGTCATTAAATTCAATTTTTCTTGGTTTGGAGTAGCATTCATGAATTTTATTTGCTTTGGTAGTACTCAAGGATCACTAACTGCGAACGGTTTTAAGAGATTTCTGCGCCAAAAATCAGGTTTAAACTATAAATAAATGGTGGTTCTCTACTTCACCCCCATAAGAGTGCGTGTAAATTTTATACCAAGACAAACTCTAGCCTCCTAATCTGCAACGGAGCAACTTGGTATGAGTAGAGACGGTATTGGTTTTTTGCGTTTTAAACTGGAACATACATGGGCGCACCCAGGATTTCTGTATGGGGGGGCAGGTTGTCATTTCATATGGGGGGTCTGGGGGTCCTCCCCCGGAAAATTTTGAAAATGTAGCTCTTCTTAGACGCAAAATTAGGCTACTTCTATTCAGAAACTGTATTGAATTAACTCTCGAGAAAAATGAGATTTTCCGAGACTATGCTGATGTTACGGAAATATCTTCATCGCATGCTGATAGAGAGACGGAGTCTTCAGGAAATCTAGATTTCAGAAGAAGATCGAGCGAAATTAATAATTAAGGACATTGCTGTCGGGAAAGATGTGTTCCTCCAAGGAAAAATATGTTTCATGACATTGATACTTTTTTTGAACTCATTTCCTTTCCCATCTTTTCTTTTTCTCTCCTCCTCTTTTCCTCTGCTCTTTCTCTTTTCCTCATTTTTTCCTTCCCTTTTCTCCTTTTTTCCTTTCCTTTCCTCCTTTTTTTTCTTCTTATGGGGGGGCCTTGGCCCCCTTGGCCCCCCCCTGGGTGCGCCCATGGGAACATACCATAGATAAAACGCAAAATCCAATAACGTCTGCCAAAGGCGGGTCTATCAATATGGCAACAGTGTATTGTTCTCATTTGAATGCGTGAGAAACAATCGATTTGTAACAGGGCCACGGCTCCCTTAAGAATCGATTGTTCCTCATATGTTCAAATGGGATGAATTCATCATTGCCAAATTGCTGGATCCGCTCATGACGTCAACTCCTGCGAAATTTTTTTATTGATATTTTGATCCCTAAGCGAGCAAAATGGGTCTGTTGCAAACTTTTGCTACAATGATAAAGAGTATTTCATCGTATGTAAAATCGCCCGAAAAGTCCATTGGTGGCATCAGAAAGTCATGAAATGCAATAATAAACTCACTAGAGACGTTTAATTAAATCCAAGATGGCGGTAAAATATCGAGCAATCTATATGCATGCAACTTTAACATCCAAGGATTGCCAACGTTGACAACCTCACAGCTTCAGAGGTTATGTGTTTATTTACGTTGTGATTGGGTGTGATCAATATTGTGAGGTTGGCTATACTTAGATGTTCGTGGTGCATGCATACAAATTGCTCAATATTTTACCGCCATCTTGGATTTCATTAAACGCCTCTTGTGAGTTTATTATTGCATTTTATGACTTTCTGATGCCACCAATAGACTTTTCAGGCGATTTATTTTGCATAAGATTTTACACTCTTCATCGTTGTAGCAAAAGTTTGCAACAGACCCATTGGTAAGAATTAAAGCCGTATATTATGAAATTCATTTTCGCCATAAGCTAGTGAGTGAGAGTGAGTGCGAGTGATAATAGGTCTATCTGCCTCACTCGCACTCATCGAGGCTTATGGGGATTTTCGTATTTCATAATTTCCGGCTTTACTTTTGAGTTTTTCAGCTTGAAACTTTCAGGATATCCTCCTGAAGTATGCTCGCAGGTGCTGACGTCCCTCTTTGTGTTTTTAGCGTATAAAGTCGTCAATTTTAGGCAGAAGCTGTTGTCTTTCTGACACTGGCGGCTCGTGGAGGTGAGGCGACGAAAATGAGAGGTGCACAGGATTTTTTTTGAAACGCTCTTCACATGAACTTTTTTGAAAATTTGATGTTCCATTCATACTTTTTGGACTATTGAAACAAAGGATGATGGAATAATAGCCATTTCAACCTTTACATGTTATTTTTTTTAATTGTTTTTCTTTCTCCAACTTCAAAAAATGTGAGGCGATGGCTCCCTGTCGCCTCACTTGCCTCACCTGGTGAGCCGCCACTGCTTTCTGAGCAGCACGACGCGCGAAGTGGTGTCTACGGTTGGAACTTATCGACCCTGGATTCATCATAAGGTGATTCCATGGCACGTGACCAAGGCGATCGATTAATGGTCATTTCCCGGACTCTGTGGAGTTTTTTTGGTAAAACCAGGATTGTCAGCACCTGGAGGTAGATCTAACAAAGATATCTGTTAAGTTTGGACGCTCGAATCCGGAAAATAAGGACGTAACTATGGGAATTCGGAATCCGTTGTGCGATACAATAAATCGAACAGCGATTGTGCGAATGGGTCTGTTGCAAACTTTTGCTACAGCGATATAGAGTGTTAAATCTTACGTATAAAATCAGGTGAAAAATCCATTGGTGGTACAGTCGTCCCCCGCCAATCGCGACCTCGCCTTTCGCGAGTGACTTTTTGCGGCATCGCCCCGCCATTCGCGAGCCTTTGACTCGCGAATAATTGGTCAACTTATGCAAAGACTAAAATATGAGATTCCTCTAACCCCCGTTTTCCCATAAGAACAAGGTCTCGCCAATCGCGAGGTTTATCCGAAACTTAACCCTCGCGATTGGTGGGGGATGACTGTATCAGAAAGTCATAAAAAACAGTATTAAACTCAAAAGAGGCGTAATTAACTGAAACCCAAGATGGCGGTAAAATATCGAGCAACCTGTGTGCTGTGCACTCACCGTGAATATCCATGATGACCAACGTTAACAACCTCACAGCAACGGAGGTTATGAGTTTGTTTGCGTTGTGATTGGTTGTGATCGATGTCGTGAGGTTGGCCATCTTGGATGTTCATGGTGCTCGCATACAGGTTGCTCGATATTTTACCGCCATCTTGGATTTCAGTTAAATGCCTCTTGTGAGTTTAATACTGCATTTTATGACTTTCTGCTGCCTCCAGTGGACTTTTCTCGCGATTTTACATGAGATTGATCACTCTATAGCGCTGTAGCAAAAGTTTGCAACAGACCCATTCCCACAGTTACGCCCTTATTTTCCGGACTCGAGCATCCAAACTTGACAGATATCTTTGTTAGATCTACCTCCAGGTGCTGACAATCCTGCTTTTACAACAACAAAAAACTCCACAGAGTCCGGGAAATGACCATTAAAATTGATCGAACAATCGAGCGCCTTAGTCACGTGCCATGGAATTACCTTAAGGAAATGAAATGAGAAAAAGGTACGCAACAGATCCGTTGTCTATAAAACTGCCTTCTGTTTCGGTGTTTCTGTATACCCCTTGAGCATGTATGTAAGTACTTACCATTTTTCCGGGTCTCCTACGATTAATTTCATCAAAGCCAGAAAGCGGTCTACTCTTCGATCCGCAAATCGCTCTCTCGTCTCGTAACAAGTGCGCGTCGGAGCTTTTCCGTGATTCGAATCACGTAGGCGCTGTTGCCGAATATGTCTCCAAAACCAGGTTAAACTAGATCAAGCTGTGATTATGGGATACGCAAGCCACAATAATACAGAATTTAAAATTGCGAGTTTAACTTATGAAACTAGATCAAGAGTCAGAAAGGAAATAATAGAATGTTTGAAATTATAATTACTAATTAATTGCAACATTTAAATATAAATACCAACAAGTTGTGACATCGAATAAATCAAAGCCCGGTTTTGTTACGAGATCAAACAATAAGTGCTTACAATGTTTCAAGGACTGCGAGGAAAATCGAAGTTGTAGCTACAGTTTTCCATTTCCATTGGCACAGTCAAGTATAAAAGATAGAATGACAATTCAAGGTTGAGGCCACCATATTGTCGGAGAGCTGCAATGAGGCTGTTGCACACTTTTGCTATAAGTGATTTAATAGTCGATTCTGAGGGCCGATCATTTACTTCATCGTTGAACCGATCGATAAAACTGTCTGCGAGTGATGCTATTGGTCGAAAATTGTAAAACTTGGCTGTTGCTATGGTAACCATCGTTAAGAGTCTCGTTTTATAAAAGCTATTAATGAGTAACCTTTAAAAAACGGACACTATAACGATGGTTACCATAGCAACGGCTAAGTTTTACAATATTCGACCAATAGAATCACTCATAGACAGTCTTATCGATCGGTTTAACGATGAAGTAAATGATCGGCCCTCTGGTGTAAAAGCCTTCAAAAATAACGATGGCAGCACTAAAAACTTCCGAAAGCCTCTCCTAAACTCAATAAGCGCTTTTATTTGCGAGGGCGTCATGGTGGCTGACGGCAGTATTAATGGAAGATTCCCATCTTACAATACTGTAACTCCATCAAGAAGTGACCAATAATAAGATACGACTTTCATTTGACACCGGTGTCACTAGGTGTCGCGGTACCATTCATCGGATGTGGATCATTACTCTGATGACTAATTGCTCTGTGAATCTTCCTTGTCAGCATAGAGAGAGTGGCGAAATTAAGATGGGAATCGGGAATTATCACTGCCCTCAGCCACCATTACGCCCTCGCAAATAAAAGCGTTTATTGAGTTAATAAGTGGATTTCGTAAGTTTTTAGTGCTGCCGTCGTTATTTTTCGAGGTTTTTACACTAGGATCGACTAATAAATCACTTATGGCAAAATTGTGTAACAGCCCCATTGGGGTGGGTAAATCGAAGACAAGCCGTCAAAAGCGCAGACCTGCAAATTGTTATACAGGGTGTAACAAAACTCAAGTACCAAACTTCTCTGGAGCAAAATTTGAGGCCAAAATAAGAATTTTTTTCCTATAAACTTGGGTCCGAAATTACAGCCCTTTCGAGTTACAATATTGCGAAGTTTCCAGAAAAAAAAAAATAGAAACATTTTCAAATATTTTTCATAGCTCCCTCGGGGATTTTTAAAAATGCTCGTAAATAGGTACTGTGATGTAATTTTAGGCGCTCTTGCCGATTTCGACCGTGAAGAAGCTGTACGCAAAAATTTGAAGGGGATTTTGGGGTTTTTCATTATTTTCCTCGCTTTTTTGGGTCAAATTATGTGAAAACATTTTTTAGGAATCATTTAATCCAAAAACGATTAGCATTATTCACATGGGCGGATACAGGGAATTGTCTTTCTCTCTCTCCTTCCATTTGAACTTATGTGTTAGAAAAGGATAGCAGAGGGGGCCATCACGTGACTTTGGCCCCCTCTTCTGTCCTTTTCTAACGCACAATTCAAATAGGAGGAGAGAGAGAAAGACAATACTCTGTATCCGCCTATGATTATTCAAAAGTTCATAAAAAAGTATGCAACATCGAAGCCATTTTTCCCCCCATTTATTTGCGTTTACCATTATTTTTTTTCCATTTCACGACGTGGTGGCAGAATATGGAACTTTTCACTGAGGATCCACCTTAATAACTTTCCAACTCACACATAAAGTTACAACTAATACAGGGTTTTAGTAATGGTGGCAGCCGGTGATGAGCGTTCCAACCAAAGACAGTTTGTCTCTCTCGCTCTCACGTAACCCCCATGTATTGTCATCTCACTTTAATTTTAAAAATCGTATATAGAGACATCTTTCGTGTTATTTTTTAGCTGAAATGAATTCCTCGAGGCACTTAAACGCGATTTTGATAATAACATGTTGTCTAACAAGGCCCTGTATACGAATTTCGAAACTAGAAAGAGATGAGTATACACGCGGGCGCGGGGGTTATGGGAGAGCGAGTGAGATAGTTCAGAGTTTTTTTATCACAGCCGATTGCGACCGATGAGTCCTTTGTTGTGGTTGTTGGCTGGGCTGACTGTTGACTGTTGACTTCGAACTAAAATCGTCTGTAAACTGTTTATTCCAAGTCAACGGTTAACCAACAACCACAACAATGCACTCATCGGTCGCAATCGGTTGTGATAAAACTCGCGATAGCGTTCCAAACTATCTCAATCACTCTCCCTTGACCCCCATGTATACCCATCTCTTTCTAATTTCAAAATTCATATACAGGGCCTTGTTACATACAACATATTATTATCAAAATCGCGTCAACCCGCATATATGCCCAACTTTTTTTGAACATGTTGAGTGTTTTTTGGTGTTTTTCTCAAAAAACACCACCTTAGAGTTAAAAATATTTTAAATTTAAAAATTGTGAAATTTTCTGGTCCAGCTAAATTATAGGTGCTGAATGGTCACAACATTGATTTTTGAGTTAAATTGGCCTAAATTTACTGTAATTTGGCCTAAAAAAAACCATTTATAACGGGTCGTTAACGACCCAATGGGCATATATGGATTCAAATGAATCGAGGAATTTATTTCAGCCAAAAAATTACACGAAAGATGTCTCTACATACGAATTTTGAAATTAGAGTGAGATGGCAGTAAGTACATGGGGATTATGTGAGAGCGAGAGAGACAGACTATCTTTGTTTGGAACGCTCATCACCGGCAGTCGCTACTACTAAAACCCTCTGTACTGTAGGTATACGCTATCTTTTTTTCTTCTTCTTCTTCGATGTTTTTATGAGTAAAAACGGCAACATCTGGCAGCAATCATTGATCGTTCCTCTTGAGTTGCATCTTGTCACATTGGTTGCAAAAAACTAGTTTACACGAAGTGGAGGCTTGTTGCCAGAACCATAGAGACAGGACCGCGATCAATCGCTCGCTCGCCATGGGCGGATACAGGGAGTTGTCTTTCTCTCTCTCTCCTTCCATTTAAACTTATGGGTTAGAAAAGGACAGCAGGGGGGGGCATCACGTGACTTTGGCCCCCTCATCTGTCCTTTTCTAACACACAAGTTCAAATGGGAGGAGAAAAGAGAAAGACAATTCCCTGTGTCCGCCCATGTCGCTCGCTCGGTATACGCTGCACGGTGGATGGTGCGCGCAGTGTTCGGCGTGCGCGCACAGTATGAGGGTGTCGGGAAAATAAAAAAAAAAAAAAAAAAAAAAAAAAAAAGAACTCGGCAATTGGCCCATAATCGAAACCATCATCGATCTATTGATATTATTATCGATAGCTCGGGTTTTGCCATAACCCTTTTGTTTTTGTTTTTGTTTTTTTTCCTTTTCTTTTCTTCTTTTTTCTCCCAGTCACAGTCTAGATAGTGAAAGGCTTGGTGAAGGTCACCGAGAAGTTGGAGTAAGATTAGAAAGATAAAAAGGTAAACAAGATAAACTGTCGGAAGTGAAACGGTGTTTCGGATTTCGTCGCGCCGCACTATAGATCCAAATCAAATCCTAAGCGGTCAAAAATATACAGACATAAAATACCACAGGAATTCAGGTACCATCTAATATTTGTCTCCGATGGGTTTATGAAAATCCAGGGGTGATTATTTTGCTGAATAAACCCTCTAAAATCATCTATGTCAGCTAGGAATAGTTTTTTTCCGACTTTAAACAGATCTATTTTTGGCCGCCTAGGATTTGATTTGGGACCATAGTGCGCCGCGCCGTGAAATGGTACGGGCGAAACAGCGATTATCACTGTTTCCTTCTCACCTCTCTGGGAAAATTATCGACTTGTAATTGAACTCAACTGTGTAATCTTTTTGTCAACCGGTGGAGTCATCGGTAAATTGAAAAATTCTACGTTAGATCAACTTAAGGACATTCTTGGTGAAAGAGCTTTTTTCTTTTTTGAGTTAGTCCAGGCTAGTCCAAATAAAAGGGAGACTGTGAGGATTCAACGGTTGAAATATTGAGATTTCTTGACCTTTAGCCTTTTATAACGTATTTCTCAAAAAGTGTACGTGAGTACATGTATAACATGTATAAGATGTAAGTACATGTCTCACCCCTCCCACTCGAGGGATTAGGATTTCATGGGAAAATTTTGCTTCCTTTTCCATTTGAACCCATTAAGGTGAATTGCCAGCGTTTGGTGTCAATTTCTACCATCAAAGCGCTGCCGTCCGATTATATATGCATAGTGACTGGATAAACCATATTGCGGCCATTTCGGGCCTCTCCCTGATTGGTAGGATTCCTTAGGTCACGAATTTGAGCATTTAGAAGTATGTTTACGATATTATAGGGTTCTCGTACGCAAGTTAGACATGATTGAAGGTTTTCTGTCAAATTTGAAACATATTGGTCCATAAAATTAAGAGAAATCAACGATTCCCCCTAACTGGCCCCCCGCAGATGTGCACCCAACTTAAGACAGGCGTCATTTGGAAGAAGTGTGTTCCTGAGTTACTCGCAACGAATATCGCAACCCCTCGCCCTAAAAATGGTTTATACAGGGCTGCCGTTTTGCGTAGAATCAATGCTATTTTTCTCGTCACCGATGATTCCACCGGTTGAGAAAAGATTACACAGTTCAGTCCAGTGTATGACTGTAATGCACAAAAATACTCTGATCTGTAATCTTTCCTTAATCGGTGGAATCTCCGTTGATTAATTAAAATATCCGCAAGTTTTTTAAAGTCATCGACGACTCCACCGGTTGAGAAAAGATTACAGATGCGAGTATTTCAGTTTATCATAGTCATGCACTGAACTGAACTGTGTAATCTTTTCTCAACCGGTGGAATCATCGGTGAATTGAAAAATAGCATTGATTCTACGCAAAACGGCAGCCCTGGGTTTATACATAGCATTAAAGATTTTTCTTTTTTTTTCAGACAGGAAGAAGACAAAATTTCATTCCGTAACCCAAGGACAATCATACTCCCCATGCTGCCCATGTTAAAGTGGGTGCACCATCCCATGTAACATGGATTGCAACCTATCGCAAAATAGTAGCCACATCTAACCATAAAGTTGCAAATATATGGCGTAAAAGTTGCAACGGAATGGCAAACAAATAGAAACTTTTCGGAGCAGGGTTTTTTTATGCCCTACTTTTTGCATAAGTGTCACTTCTACCAATGCCTATATGTGTCTACGAGGGTCGTTCAGAAAGTAAGATTCCCTATTTTTTTTCTCGACTTCTAATTAAGCTACAAAAACTTTAAACCCAGCATCGGAACCGTCATAAACTGACGATTCCAACGCTTCTTTAAAAATTAAAATCGGACCAATAGTTTCGTCACAATCTTAGTTTTTGTGAACCCACCTTTTTGAATTTCCGTCCACCTCCGATGCGATGCGTGCGCTTCAATTGTACACTAGATTACCTTAGTTCAAAATCAATCGTTGTGATCAAAATCGAAACATGTGATAAAATTGAGAAAAAAATTATGTATGTAACCCTTACCTTTCTTAGCTTTTTTCCACGTAACCACCCTGCACACCGATACATTTGTCGCATCGCGGAATTAGCTTCTTGATGCCCTCTTCAAAGAAACTTTTTGGTTGAGCGCTGAAAAATCCCATAACCGCAGCCTTCAGCTCAGGATGCGTTGCGAATCTTTTGATCCCAAATCTGAGGTTCATGATCCGTTATCTTGATAACGTTAGTCCGTCAAAACTGTTTATCTCAAATGCCGAAAGTTTTTACTCACACAGTGGGCATGAGTGAGCTCGTTACGCAGCGATAATTTTGCTGGAAAAATCATCGCTGGAGGTGGACGGAAATTCAAAAAGGTGGGTTCACAAAAACTAAGATTGTGACGAAACTATTGGTCCGATTTTAATTTTTAAAAAAGCGTTGAAATCGTCAAGTTATGACGGTTCCGATGCTGGGTTTAAATTTTTTGTAGCTTAATTAGAAGTCGAGAAAAAAAATAGGGAATCTCACTTTCTGAACGACCCTCGTATGTGTCAAAATTTGCAACTTAATTATGCAACTTGAGGGTGGAGAATTTTCCATATGTTGTTAAAAAATTGCCACTTTATTGGAGCTTTGTTGCCATAAATTGCAACATTTAGATTGAAAAATGCTACATGGGTATTAAGGGGTGGAAATGGCCGCACTGTGGTTAATCCAGTCACTGTAATTATATGATTTCAAATAAAAGTCTGAAAGAATGTTATGAGTCACTTCTAAAAACTTTTGCTCTATCACAGCTATCTGGTGTCCGAAAAATGGGTTCACACTTCTGGTGATGAGCTTGCGGTTAAAGCAAACCATCTGAAAAATTCAGGAATAATAAAGGATCCCTTGGTGCCTACTTACTTTTATTTCAGTTTCACGCCGCGAATTTCAATTGGAAAGATAATAATTGCGTGAGACTGGCAACGCAGTCCGGAGCGTAAACATTGTATAATGACGCGAGGTGATGTCTGAATAACCAAGGTGGATCAACTTAGGTGGGGTCAGGGAACTAATAAGATGACGTCACCTGATTATAAATCGCAATAGACCTGTTTAGTGTGACGTCACGAAAAAAATTGGTTCCAAACAAATGCTTCATCTCACTCGCTCTCGTAGGTTTTCTCATAAGAAACACGATCCAAATTTTCAAATACAAATTTGTGCTAATAAACAACAAGCTCTCTCAGATTTTATTACACCATTGGATATCACGTACCTTAAAATATGAGCACACGCTAAGTTCAACAAAATTTTTGAAACATCGCGCATTAATGTACGATCACAGTTATATCGAAGACCCGGTGATACTCTCATAAGAGACCGTGAGTAAGACAATGACAAAACATAGAACATCTTTCGGTATAAGTAGGTGATTGTAAATTCGCTTGTGATCTTTTAGGAATTCTGTTATAGAATGAAAAGATACTTTGCATGCTACGCCCATGATTTAAACACTGATGAATACACACGTTGAAGATATGACCTTTAAAAAAGGTGGACTAAAAATATGTGGACTTATTTATAAGTGGACACACACACACTTTTTTATACACTGGACAGTGGACCTACGAATTAGTGGACGTTCAAAAAAAATGGACTTAAACAAAAGTGGATATAGTATCGGTGGACATACAGTCCTGGAACCATAAAAACATGTGCGACAGCCAAAAAATGCTAAATTTACATCCTACAGGAGGTAGAAGTAAAATTCATAGACCATAGTTTAGTTCGTAAGATCGCCACTCATCTGTTTACATAGGGAAGGTAGTTAACTGTTCGTACTCTGGGGAGTTGGAATTGCCTATACGATACATTAAAGGCGCCCGACTAAATCTTATCTTGAAACGGTCTACATCGATGATTTCGTTTATTCGGAATTGTGAGACTGGAACGATGTGAAAAAGACAAGAAGAGAAAAGCAAGTTAACTCGGGCTTAGTCCATAAAGGGTTAATTTAGCACCTTTTTTTCAGTTTGTAGAGGCGCAACTTTTCCTCAATGTTTGAACGTTGCTTTCAAGATCAAATCTGAATGAACATTTAAAAACAATGGGTCTACCGCACATTTCTTCTATTTATTTCTTCGTGAAGGATCGATTCTTATGTAAAGACACAATAATGACTGATTCAGTATAGCTAGGTAATGATGAACATCTGGGATCAAGATCATATGATCGGAAAACTCATGATAATAACGGACATTGGCGTCGCGTGACATCTGGCAACAATGCAATTGCTCCATTTAAACTTATTGAATACATCGAATTGTCCTTGTGCACTGTGCACTGTGCACCTCCCGAATTCGATATTTTACATGAGTTTAAATGGATAGGATACATTATTGCCAAATTGGGCAGTTGCAAGGGTCTAAAATGTTGTGTTTTTTATAAAGAAAATTAAAGTACTTGATGAATTGAGAACAAAGATACCTTTGGTTTCTAATTAAGTCCTATTGTTCCGGAGATAAGATTTTGACCCATAATACATTGTTTCAAATGGGAATTCCGCGTAGTGACGTCACTACGCTCACGATTTTTTACAACTTTACACATGTGTATCTCCAAAACCGTGACACTTATGAAAAAACCAAAGGCACCACTGTCTTCAGCTCATCAAGTTATATCATTTCCTTTATAAAAAACACAATATTTCAGACCCTTGCAACTGCCCCATTGCACGCGACGCCACTGAGTCAATGGACGACTCTATAAGAGGCACAAATTCTTCACCTCAAATGTAATTACGTGATGTCTCATACGTTTTCCGCTCGCCATATACCGACCATTAAAATCGAAACGTTTAACCGTTTTTTTCCAGTTGCAAATGTCAACGATCTGAAACAGAGAAGCAAAGAAGGGGCTCTTTTTAGCAGATGGAATACAACCGTAGAAAATTAATTAATCGTTAGTCAATTTCCATTATCTTATCATATGCATTTGAGCGAATGAATGGATTGACCTGCAATTTAAAATTTTCCATCGCGACAGGAGGTAGGTCCTAAAACGTTTGTTGATAATCGTGTATAATCGCTCTAATTCTCGCAAATTATCCCAATTAGGTAGGTATGTACAGGAATTTAACTAACTGCGACTGCATGCAATTTCCTCTTTCTGTAAATACCGCAGTGGCATAGCGTGCAATTTGGCAATGCTGTAAAGTGTCCATTTAAACCCATGGAAAAGGTCGAATGCGAAGGTGTTCACCGAACACCCAAAATTTCGATATTTTGCATGGGTTTCAATGGACGAACAACAATGTTGTCAAATTGCACGCTACGCCACTGGTAAATACTTTCTCGAACGGTGATTGAAGTGCAGAAGATTTTTTTGAAAGCTCACAATCAGGGTAGCTGTTTCGGGATTTCCTGTTACTCTTTTTTTAAAGAGTAGGTAAATGGAACTGTTGCGTACTTTTGCTATCAACGATTTAATAGTCGATCCTGGTGTAAAAACCTCCAGAAATACGCATTAAAAACTTCCGAAATCTACTCCTAAACCCAGTAAACGCTTTTATTTTCGCAAACGTTGGGGTGGCTCAGGGTAGTAATATAATGGGAGATTCCCATCTAAACAATACTGTAACTCCGTCAAAACACGACCAATAAGAGACGACTTTCATTTGACAGCGGTGTCACTAGATGTCATGGTACCATTAATCGGATGTGGATCAGTACTCTAATGACTAATTACTCTGTGAATCATCCTTGTCAGCATATGTAGAGAGGGTGGCGAAATTAAGATAGGAATCTCCCATTATTACTGCCCTATGTGCCACCATTACACTCGAGCGAATAAAAGCGTTTATTGAGTTTAGGAGTGGATTTCGAAAGTTTTTGGTGCTGCCATCGTTATTTTTGGAGGTTTTTTACACCAGAATCGTCTATTTAATTGCTAGTATAGCAAAAGTGTGCAACAGCCCCAATATTTATCCAAGAATTTAACTACCGGCGGTTTCATGCAATTTCTTTTTTTAGTAAAAATACTTGTACTTTCTCGGTTGGTGATTAAAGTGCAGAGGATTTTTTTGAAATCTCTCATCAATCAGGGTATAGCTGTTTCGGGATTTCCTGTTATTCTTTTTTTAAAGAGTAGGTAATTCGGGCAATCGGTCAATCGATACGATATATCGCTCTACTAAAACAGTCTATTTATCTCAGCGTTTCGCACTGAGAGAATTATTTTTTTAATCCATGGTGTATTTCGTTTGTGTTTAAGAAACTGTACAGTGAAATATTGACTGAAGGGAAATTCCTTTAACCCAAGGAAAATGTGTCTGCCAATACAAGTAAAAGATTCCTTATTGTTCTGACAGTATAATTCTCCTTCGTGCAATCAGAACTTTGCTTCGAGCAAGGAAAACTGTCACAAGTAAACGTATTTCCCTGGTAGAAATGACTCATGAGAAATCATGGCCAAATGTGCATGGAAAATCATGAGTTCTAGCATATGTGAACCCATGACAAATATTATGATTTCCTATAGTAAATCTATGAAAATTCTCATGAGTTCTCTGGTGAGCTCATGCGAAAACCATAAAAGAAAATCATGGGCTCCTATGACAATGGGTCTGTTGCACACTTCGGCTACAGCTTTTTAAAGTATCAATTCCTATGTAAAAAGCCGAGAAAATAACAATGGCAGCATCAGGAAACACTAAAATTCAGTATTAAACTCACAAATTGCGAAAAACACTAGACACTATTAACCCCTGTATCTTTCAACCACGTGCACGATATTTCGCGAAATTAGCGCGGCACATTCAAATAATCACGACCGACTATCATCACAGCTGACTTCATAAACAAATAAACAGTGAACACTGACGGCATCTGTTCGAATTCTTACGTTTCAATGCCCTCAATTCCTCACAAAAGGTTGTGAAAGGTACGAAGACCGATATTTGTGTCGAAAACTTATCAAAATGAAACGATAACTCAGAGGAGTTCCAAGCATGATGATCGAAGTTGGAATCATCCTTGGAACTGCTGTGAGTTATCGTTTCATTTTGATAAGTTTTCGACACAAATATCGGTCTTCGTACCTATCACAACCTTTTGTGAGGAATCGAGGACATTAAAACGTAAGAATTCGAACAGATGCCGTCAGTGTTTACTGTTTATTTGATTATGAAGTCAGCTGTGATGATAGTCGGCCGTGATTATTTGAATGTGCCGCGCTAATTTCGCGAAATATCGTGCACGTGGTGGAAAGATACAGGGGTGAATAGTGTCTAGTGTTTTTCGCAATTTGTGAGTTTAATACTGAATTTTAGTGTTTTCTGATGCTGCCATTGTTATTTTCTCGGCTTTTTACATAGGAATTGATACTTTAAAACGCTGTAGCCGCAGTGTGCAACAGACCTATTCAAGAGAGCTCTTAAGAAATCATGCGGGTTCTTCATGAGTTTCATGTGGGTCCCCATGAGATGTCCATGGAAAGTTATAATTCCCCATGCGTTATTCGCATGAATTTGACGTGCGGAAACTCATGATTTCCAATGCAAAGTTGGACTTTTCGCATGAGCCATTTCTATACCAGGGCTCCTTGTTTTCAAAGAAGTGATTTCTCTCAGTGGCATAATATTGATCGATTTATCATTTCACAAGTACAAATTCCACATCAAGCGTAAGTTTGTTCGAGGCTTTGAAACACTAGAAGCGCGGGTTGCTGACACGGCGCGAATAGCAAATTTGGCCTTGACAAAACGCGGCGACCAACCGCTGCGCTGCATTCGCTGGGCTCCTCATCTCCTGGGCGCTGTTGGACGCAGAATTTTTTATTCACTTTCCCGTTGAAAGGATCTACACTATGCAGCATACGCATATGAAAGAAGCGAAGAACCAGTTCGACCCGACCACGCAAACTTACAAATATTGCGAGTAAAACGCCCGAAGCATCCTCCGCACGCGGGAGCAGGAGCGCGGAATCGCCATGGCCGCGCGCGCGGCCGGCCGGCTTAAGACTCAAGACTCAAGAGGAGACACATTAACGCCCGCCGTATACGCACCAGTCATCAACTCACCACTCCTCGTTGGTTCGAAGTTCAACGTTGCCGCATCCGAGACTATAAGCAAATTTTAGCGATCAAATATCATTCACCGTCGTATTATATTCGATGGATTTGCATTTTATTTTGATGATATTCGATTGTTTCGTTGGTCTCACCGGAGACCGTTGAATTCCAACAATTGGAAATTTCGAATTCACCTCCGGAGGTAGATTCGATTTTCGAATTGTTGCAACCGTTGTCAGAAATCTCATCTTCTATCCTTTTTGACTCCTTTCGCCACGATAATTTCGGAAATGACGAACTTTTCGAATAAAGTTTATAGTACAAACCATGCGTAGAAGTCATTTTCCTATGAGACGAACATAATTTTAGCTTCGAAAACGCTAGTTTTGTTTGTTAAAAATGGCCATGTCATCCAGAGATGATTTAGAGGTTATGTTATGAAATATTACTAACGCAGTTTTCATTTTCACGAGAATATCATTCAGAAGTTCATTCTCGACCTCTCATTGGCTAGCTTTTTCACCGATCAGCAGCATCAGTTAGCAATCATTAATTCTTGAAGTGAATGATATTCGATCGCTAAAATTTGCTTTATGAGAGACTGCGTCACGGACTCACGGTGCTTGGACTGAAAACAAAAGAAATGAGACTATAAACCAAAGACACTAAGCAAATTTTAGCGATCGAATATAATTCACTTCAAGAATTGATGATTGCTAACTGATGCCGCTGATCGGTGAAAAATCTAGCCAATGAGAGTCGAGAATGAACTTCTAAATGATATTTTCGTGAAAATGAAACTTGCGATAAAGCTATAGATACATGTAGCTTTGGTAAAGCAAAATCAGTAAAACATACAAAATCTTTGGCAAGTTGAACAAAACGCATGGTATGACCGACTAAAAATCTTTTTTGAAATCATTTACCGAAACGCCTCATAGTTGTTTTTGAGTTGCATTGTCGCGTTAGTGAGAACTGAGAAGATAAATAAACGATAAACGATAAACGATAAATAAACACTATCTAAGCCAAAGGGCATCACAAGCAAGATCTATCTTATTTGCTCTTTTTCCGTTTTAGCAGATCTCACAAGGAAAACAAAACGAGAACAAAAGAATGTAATCCAAAAGAAAATCATAATAATTGATCGATTGTTGTTTCATTTAATTGCTGATCTATAAAAATACTATAATTACCCTTTAATAGTGTCATCATTATATAAAACTCTTGAAAGATGTCAATAGTTTGAGATACAGCGATTTCCAGCAGAATTTCTGGCATAGAAAAGTGCTAGCTTTTTTTGACCAGAATATGGGACTCTTGAGTACTTTTGCGATTACAATATAGCACCTTGATTCTTATACGTTCAAGTTGGCAAAAATAACTTTTTTTTTTTTTTTTTTTTTTTTTTTTTTAACATTTATTTTTATGAAGACTTCCACAGTTGGAATTAATTCATTTTCTTATAACTAATTGTACATTATACTAATTATAAATATATCGTGTTGTTTTGAGTATATGCTATACTCATATCTAATTGTAGTTAAATTCTGGGACAAAATTTAACCTTTTTGCTTATGTATGTACTTACTAGAGTAGATGAATAATATTGACATAGTATATAGTGTATATAGGTAAATACAATTTAGGGGTAATTACATGGCTATAATTTATTTCTACTTGAGACGAGTCAAGTTTACTGCCAAACCCTATCTTGGAAGAGGGCAAGGGGGAAAGAATTGTTACTTAGTTTTATCAGAAATCACGTGCGACGTCATCAAAAGGCTTGCGTCTTTTGAGACGTCTAACGTTTTCAATTTTAGTAAGGTTATATGCCTTGCGATTTGGATGTTCAGATAGTCGGCGGTAGTATCTATCTGTCACTTTTTTAATGCTATCTTTCCCTGTGGATACACCGAGCACTTGGTGGATTATGTCATTACTGATATAATCGTCCCATTTTACTCCTGTGAGTCCCCTGAGAATTTTATTTTGCACCGTCTGGATTTTCTGATTATGTGTTCGGAAAATCCAAAAATAACAATGCGCATAATAAAAACGTTCAAAAACCACACGTCATTAACTCAGAAAAACATATCAAGTTCAAACAGCCTGCGCTACACTAGACACCATATTTGCACCGGCGCGGCATTATAAATATAAAGCTAACACCCCTTCAAAATGTATTTTCTATTTTCCCGAAAATTGACCGAAGCGATTTCCCTTAAATTTGGCATAATATTGGGTATATTTCGAGAAGATCCCTGATTTTTTTTTTTTATTTTATTTTATTTTTTTCGAAAAAGCCACCTGTGAGCGCTGCAAATTCAATTTTAAAATTAGAGGGGGTGACTTATTCCGTCGTTTGCCTTCCCTTCTCCGAGCCGTGTCACTGCGCTGGACTGTCATCATACACCTACTAGCCCGAACCTCTAGAATGCTGGCCGTGGAGGGCGCAGGGTGCTTGGAACGGCTAGTACTAGGGAGTTTCTCCTCCCATTTGAAAACGTGCGTTAGAAAAGGGCAGAAGAGGGGGCCAAAGTCACGTGATGGCCCCCTCTGCTATCCTTTTCTAAAACATAAGTTCACATGGAAGGAGAGAGAGAAAGACAATTCCCTGTATCCACCAATGTTCGCAATACATGAAATATTGGCTGCATTTGCTGTCTGGTCTCTTCTGGATAGTCAAAGATTACAAAATAATATAAGTATGGGTCTCTTTCAAACTTTTGCTATACAGGGGATTGAAAAGTTGCTTTTCTTGCAAAAAAAAAAAAAAAAAAAAAAAAAAAAATCCGTAAAAGTAATGATGAGTACATTCTTATCTAATTTGAGACATAAAGCAAATTTTAGCGATCGAATATCATTCACCGTCGTATTATATTCGATGGATTTGCATTTTATTTTGATGATATTCGATTGTTTCGTTGGTCTCACCGAAGACCGTTGAATTCCAACAATTGGAAATTTCGAATTCACCTCCGGAGGTAGATTCGATTTTCGAATTGTTGCAACCGGTGTCAGAAATCTCATCTTCTATCCTTTTTGACTCCTTTCGCCACGATAATTTCGGAAATAACGAACTTTTCGAATAAAGTTTATTGTACAAACCATGGGTAGAAGTCATTTTCCTATGAAACAAACATAATTTTAGCTTCGAAAACGCTAGTTTTTTTTGTCAAAAATGGTCATGTCATTCAGAGCTGATTTAGAGGTTATATTATTGAATATTATTATCACAGTTTTCATTTTCACGAGAATATCATTCAGAAGTTCATTCTCGACTCTCATTGGCTAGCTTTTTCACCGATCAGCAGCATCAGTTAGCAATCATCAATTCTTGAAGTGAATGATATTCGATCGCTAATATTTGCTTATACATATATCACGGTGTTTTCGTGGGGAAAGTGACAAATTAGTCGACAAGAATCTCCCATGATACCTGCGTTGAACCGCCGTTACAAACTTGCCGTTGCAGCAGTCGTGTGATTTTATTATTGAATTGAATTTTAGACTTTATTACTGTGCTTTTAGTGAGTTTCGCTGGTCTTGGCATAAGACTGGACTATTTGTTTGCGTATTGCAAAAGTTTGCGAGAGCCCCATTCTATGCATGGAAACGAAACATTCAGATGTTTGTAAGTTCTGTTGATGTCTACATATAGGTAAACGCGGTGGTTTCGTCTATGTAGTTGCATGTCGGTGCTAAAAGTAGAGCGGAAGAGTGGGGCTGTTGAAACAGTTGTATCAATTTCTGTGTCCAGATAGCCACTCTTTAACTTGCGCTTTCGTTTATTACAAATTTCAAATCTGTTTGTTACATTTTTTTTTTTTTAAAAAAGAAATAAAAATTAAAAGTTAAAAGTTAAAAAAAAAGGCAAAGAAACCGAGCCTGTGTAAAAAATGTCTAAAAGAGAATTCGATTAGATAAAGACTGATAACGCGTCAAATTGTAAACGGTTTGACGTTGTGTCCAATCTTGCATGAGAAGAAAAAATACAGCCGATTTTGAGATTACCCTCTTTTGTTTGATTACACTTGAGACACCGAAAGCAATATTTTGAGCTGCACTCGAATGGTGACAATCAAACTTGAACGCTTTATGTATCTCCCCCGCGGTGTTGCCAGATTGGGGTGAAAAAGCCGTACGTTTTACATTGATTTAAATGGGGACGATACGGCTTTTTACCCTCGATCTGGCAACAATGCTCCCCCGCGGTTATTACGATTTCGGTTCAAAAAATTCAATTTGTGGAACATCCCCGCCTTCATCCCCCATTCCTCCATTGGATAATCAGGCGCAATCCCCTACCCTTCATCACACGAGACATATGATTGGTCCAATTGAATAGCCCGCTATTCACTACAACAATCGATGTGTATATTTACTCACTTCTTGAGCAGCCCTTTCTGTCTTTAACAACCACTCCAAATTTCATTCTAATTAGAAAATAAATATAGATAGTACAGACAGTGGCGTCGCGTGCAATCTGGCAACGCTGTATTCTACCCATTTAAACTCATGTAAAAGGTCGAATTCAGGGGGTGCACAGTGCACACGGTAAATTCGATATATTGAATGTTTTTAAATGGAGGAGGCACATCGTTGCCAGATGGCACGCGACGCCACTGAGTACAGACAAAATTAGAACATACATACTCGTACACCCACACCATGCTAAATAAGTCGCGAAGTGCCTCGAGAATTATTATATTGTAGGCAACATTATTCTGTAGCTTTTCATAGGAAACTGCAATACAAATGGACTTTTGAAGAAGAAGAAAATAAAAAGAGAAATGTTTTGGTATAGGCGCTGATTGGAAATCATTTACATGTAACCTGTAATGGGAGTAATTTTTGACACCTCGGGAGGATGATGGGCCCAATGGGGGCCTTCGTTTATTACCCTATAACTTAATTTCGAAAATCATTCCATCGTTTGGTATCTCAAACAGGGCCATAGCTACACCTCTGAGGGCCCCGGGGCAATATGCGTTTTGAGGAACCCCCTCGAATTGAGGAAGGTGACTGGGTGTGTGGAGGGCCACCCGGACCCTATTGCTCTTCCGGGGCACCGCCAATGTAATTTTAAATAGGGAAACAGACTAACAAGCGGACCTGTCATTTTTGTGGGGTTTTAATCGCTGGAAAGAGGCAGGGCTCTCATAACGCCCCCTCTGCTCTTCCGGGCACCGCCAATGTAATTTTAAATGGGAGAACAGACTTACAAGCAGACCTGTCTTTTTTATGAGCTTTAATCGCTGACACGCCGCAGGGCTCTCAAAACGTTCGCTCTGCTCTTCCGGGGCACCGCCAATGTAGTTTTAAACGGGAAATCAGACTTACGAGCAGACCCATCTTTTTGGTGGGCTTTTAATCGCTGACAAGGCGCAGGGCTCTCAAAATGTCCCCTCTGCTCTTCCGGGGCACCGCCAATGTAATTTTAAATTGGTTACCAGACTTACTAGCAGACCTGTCTTTTTGGTGGGCTTTTAATCGCTGACAAGACGCAGGGCTCTCAAAACGTCCCCTCTGCTCTTCTGCGGCAGCGCGAATGTAATTTTAAATGAGAAAATAGACCTCCAAGCATACCTGCCTTTTTTGTGGGCTTTTAATTGCTGACAAGGCGCAGGGCTCTCAAAACGCCCCCTCTGCTCTTCCGGGGCACCGCCAATGTAATTTTAAATTGGTTACCAGACTTACTAGCAGACCTGTCTTTTTGGTGGGCTTTTAATCGCTGACAAGGCGCAGGGCTCTCAAAACGTCCCCTCTGCTCTTCCGGGGCACCGCCAATGTAATTTTAAATGGGAGAACAGACTTACTAGCAGACCTGTCTTTTTGGTAGGCTTTTAATCGCTGACAAGACGCAGGGCTCTCAAAACGTCTCTTCTGCTCTTCCGGGGCACCGCCAATGTAATTTTAAATTGGTTAACAGACTTACTAGCAGATCTCTCTTTTTGGTGGGCTTTTAATCGCTGACAAGGCGCAGGGCTCTCAAAACGTCCCCTCTGCTCTTCCGGGGCAGCGCCAATGTAATTTTAAATGAGAAAATAGACCTCCAAGCATACCTGCCTTTTTTGTGGGCTTTTAATTGCTGACAAGGCGCAGGGCTCTCAAAACGCCCCCTCTGCTCTTCCGGGGCACCGCCAATGTAATTTTAAATGGGAGAACAGACTTACAAGCAGACCTGTCTTTTTTATGGGCTTTAATCGCTGACACGCCGCAGGGCTCTCAAAACGTTCGCTCTGCTCTTCCGGGGCACCGCTCATGTAATTTTAAATGGGTAAACATACTTACGAGCAGACCTGTATTTTTGGTGGGATTTTAATCGCTGACAAGGCGCAGGGCTCTCAAAACGTCCCTTCTGCTCTTCCGGGGCACCGCCAATGTAGTTTTAAATGGGAAATCAGAGTTACGAGCAGGCCCATCTTTTTGGTGGGCTTTTAATTGCTGACAAGGCGCAGGGCTCTCAAAACGTCCCCTCTGCTCTTCCGGGGCACCGCCAATGTAATTTTAAATGGGAGAACAGACTTACTAGCAGATCTGTCTTTTTAGTGGGCTTTTAATCGCTAACAAGGCGCAGGGCTCTCAAAAGTCCCCTCTGCTCTTCCGGGGCACCGCCAATGTAATTTTAAATGGGAGAACAGACTTACTAGCAGATCTGTCTTTTTGGTAGGCTTTTAATCGCTGACAAGACGCAGGGCTCTCAAAACGTCTCTTCTGCTCTTCCGGGGCACCGCCAATGTAATTTTAAATTGGTTAACAGACTTACTAGCAGACCTGTCTTTTTGGTGGGCTTTTAATCGCTGACAAGGCGCAGGGCTCTCAAAACGTCCCTTCTGCTCTTCCGGGGCAGCGCCAATGTAATTTTAAATGAGAAAATAGACCTCCAAGCATACCTGCCTTTTTTGTGGGCTTTTAATTGCTGACAAGGCGCAGGGCTCTCAAAACGCCCCCTCTGCTCTTCCGGGGCACCGCCAATGTAATTTTAAATTGGTTACCAGACTTACTAGCAGACCTGTCTTTTTGGTGGGCTTTTAATCGCTGACAAGGCGCAGGGCTCTCAAAACGTCCCCTCTGCTCTTCCGGGGCACCGCCAATGTAATTTTAAATGGGAGAACAGACTTACTAGCAGACCTGTCTTTTTGGTAGGCTTTTAATCGCTGACAAGACGCAGGGCTCTCAAAACGTCTCTTCTGCTCTTCCGGGGCACCGCCAATGTAATTTTAAATTGGTTAACAGACTTACTAGCAGATCTCTCTTTTTGGTGGGCTTTTAATCGCTGACAAGGCGCAGGGCTCTCAAAACGTCCCCTCTGCTCTTCCGGGGCAGCGCCAATGTAATTTTAAATGAGAAAATAGACCTCCAAGCATACCTGCCTTTTTTGTGGGCTTTTAATTGCTGACAAGGCGCAGGGCTCTCAAAACGCCCCCTCTGCTCTTCCGGGGCACCGCCAATGTAATTTTAAATGGGAGAACAGACTTACAAGCAGACCTGTCTTTTTTATGGGCTTTAATCGCTGACACGCCGCAGGGCTCTCAAAACGTTCGCTCTGCTCTTCCGGGGCACCGCTCATGTAATTTTAAATGGGTAAACATACTTACGAGCAGACCTGTATTTTTGGTGGGATTTTAATCGCTGACAAGGCGCAGGGCTCTCAAAACGTCCCTTCTGCTCTTCCGGGGCACCGCCAATGTAGTTTTAAATGGGAAATCAGAGTTACGAGCAGGCCCATCTTTTTGGTGGGCTTTTAATTGCTGACAAGGCGCAGGGCTCTCAAAACGTCCCCTCTGCTCTTCCGGGGCACCGCCAATGTAATTTTAAATGGGAGAACAGACTTACTAGCAGATCTGTCTTTTTAGTGGGCTTTTAATCGCTAACAAGGCGCAGGGCTCTCAAAAGTCCCCTCTGCTCTTCCGGGGCACCGCCAATGTAATTTTAAATGGGAGAACAGACTTACTAGCAGATCTGTCTTTTTGGTAGGCTTTTAATCGCTGACAAGACGCAGGGCTCTCAAAACGTCTCTTCTGCTCTTCCGGGGCACCGCCAATGTAATTTTAAATTGGTTAACAGACTTACTAGCAGACCTGTCTTTTTGGTGGGCTTTTAATCGCTGACAAGGCGCAGGGCTCTCAAAACGTCCCTTCTGCTCTTCCGGGGCAGCGCCAATGTAATTTTAAATGAGAAAATAGACCTCCAAGCATACCTGCCTTTTTTGTGGGCTTTTAATTGCTGACAAGGCGCAGTGCTCTCAAAACGTCTTCTCTGCTCTTCCAATCGTCAAATAAAAGCACTAACCTGTTCCACATGCACTTGAGACTTTTTCTTTCTTTTTTTTTTTTGTACTATCTGTCGTTGAGTATATCCTGAATTAAAATGAAATTGAAGTAATTTTCAGCTGGTAGGTAATATGTGAGTCCGGAAATATTCCTAAAACCACGAATCAGACAATCTCGATTACAACCGAAGATTCCTCGATAAAAACTTGACGTGTCAATCGAAAATCGAACTTACGTAAGATTGGCGTCAATGAATTTATAAAAACACTTTGAGAACGGTATTTTGGTCAAAAATTTCCAAAATTTTTGGAATTCTTTGCTGGAGGTTTCGGCGCGGTGAGATGATATGAGTTACGACAGCGCGTTGTGACCGAGACCTATGTTATCAATAGTAGTACATATAGTGTGGCCTAGTTGTATATGTAAGTAGTTGTAGTAGTGTGGGATATTCTAGTAGTAGAACTGAGACACGTGTCTCTTACTTACACGTCGCGCTCAAGCGAAAAAGTGCCTGGAGCTATACATGGAAGCTGATCATGAACGATCGAGTCGACTTGGACGCAAGGGCGGATCCAGCGATCTGGCAACTGTGTATTCTTCCCATTTGAATGCATGAGAAACAATCGATTAGTCAAGGGGCCTTGGTCACCTCTAGAATCGATTCTTCCTCATACAATCAAATGGGAAGATTACATGGTTGCCATTTTGCTGGATCCGCCCTTGACTTTGGACGTATCGACTTTGATGAATCAGCATAGATGACGAATCGAATCGATTTGTTGGCCGAATGGGCCAAATGCGCCATCATTAATTTTCACTATTGACGGCTTACACTTAAATACGAGGGTGGATTTTAAAGTAAGTTTACCTATTTTTTTTCTCAGAAAGTATTAATGTTAGAAAAAATACAAACCCAGCGTTGGAACGCACGTACTCTCAGCTTTTCAACGAGCTACAGTTTTTTAAATTTGGCTTACGCGTTGCGGAAATATCGTGGATTTTCCGAACCCGTCTCTCCTTCAAACGAGCCCACCTTTTTAGCCTCACAGAAAACATGAGTTTAAGACTTTGAAAAAGGAAACTATGGCTATTATTTTATTGAAACAAGTTATAACATTGTTGTGAAGCATCTCACCTCATTTTTTGACATAGTCACCCGCTAGATTCTTGAATTTTTTATTTGGGTGCAAAAATTTCTGTATACAGCCGTCGTAAAATTCTTTCCCCATACTCCTCAACCAGGTTTTGACGCAAGCTGTTTATCCAGTTTCAATTCATGATGATTCCACTTTCAGAACTGACCAAAATTTTGAAGATCGATACAAATTGGATCATTTTATCAGTAGAAGAGTAGACTATTTAGTAAAAAACATGTATTCAGGTGTGAGATGTCTGATCCGGAGATAAGCGCATCGCCTGCCGAAACTCGCAGTTTTCTATAGCGCGTGAAAAGGTGGGCACGTTTGAAGGAGAGATGGGTGGGGGAAATCCGCAATATCTCCGCAACGCGTTGGCCAAATTTGAAAAACTAAAGCTCGTTAGAAAGCTGAAAGTACGTACGTTTCAAAACTGGGGTTGTTTTTTTTCTAGCATTGATACTTCCTGAGAAAAAAAAATAGGTAAACTTACTTTAAAATCCACCCTCGTAAATATTGGGAAAATTTCTATGAGCGTAATGAAGCAGTTGCAAGGGTCTGAAATGTATACTTGATGAGCTGAGAACGAATGTGCCTTTGGTTTCTAATCAAGTCTTATCATTGTTCCGGAGATGATATTTTAGCCTAAAATGCATTGCTTTAAATGGGATTTCCCCGAAGTAATGTCAATACACACACGATTTTATGCAACTTTACAAGTGTGTATCTCCAAAACCGGGACTTTTTGGAAAAAACCAAAGGCGCTGTTTTTGCAAAATGAGGGTGAACGATTTGAAAGGGTGAGACATCAATACGACGATACAGGGTGATAAATGTATATTAATTTAGATTATAAAAGGGGGGATTACAACGACACAAGTTCACTAAAGCTTGTTATTAAAACGACGTAAAATAGAGTACTCGTGCTATAGAGAGGTAGGTAGAGAAGACTGGAAGACTTGGAGACTTGGAGAGCGCAGTTCCACAGAGAATGGGTCTGTTGCATACTTTTACTACAACAATATAGAACCTTGATTCTTAAGTCAAATTCGGCGAAAATAACGATGCGCACATTAAAAAAGTTCAAAATCCACTCATTAACTCAGAAAATCACTTCAATTTCAAACAGCCCGCGCTACACTAGACACTATTTGCACCGGTATACTACTACACAGACGGAATCACCGCGTGCATAAGTAAACAACATCGTAACTACAAAATGATAGAATTCCCTTCTAAACACATGAACTATTGGCTGCATTTGCTGTCTGGTCTTTTCGGTTTATCAAAGATTACAAAATAATATAAGAAATGTACGCATCTAAACGAAACATTCCAATGTTTGTAAGTTCTGTTCATGTTTACATAAACGAGATGGCCCCATCTATGTACTTACCTGGGTACCATGGACGTAAGTCGGTAATATAGTGTCTAGTGTAGCGCAGGTTGTTTGAAATGGTAGGTATTTTCTGAGTTAATGAGTTGATTTTGAAAGTTTTTAATGTGCGCATCGTTATTTCCGCCGAATTTTACGTTAGAAACAATGAGTTATATTGATGTAGCAAAAGTACGCAACAGACCCATTGCCGAAAGTATAGACCATTGAAAATAGGAGAAGAGCTTCTCATGTGAGTATCGGTTCTATATGTGGGCCTTCCCTTATTCCTGAACAGGCACCATTGTTCTGCGCTCAACAATAAGTACTACCATTTTCTTTATATGTATAAAACACATAACTTTAGACCCTTTCAACTGCCCCAATACATCGTGATTCACTCAACATTAACCAAGTTATTGTCGTTTTTGACGTGAAAATCCTTGCCAAAATTTCGGACCTCTCTTTAGACGGTTGTAAGTGATGCGACTGTATCCAGTGATGAGCGTTTCAAAAAAGACAAACTGTCTCTCTTGCTCTCACGTAACCCCTATGTACAGCTATCTCACTCTCATTTCAAAAATGGTATATAGAGACATTTTTTGGCAGACATTAATTCCTCGAGGCATATTGATGCGATTTCGCCGAATTTTGAAACTAGAAAGAGATGGGTATACATGGGGTCACGGGTGAGAGAGAGAGAGAGAGAGAGAGAGAGAGAGAGAGAGAGAGAGAGAGAGAGAGAGAGAGATAGAGAGATAGTTTGAAACGCTTCATGGGTTTTGCCACAACCGATTGCGACCGATGAGTGCTTGGTTGTGATTGTTGGCTAACCGTTGACTTCGCACTAAAACCATCAGAATAATACAATCAGAACGGAAACTCTGTCGGATTTTGAAGCAAAAACATTCCGCGTCCGCCATGTTGGGATATAGGATGTTCACATCTGGATTCGCGCGAGAAAAAAAAATATAGGATATGATCCGCGAAATTTTCATTCTGAAATGCCAGTAGAATTAATAAAGTGAGACCGGAAACTAAGATTTCTTTCCAGAATCAACAGAAATAAATGAGTTTCAACACAAACCACACACGTCCTCTATGTTGGAATATAGGACCACAGGCAGCGTTGCCTATTGGTGCCGTTACATTCCAAACTTGCTTCCATTGGCTCTTATGCGGGAGTTTTCGTTCTGGTTGTATTATTCTGTGCTAAAACCGTCTATACATGGCAAAAGTTTCCGCAACATATCTATTATTCCTGAGGAAAACGGGAATTTGTGGGGGGAAAATAATTCTCTGGAATTCCATTCTTAAAAATTTAGGCTCATTTCATTTGCGCATTGATATTCTTGTTATATCCTCGCCAGTGGCGTAGCGTGCAATTTAGCAACGTTGTACTGTGTCGATTTAAACCCATCTAAAAGATCGAATGCGAGGGTCTTCACCGAACACCCAACAGTTCGATCTTCCCGCGATCCCCGCTAATTATCATAAACTCAAAACTGAACAAAAATTGCCAAGACTTTGCACGAAGTCATGGACCTGAGAATATGCTAAATAAAATTCTATCAAAACCCCACTTATGAGTTATGAGGGTTTTGACCAAAATATACTTCCAACTCCCCTAAAATGCCCTGTACATAATTTAAACTGATCCGTTTTTCAAGTCGTCGGAAAAATCGAGACTCGAAATGATTTGATTTCGAGCATTCGGCACTTATAGATGACGATGTATTGAACACCGGATGGACCTATTAGCAGGCTTCTGGCCGCACAGTTTTTTGATGACAATAGATAAATTACTATTGTTGCCTTGAAACGAATTGACATTGAACCCAAACTATGAGAAACTTTACGTATCTAATGTCAAACAGATACATAGACGTTAAAGTAACCATAAAACAACTCACGAAAATGAACGATCAAGTTCACATTTGGAGTGTTGTCAGGTTTCAAGTATAGGGATTGATAAATATGTTCGCCGATTTGGCCGTTTTGCGGATCCGAGGTGTACTTTTAAACTGTACTGTTTAAAATGTTCGTGTCAGCCGTAAAACAAAAACCATAGCATAAATAAAATTACAAAAGTAGAATTCGTGGGGATTCGGGTTCATGTAATAAATGAGGAGTTGAAATGTAAAATGAGGTATGCGCCATTAGATGTTGCAAAGATTGTGCAGTTGTTTCTTTGTCAAAAAAATATTGCCCGATACTTCCCCTGCAACGAAATTTTCAAATATAATTTTTCATTGAGTCAGTTCAGTCAGTGCTTCTTTCCCGGGGGGGGGGGGGGGGGGGGGGGCTACTATGGTAAATTCAGTACTATGGTAATTCAGCTACATTCAGTATTTTAGATAATCAAAATAAGGAGATTGAACAATCTTTGCAACAACTGATGGCTCTATTATATCCCTCATTATCTATTTCAACTTTTGAAATGAGTACTAGACTGACTGCGCCTATAGGGATACTGACCTGTCACTTTCTTTGGCAAAGAGAATATTTGTTCCAAGCTCGAAATCTTCGACGGCGAATTTATTTGAAATGTTGTAACTTCTAATTTTAAAAATAAAATATATGTGTTGTTTATTTCTAAATGTAAGAATAACAGTTGACTTTCGTTTTGAATGTGAAGGGACTGTTTTGTATGACGCAGCCTTGGGCAAAACGAAGGCGAAATTAAATCGTCGAAAAAGCTGTGCTTTTCATCACTTAAAAACATTCGCGTAGCCAAAAGGGGGGGCAAGGAGGTCTGGACCCCCCCCCTTGACACCAAAATTTGTCCTAAAAAAATGTAATTTTTTGCGTTTTCAGACAAATTTTACCAAATTAGTATTTTTGGACCCCCCTTTGACAATTTTCGGACCCCGGACCCCCCCCCCCCTCTTTCCAGAAAAATTCCTGGCTAAGCGTAAAAAAACGTAAATTTTGTCGATTTTAATCTGAGCTGAAAGCAAAGTCGAATAGAGCGGGAAATATTCAACAATATTCCACAATTGACTCAAATCTGTTCAAAAATGTTAGGTACTTTTTATCCTATTATATGTCTCGCTAATGTATGTTTCAAGGAACAAAACTCTGTATTCATTACTTCAATTCAATTGCTGATTTGACGCAACTTTTTTGAGATGGATAGTAATTATTTTTCCTCGGAAATCTCGGTCACCAAGTGCATTCTTCACGTGTGTGTTCAGTGAGTTCACTGATAAGTTTTTGCTTACAACGAACGTCCCTGAAAAAGTTTCATCGTTTTAGTACGTGTGACTACCATCATCGGTGTGTGCAGGTATTTTGTGGCCTCAAAATGTAAACAAACTAATCGCAGATCACCGATGGAAAGAGTGCTCACAACTGCAAAAATGAGAAAAAAAAGTGAAGATAAACTGATAAGGACACTATCTGTCTCCAACCCAACATTTCAAATAAATTCGCTGTCGAAAATTTTCGAGGTTGGAACAAATATTCTCTCTGTCAGAGAAAGTGTCAGGTCAGTGTCCCTATTGGCGCAGTCAGTCTAGTACTCATTTGAAAATTTGAAATAGATAATAATTAGGTACATAATGGCGCCATCAGTTGTTGCAAAGATTGTTCATCTCCTTCTCTTGATCATGTAAAATACTGAATGTGCTTACCAAAGTAGTTACCCCCCCCCCCCCGGGAAAAAGCACTCTTTCAATGAGAAATTATATTTAAAAATTTCTTTTCAGTGAACGTATAGGGTATAATCTTTTTTTGACAAAGAAACAACTACACAATCTTTGCAACATCTAATGGCTCATACCTCATTATTTACCTCAGCTCTCGGGTATAAAATTTTGAAAATTCGGGTCGTCAGAACGTAGAAAGAAGTCAAAAGTTATGGAGATTGTTTCAAATCAATCTCAAAAATTGTCTTTCTTCTTCTTCTGCCCCCCGCACCTCACAATAAAACTTCCTACTGTTCCTCAGCTCAATTGTGATTTTTGCTCCCTACATAGTTTCATATCTGAAGTCTTAAAGTGGAAGTAATATGGGGTCAAACAGTTTGACAATGACATTTGAGTGTGGATATACAGTACAGTACACCTCACGGCACGAAATTATCTAGAGCTGTTTAATCTAACACTGAATGAGACCATTTTCTAATCAATTAAAGTTGCGGTTGTAAATTCTCAGTCGGTAATACTGCGGAATTATTTAAAAAAAAATGATGGCGATCATAAATTATAATTATGGCGAGGTTATCATCATGTTTTTAGCTGTCTTTTCGATTTGAGATAAGGGAGTTGTGACAAGACACTTATTGAATGAACGAGAGAGAAAACTGATTTTGAGTGTGATAGTAGCTCATGGAACATTAAGGTTTGTTGAACAGATAAAAGGGTAAGTTCAAATAACTTTTAACTTTTTTATGTAATTTGTCATTACCGTAGATCATTGAGCAAGGCAAAAATATCAGGAAAATAAAGGTTTTGACCAGAATTCTTTCCTGATAAACAATAATTTATATCAAATTGATGATGGATCGATGATAAATCTAAATAACTACCGGAAAAATTATGTCTTTTTACAAGTTTTAATGAGTTTTACACTGGGTCTACGGTAATGACAAAAACTTGTTTTTTTTTTTTTTTTTGTCATTACCGTAGACCCTTTGAAAAGCATTAAAACTTGTAAAAAAACATAATTTTTCCGGTAGTTCTTTAGATTTATCATCGATCCATCATCAATTTGATATAAATTATTGTTTATCAGGAAAGAATTCTGGTCAAAACCTTTATTTTCCTGATATTTTTGCCTTGCTCAATGATCTACGGTAATGACAAATTACATAAAAAAGTTAAAAGTTATTTGAACTTACCCAAAAGCGGCATTTAGATTTGGTGTTTGGGTTACTGATGAAGAGAAGACCTCGTAATAACGTTTCATGTTTTATTTACGTAGTGATAGGAATTATGAGAACCTTGGATCACTTTTTCAATAATTTTCGATTCGAACTATGCAGGGCCTAGTGTAAAACGAAAAACGGCATTGCAGGACTCACTTACAAAAACACAAAATGAGGTCAAAGCTAAAAATTAAAGAATAATACATATGTGACGTTGCAAAATATGCATTGCGCAGTTTTCACGTAATTGATTGTACAGTATCTTTTATGTTTTTACATTTTTATTGCCGGATCTAATGCACCTAATTTTACGAACATTTGTCAGTGACGATTCATTGCTAAATCTAATGCACCTAATTTTACAAACTTTTTTCACGGACGATTCATTGCTAAATCTAATTCACCTAATTTTACAATCTTTTGTCACTAACAATCCATTGCTAAATCACAAGTTTTTCATTGAGAGAATGTTATTAAAATAGTAAAGCAGTAGACCTCTTATAGAACAGAAGAAACATTGCACAATTGTGAAAAATTTGCCTTGGATACTCCTGATTTTATAACTAAACTATTTATAAGGTTTAGATCGCACTCAACAAGTCGAATCCAGTGGCGTACGTAGCGTGTGGTTCGGCACGTTGAATTTGGTCCATTTATACCCAAGCAATAGGTCGAATTTTTGTTTGTTCATTGAACACTCAATAGATCGATATTTTCCATGATTTTAATGCACTACGTGTAAAGTTGCCAAAATGCATGCTACGCCGCGCCGCGCCACTACTGGTCAAATCGCGTGGCGCTGCGGTTCGAAAATATGAATCCTGCAACTTTCGAGGCAAAAAAAGTATACAACTTTTCGTGGGGGCAAAACTTCAAGTTTCGACCCAACTGGCGGATCCAGGAATCTATCCTTCTCTCTCTTTCCTCATTAAAATGCGTGTATTAGAAAAGGACAGATCTGGGACAGTCACGTGATTTTCGCCCCCTCTTCTATCCTTTGCTAACACATTAGTTCTCATGGGAAAAGAGAGAGAGAAGGACAATGTTTTGGATCCGATAGTGTCCGACCCAATGTGCGCATAGTCCGCGGCAGGTATCGTGAAATTCCGAGTGAGCTTGCTCCTTTCGATTTTGACGACGCATCTCGCACTACACGTCGCACCTAAAACGCACACTGATTGAATTAAGCGAGCCGCAACACATTGGGCGGAAATAACCGATTTAGCGGTCAACAAAATCATTTAATCCATAAAATAGACTACACTTTAGATGACTGAACCGTTCGACTTTTTTGGTGAATTTAACCCTTTCATACCTTCAGTCCATTCCAATGGACATTTGAATAACATGTAGTCTTATGGAAAACAAAGAAATACAAAATGCGCATCAATTTAGATGAGGAAACAGCGCTGAGATCAATAATGTTAGTCAAATATCCGTTCCTGAAAAAAAAAGGATTTTCAGGTCTGAAAGGGTTAAATGGAGAAAATACATTGTTGGCAAGTTTAACGCCTCGCCACTATGTCTATAAGCAGCCGGCAGGAATACATTTTACTCGCTTGAACCACTTCTTGCACATGATTCTAAAAAAAAAAAAAACAAAAAACAAACAAAAAAGTATAAAGAGTCTTAAGTCAAGCCAGCTGCAAACTTATGACTATTTAAGGTTATTTTAACATCATTGATTTTCGACCGCCAAATTGAAAATTTTGCCTAATGTACGCACCGCAGCCCACAAGCGCCATATGATTCCTTCGTTCAATACAATGTCATAGTGAATCCGAATGCTTATTCGTGTCCACGCCTCGCTCGTCGTGAGTTGTTATTATTTTTATGCATTTTGATGACTGATGGATGACTGGAATTGTAGATTTTATGGCAACATAAATCGACAGGAAAACGCGGAAGGCGTTTCTCCCCGCCCTCTAAAAAGCAACTATGTTAACCAGGATGTTTTCAAAAGAAACCAAACCCAATACAGACGTACCATTAATAACATATTACTGTAGACCGTTCCAGCGTCCCTGTCGAACCATGGAGCTGTTGCAAACTTTTGCAACAGGCTTTTTAATAGTTGATTATGGGGTAAAACCCTGTAGAAATAACGATTAGCTCACTTAAAAATCACGAAATCCACTCCCAAATTACTCATAAAATGCTTTCAAACGCGAGACCGTAATGGCGTCCATTGCCGCGGTTTACATTAAATTTCCCTATCTTCATTCAGCTCCATCTACACGAAATGTTCTCGCAACACCACACAAGAAGAAGAAGAAGCATACAATGGGGCTCTTGCACTGGCGCAACCAGGATCTCTTCCATCTCTCTCATTTCCCATTTGAATGTATGAGTAGGAAAAGGACAGAAGGAGGGGGTTTTATCCCCTTGTCCATCCTTGTCTATAACACACGTTTCTTAATGGAGAAAAGAGAGAGATGAAGAAAATCTCGTTGCACTGGCGCAACCAGGATCTCTTCCATCTCTCTCATTTCCCATTTGAATGTATGAGTAGGAAAAGGACAGAAGGAGGGGGTTTTACCCCCTTGTCCATCCTTGTCTATAACACACGTTTCTTAATGGAGAAAAGAGAGAGATGAAGAAAATCTCGTTGCACTGGCGCAACCAGGATCTCTTCCATCTCTCTCATTTCCCATTTGAATGTATGAGTAGGAAAAGGACAGAAGAGGGGGTTTTACCCCCTTGTCCATCCTTGTCTAACACACGTTTCTTAATGGAGAAAAGAGAGAGATGAAGAAACTTTCGGTGCGCTACTGGGCTCTTGCAAATTTTTGCTATAAGCAAATAAATAGTCCAATCTGATGGAACGATCAGCGGAAATCACAAAAATCACACTGAGAAAGTCTAAAATTCAGTAATAAACTCACATAACTGCAATAACGGCAAGATCGTAATGGCAGTTCAACGCAGGTATCATGGGAGATAGATGCCTGTCTATTATGTCACTTTCTTTACGGAAACACAGAGGTATGTCTCAATTTAGATAGGAATCTCCCATGATACCTGCGTCTCTCCGCCAATAAGCCCGATTCTGAGAGTGAATTTCGTGTGATTTTTTAGTGTATACTCATCGTCATTTTTCCTGGTTTATGCTAGAGTCCCTTGATGGAAATATTGTACAGGGAGTACCGACGCGACGCTTTATGCATTTTGACAGGAGTCGATTTAGTCGACTGCATGAACGAATTCGAAGGTTAAGTTTAACAGTGGACCAGTGGTGGACTGGCGGATTTGCCGGCATTCCGGTCCGTTCCCATACGTTCCTCTACGAATCGACTCCTTTCGTGTGGAGCCTTCGATGTCGTCGACTCCTGCTCGACTCCGTGAGAGCCTAAAACCAACGACCAATCACAACTCGTTGAGCTCGTGTCGGTACTCCCTATACAATACTTCCATCAAGGGACTCTAGTTTATGCAAGAATCAACTCTTCAATCCCCTATAGCGAAAATTTGCAAGATCCCCAGCGCCATAAGATTTGGGCGGCAATCTCGCGTTTGAAAGCATTGTGTGAGTTGGAGTGGACTTCGAGATTTTTTTATCACGCTGATCGTTATTTTTACAGGGTTTTTTGCCCTATTATCAACTATATATAAGCTTCTGGCAAAACTTTGCGACACCTCCATTGGAGTGACGTCACAGTTTTGAAAAATATTTGTCACTATACCGCCATGAGTTTTGAACATTTTGAAGATTATATTCAAAAATGAGGCTTTTGCAAACTTTTGCTACCCAGTGATTGAAAGAGGACTCTTAAACTTTCAAAAAAAAAAAAAAAAAAAAAAAAAATCTGAGCAATTTTTCCTTTTTTGATTTCTTTGTTTCAGATGATACAAGTTCCTCGCAGTCAGTTCTCAATTGCTCGGAGGAGAGATCGATCGATCAATTTCCACCGGACATCTTCACGGAAGAGCAGAGGGCCCACGGAGCCATCCTCTTTCACCTTTTCATTGGACTCTACTGTTTTGTCCTTATCGCATTCGTTTGCAACGACTATTTCCTCCCTTCAGTTTTCTGCATTTGTCAAGGTAATTTTTTGTGAATCAGTTCGTGTGTGAAAACAGCAATGGGGCGTTTGCAGGCTTTCGATCAGTGGCGGATCCATGGGGAAGGCGAGGGTGCGAGCGCGAGGAGAGAATATCCTAAATTTCTTACTGCAAACGCTTGAAATTTATATATTTATAGGCGTGCCCCCCCCTCAATAAAAATTGTCTAGATCCGCCACTGCTTTTGCTCTGCATTAGCAATATAATGGTCTCACGGAGAAAATTTTCTGATTAAAATTACGGAACGTATTAAGAAATTGGGGTATAAAGAAACTCCTTTTAAAATAATAAGAATTCTTATTGATTCAACGAAAATTAGGTATCATTGGTCCGATTGAACGTTCTGATTATATAGAAGAACCACAAGAAAGAATTGTTGTTTCAATAAGAGTTCTTATTTTTTCATGAGGAATTTATTTTTACCCCATTATTAATAATACGTTCCGTTATTTCAACCAGAAATTTTTCTCCGTATATAGGTCGGTTGCAAGGGTCTGATATTCTACGTGGTTTTCATAACGCGAGTTCTTTTAGCTTTTATACATATGTGTTACAGTTAAAACCCGAAATCCGTAGAAACGCGTATTTACTAGTCAAAACTAGTTCTGACGAGGGCTATCAGTAAAAATCCAAAATCACCCGTTTTTTTGGATTTTACTAAATTTTTGGTTAAAACTAGTTTTAACGAATGTGATGTAGTAAAAATCCGAGCTGATTTATTAAACCTTTTTATACTACCGATTTCAGTTCAAACTAGTTCTTACCGAGGGTCACTCACAAGGGGAGGCTCAGAAGTTGCCGCCTCCGATTTTGAAAACAATTGCACGAAAATGTAGCTAAAGTAAAACTATTAGACCCGTGTTTCTCACTTTTTCCCAATGGGCCCTCCTAAAGCGTCAGGAATTTTTTGAAAGTTGCCGAAATTCATGTAAAAACCCGAGCGGAGAGCGTCCCGAATATTTACGTGAATTTCGGCAACTTTCAAAAAATTCCTGACGCTTTAGGAAGGCCCATTGACAAAAAGTGAGAAACACGGGTCAAATAGTTTTACTTTAGCTACATTTTCGTGCAATTGTTTTCAAAATCGGAGGCGGCGACTTCTGAGCCTCCCCTTGTCAGTAAGAACCCGAACGAACTATTAAGTAGTTTATTATTTCGGGTTTTCACTGATGATTTAAGTTAAAACTAGTTTTAACAGGAAGTCACTCAGTAAAAACTCGAACTAATTTACTTCTTTGGATTTTTACTGAGGATTTCAGTTGAAAGTTAAGGAAATGAAAAACTGTCGTTTTTCTAAAAGTAGAAAAAAGTAACGGTGGAGCGACTGAAAACTAAAGATGAAATGCTGGAAAGTAAATTGTTTTTATTTCACCTTTTTAAATCACCTTAAAAATAACGTTGAAAGCATTAAAAAGTTCAAATATTTCCTAGCACAAACACAATAAATGCTTTTCAAAGATAATATATAATAGAGACCACGCACTAGCCTTGCGCGCGGTGGCTGACGGTTTTTTCGGAGCTCAACAGAAATTAACATAGGGAGCATGAAGGAGCACCAGGCAGTATTACAATTTTAAGAGTAATTTCAAATTGGAAAAAAAGGGGGGGAAGAAATATTATTATTTATATTATTATTTATATAAAATGTTAACAAAATTTCGCTGTGGTCGATAGCCCCGATTGTGGGGCTGACCAGTTTATTTTATTGTAAATATCGTGTAGAACATTTAATTTCAATAAAGCGTTTAAAAAAAAAAAAAAAAAAAAAAAAAAAAAAAAAAAAAAACCATCCAACTTGGACCATACGTTGACTGATGCAATATCGGTGCTTCGGATTCACTAGGCAAAAATCTCAATGACCTTTCTCATCAGTCAACGTATGGTCCATGTTTTTCGGTGTTCTGTTGAGACTCCGAAAAAAAAAGTTGCCTCCGAGCGCAAACAAGGGCAAGATGAAGCAAATTTTAGCGGTCGAATATCATTCACTTCAAGAATTGATGATTGCTAACTGATGCTGCTGATCGGTGAAAAAGCTAGCCAATGAGAGGTCGAGAATGAACTTCTGAATGATATTCTCGTGAAAATGAAAACTGCGATAATAATATTCCATAACATAACCTCTAAATTTTTTTTTTTTTTTTGCTTGTTTTATGGCTTATACTCCAATCAAGGAGCCTACAGCCAACTATAGACTAATGTCAGTGTGTGAATGTTTGTTTAATGTCAGAAGACAACAGGGGACTTGAAACATCCATGCTCAAAGCACTCAGATTTCCACTGTAATCTTTGCCGTGGACCCACTTTTAAGGAGACCGAGCGACAAGACGAGTGAAAAATCTGCTGCCACTACCGGGATTCGAAAACCTCTAAATTAGCTCGGATGACATGGCCATTTATAACAAAAAAAAAAACTAGCGTTTTCGAAGCTAAAATTATGTTTGTCTCATAGGAAAATGACTTCTACGCATGATCTGTACGTAAACTTTATTCGAAAAGTTCGTCATTTCCGAAATAATCGTGGCGAAAGGAGTCAAAAAGGATAGAAGATGAGATTTCTGACAACAGTTGCAACAATTCGAAAATCGAATCTACCTCCGGAGGTGAATTCGAAATTTCCAATTGTTGGAATTCAACGGTCTCCGGTGAGACCAACGAAACAATCGAATATCATCAAAATAAAATGCAAATCCATCGAATATCATACGACGGTGAATGATATTCGATCGCTAAAATTTGCTTTAGGCAAAAATGTCAATGACCTTTCTCATCAGTCAACGTATGGTCCATGTTTTTCGGTGTTCTGTTGAGACTCCGAAAAAAAAAGTTGCCTCCGAGAGCAAACATGGGCAAGATAGATAGTGCGTGGTCTCTATTATATATTGTCTCTGATGCTTTCAACCAAATTAAAAGATGGCGGTTGAAGAAGCAGGTGACAAAGGAGGAGTCTCATCTAGTTGCAGCGTATTCCTCTATGATGAATCACTTTCCTCGGCTGTTTGGTCATAATTCGTGTACATTATTACAGATTTGCATTTATCCCCTGATGTGGCGGGGGCTACGTTCATGGCGACGGCGACCTGTGCCCCGGAATTGTTCGTCAACATCATTGGCACATTCATCACCGAAACCGATCTTGGGGTCGGCACCATCGTTGGCAGTGGCGTCTTCAACACTCTCGGAGTAGCTGCATGCGCGGGACTTGCCGCTACCAAAGTCAGTATACAACATCATTCCAACTTTGAGCCTTTTTTATTATATTAAAAAAAAAAAAAAAAAAAAAAAAGTGAATGTTTTACACTGAAAAAAAATAGATTTGTGAAATCAGTAAAATGAAGCAAAGGCTAATTTTACCAGCCATTTTTCAAGGTTTATGGAAGAACAGGTATGGACAGGAGGCGGGGTTTAAGAGGCTTTTGAGTTTTCCCGCCAAATGATGACGACACGCTTGCTTTGGCGATGACGTAGCCGTCACCTACTACAGTAGCGAGAGATGGGGATCACGGGAGAGTGAGTGAGATAGTTTGAAACGGTAGGCGAATTTTATCGCGACCGTCTAGAACATCTGTGACGTAGCCGTCACCTACTGAGATAGGCTCCGCCTCCTGTCCATACCTGTTCTTCCATATACCTTGGCCATTTTTAGTAAAATTTACTACACACATAGCTAATTTTACGTTTTGGATCGTAAATTTTGCTTCATTTAGATTAATTTTACAATTTGGATCATAAATTTTACCAATCGGATTGTAAATTTAACAATTCAAAGCATTGTAATTTTTGCAAGTTGTATAGCTGTCACGCCAAGACAGCCATGTAATATGCAAAAGTCACAATGATTTGGATTGTAAAATGTACTAGTTAGATTGAAAAATTTGCAATCCAAATAGAAAAATTACTAAAACTTAAGCAAAATACACAATTCAAATCGTAAAATTAGCCATAAGTTTAGTGCGATTCACCGAAATTAACAAGTAAAATTAGCATGTGCTTTATTTTACTGATTTTACAAAACTTAATTGCTTTTTTAGTAATTTCATTTTTTTCAGTGTAAGCAATATTTCCTGTTTGAGATACACTCCATTTTATATAATGAACCATTTCTATGGAAAGTTGTCTTCAATTTGAATCTTTAGCGGCCTTCATAGATCGAAGTAGGCGTGGGAATCGATTCGGAACTTGGATACCGGAAACCCGTATAGATATAGAACCGATGTGTTTCGTGTATAGAACCGGAACCCAAACCACAACAAACGTATGGCCTAGAGCAGTGCATGGTGGCGTGCGCAATCAAGCAACGGTGCATTTAGCTCAGTTAAACCCGTGTAAAGTATCGATTCCAGGTAGAGTACTGTGCACCCCAACGTGTTCGACCTTTTTCATGGCTATAAGTGGGCTGGATGCAACGTTGCCAAATTTCACGTGCCACCACTGCCTAGAGTTAAGAAACATATCAAATAAAAGTAAAATGTTTAAGTTTAATATTATTTCGTTAGTCTCTTGTCATAGCCAAGTTCTTTCAGGTACTTTTGATAGAAATATAGACTCTCGAATAATGTGCATCTTTCTCACTATCAAGCAACGAGCAATAACTTTAGAGTGGCAAATCAAGGAACGTTCCGCTGGTTCACTGTTATCATCTAAGGCGCCGTCATCGTGCCGTAAAAATCGATTTTGAGATTAAATTTTGTAGGTCGTTTAGGGTCGTGTCGTAAACAAACTCGGGCATCGCCGGAAGTGACCTACAAAATTTAACCTCAAACCTTGGAATCTGCAGCCGTCCAAAGTCCGCTTTCCCCCGGGATTCCTTCTGCCCTGTGTGGCACAAGGTGGACCAATCCGCTGCCACTCTAAAGTTATTGCTCGTTGGTAGCAGGCCGAAAAACGGTAAAAATTCTCATCAAAAATCATCAAATAAATTTCAGGATAGGATTTGGAACCTGATTTCATGTTGATCTCATGATGAGTAGAAATTATCTTGAGCTCAGCATGAGATCATAATGAAATCATCATAAGATCAATATGAATTCAGGGATTTTTTTGGTGATTTTTTATGAGGAATGGGTCTGTTGCATACTTTTGCTACAACAATATAGAACCTTGATTCTTGTGTAAAATTCGGCGAAAATAACGATGTGCACATTAAAATCGTTCAAAATCCACTCATTAACTCAGGAAATCACTTCAATTTCAAACAGCCCGCGCTACACTAGACACTATTTGCACCGGTATACTACTACACAGACGGAACCACCGTGCATAAGTAAACAACATCGTAACTACAAAATGATGGAATTTCTTTTTTAATACGTGAAATATAAGCTGCATTTGCTGTCTGGTCTTTTCAGTTTATCAAAGATTACAAAATAATATAAGAAATGTACGCATCTAAACGAAACATTCCGATGTTTGTAAGTTCTGTTCATGTTTACATAAATGAGATGGTTCCATCTATGTAGTTATAAGTCGGTGATACAGTGTCTAGTATAGCGCGGGTTGTTTGAAAAGGAAGGTATTTTCTGAGTTAATGAGTGGATTTTGAAAGTTTTGAATATGCTAATCGTTATTTTCGTAGAATTTTACGTTAGAAACAATGAGTTATATTGATGTAGCAAAAATACGCAACAGACCCATTTTACCATGGCGATTGTTATAATATGGAGAAATAAAATTGACTCAGCTTTGTTAAAGGCCAAGGTCCGATATTAAAAGCGTCAAAATGCGCTCTCAAACTTTGATCATAAATTATGTGACCCAATCTGTGAAAAGGGACCTTATCTTCCGGAACAAAATTTTTCAGGAGAGCGATTTTAAGTGAAAAAAGTCAAAATATTCGGAAACGCTGTTTTGACGGACTAAAAGTAACTAGCAATGAGAATTAGTTCATTTTAGTGACCACAGAACGCGCTACGGATACTTGTTTGAGAGCATGTCAAAATTCAGAAAAGGGGCCTTAACTTCCTTATGCAATTTAACACGGGGAAGTTAAGGTCCCTTTTCTGTCAGCTGCCATAACTCGGTCAATTTTTGAGCTTTTGGGGTCAACTTTATGTCAAAATGCTCGTCTGAATGTCCTCTACGCAGTGGTCCTAATAGCTCAGTTTTCAGAATCCGGAAGATAAGGTCCCTTTTCACAGATCGGGTCACATATATGTTTACTCATACGTTTGGTCATTCGGTTCCAGGACATCGAGCTGGAGAAATGGCCGCTGGTTCGGGATGGAGGTGCCTACATGATGGTCGTGGCGGTTCTCCTGGTCATACTCATGGACGGGCTGATCATGTGGTACGAAGCTCTGTTCCTTCTAATTCTATATTTCGTCTACTTCATTCTAATGTTTACTCAAAAGTGGTTGCACTCGAGAGCTAAGAAAATGCTTCGCAATAAAAACAGTTTCAACTCCCGTAAGTCACCACTCCTCTTAACATTTTCTTGACGCTTATTCTCAACGAGCTATACCAATACAGAGGATTTGTCGGGTCATACTTTTGAGCAGCGGCGGCTCGTGCAATGTGGCAACAATGGATTTCCTCCATTTAAAACTGTGTAAAATAATTGATTACTTGGTGAAGCGTAGCGCCTCACCTAGTATCGATCTTTTTGCATGCGTTTAAATGGCAAAAGTGCACGGTTGCCAGATTGCACGAGCCACCATTGCTTTTGAGGCAACACGGAGGCAGCCATTACGATCATCTCTTATAGACATGGTTCACATAGAGTCCCTATATATGAAAGAGTCTCGCCATACGAGGTTCCATCTCTGATTGGCTGCTGAAATGTGAAGAAGAAGAAGGGGTCCATGAAGCCTGGAGGCGCGCCTCTTGTTTACATCTTCATGTAACCATCTTCACTGCGCTGCCCTGCTTTGAGGAAACTTTCGGCATTTTTAGCTTGTACTCATGAAATTTGAATTAGAAATTGATGAAAATATGTTCAGAACAGAATAAAGTTCACGCATTACTTTTAAAACAGGTAGTGAAGCCAACGGGTATTGGAGGTTAGGTTGACCTAACAAAGATTACTTACACACGAATATATGTATTGGTAATCTTTGGCGGGAAGATCCTTGGATAAAAATGTAAACAAGAGGCGCGCCTCCACGCACCTCAGACACCTTCTTCTTCCTCACTTCTGTTCACGTGTCTTGACTCTTTCATATATAGGGGCTCTAGTTTCACACAGGTTCGGTTTGTTTGCCTCATATTTTTTAACCTTCAAATTTAAAAAAAAAAAAAAAAAAAAAAAAAAAAAAAAAAAAAAAAAAAAAAAAAAAATGTTAACCTACAAACCTGGACACAAGACTCCCGCCGCAGAAAAATCACTCAAGCCTACGGAGGCACAGGATTGGTGAAATTATGAAAAAAAAAACGCGCCTGACGATGTATACTTCTCGAAACAGGAACCGTGGAACGCTGAACATGAGAGGATGGCAAGAAGGTTCCCAGATGATATGTCCACAGTCCAGGGCTGCCGTTTTGCGTATAATCAATACTATTTTCCAATTCACCGATGATTCCACCGGTTGAGAAAAGATTACACGGTTCAGTTCAGTGCATGACTGTAATAAACTAAAATATTCGCACCTGTAATCTTTTCTCAACCGGTGGAGTCGTCGATGACCTAAAAAAAAACTTTCGGATATTTTAATTAATTAACGGCGAGTTTCCACCGATTAAGGAAAGATTACAAATCAGAGTATTTCCGTACATTAGAGTCATACTCTGAACTGAATTGTGTAATCTTTTCTCAACCGGTGGAATCATCGGTAAATAGAAGAATAGCATTGATTATACGCAAAGCGGCATCCCTGGCACACAGCCTTAATGTCAAAAACTTTTTGTTCCAAAATTTTATTTATCCAGATATATTTTCGTCCAATATCATTTTTTCCAGATGTTCTAATGTCCAGTGAACTAAAATGTCCGCAAATAAAAATTCCATGTTTAAAATAAATGTCCAAGGGTTCATATTCAAATGAACAGAAGTATTCCAGTACAATTTCAGTATTCTTGTTCTCTATAGAAAGCTTAAAATAAATCTTCCTGTGAAATCCATCCCATGATTTAAAAAAAAAAACTATCGACAAATTAAAGATCGTCGCAAGATTTTCACACATTTTCAGTCATGGGTGTGAGAGTGGGACTGGTCTGCTACGGCTTTCCCACCCCACCCGCACTGGCTTCTCACCGGCAAGGTGTGAGGAGTATGAAGAGTGGCCGAACCAGAACCTTGAAGGCGAAACTTAGTTCGTGATACTCTCGCGACAGTCTTTAATTCGTCGATAGTACCTGCTTGTTGATTAACCTACTTGTTGATCGAAGTTGAGGACAAAAAGTGTTGCCAGGGCTATTATTCAATTTAAAAAGCCTGATACACTTGCATACTGATCGCTTGCAAATTTCATTTGTCCCTTAGACTTCCTAAATTTTCGGACTTCATTTTATGGACTTAAAATCTCTGGACATTTTAATAATGGTATTTTCTTCTTTTTGACGTTTCTTCTTTGGACCTATTTTTTTGGACTTTAATGTTTTGGACATTAATTTTTGGACTTAAAAGTTTTGGACCTAAAAATTTGGACTTGTCATCTGTGTATCAGCAAGAGCCTTTAACGAAGTTGCGACTCAGAAACTGAAAAAATTCCAATAGAGCATGATACTCATGCTTAAAAAAAATATGACAAATCCATTTGAAATTGCTTTTAAACGAAAAAGTTTTTAGAGTAGCTATCTGCAGGCCGAGCATTTACTTCATCGTTAAACGGATCGTTAAGACTGTGTATGAGTGATTCTATTGGTCGAATATTGTAAAACTTAGCCGTTGCTATGGTAACCATCGTTATAGTGTCCGTTTTTTAAAGGTTACTCAAGAATAGCCTTTATAAAACGAGACTCTTAACGATGGTTACCATAGCAACAGCCAAGTTTTACAATATTCGACCAATAGCATCACTTGTAGACAGTTTTAACGATCGATTTAACGATAAAGTAAATGATCGGCCTGCTGGTCAGAACTCGATAAAACTGTTTTTGTTGAAAAGATTTGCACGATAAAGAAACCGACACACAACAGAAACAAACAAAATTTTCTCACCTCTGGATAGTTGTATTAAAATTCTGTGCCCAGACAGCCACTTGTAAACACGTACACTTTCATTTGAAACCAACTTACACGAAATGGGGCTATTGCACACTTTTGCTATAAGCGATTTAATAGTCGATTTTGGCGTAAAAACCTCGAAAAATAACGATGGAGGCACTAAAAACTTCAAAATCCACCCTTAAACTCAATAAACACAGTTCTTTGCGCGAGCGTAATGGTGGCCGAAGGCACTAACAATGGGAGCTCCCTATCTTAATTTCATCATTCTTTCTATGTTGACAAGGATGATTCACAGAGTAATTAGTCATCAGAGCGATGATCCACATCCGATGAATGGTGCCACAACACCTAGTGACACCGGTGTCAAATAAAAGTCATCTCTTATTCGTCACTTCTTTATGGAGTCTCAGAATTGTTAGATGGGAATCTCCAATTGTTAGTGCCTTCGGCCACCATTACGCTCGCGCAAATAACTGCGTTTATTGAGTTTAGGAGTGGATTTTGGAAGTTTTTAGTGCCTCCATCGTTATTTTTCGAGGTTTTTACGCCTCAATCGATTATTAAATCGCTTATAGCAAAAGTGTGCAATAGCCCCATTAATTACACATTTTGATTTAAGGTTAAAAAATATGAGGCAAATAAACCAGGATCATATCGACGATCATTCTCGCCTTACTTTGTGATAGGACTTATAACATGCATTATATTCTGGGGGAGACCCCCAGACCCCCCTTTGATATTTCTATCTAGATCCAAAGATCCGTTTTTGAAACATAATTCCCCTCTAAAGGTATAGCTCGTTGCTTATTTTAGTTTGTCGAAGCGGTGGCTCTTGAGTTTTGGCAACATCGAATGATCTCCATTTGAACCTGTGTGAAATAATCGATTATAGTAGAAACGATTGTTTGCAAAGGTTTTAATGTCAAAAAAGCACGATTGTCAGACTGCAAGAGCCGCTACTATTCAGTTGCCTCTCTAGGTTCGCCTAGAACTGAATTCACTCTCGGTCAAAAAGAGAGCGCCAAATGGGATCAGAGGCGACTCGTGCAATAAGGCAACAACAAGATTATCTCCATTTAAACATGTGTAAAACAATCGATCTTCAAGGGACTCGTTGAATCCCACTGTAATCGATTCTATTTCATAGTTTCAAATGGCAAAAAGCACGTTTGCCAAATTATATGTATAAGAGCACCAAGGACCACCTAGGAGTCCTAGGAACAGTGGCGTCATTTGAGGGGGGCAGGGGGGGCAATTCCCCCCCCCCCCCAAAGATTTGAATTCAGGCTTAAAAACGGGAACGAGTTACATTGATGAGCAAAAAAAAGGTCATCAGATTTTTGCCCCCTAGCCGGCTCTATGGCTCTAAAATTATATTGACAAGCAAAAAAGGAAAAAAAAAAAAAAGGAAATCAGATTCCCCCCCCAAACCGTACTCGAAAAGACGCCCCTGCCTAGGAAACAGTTGTAAGGAAAAACCTACGAAGTTGATGCCCATTTTGACCGGATTTACAGCACTATGAACGTCTTCCTTCATCGCAGAATGATCTTGACACTTTTTTTTTTTTTGCAGCCAAAGTTTTGACTAATTAGTATCTGTTTATTTCATTCAAATGGTTGACGATCTTTAGAGAAGCCGTTCTTATGAGTTAATAATTATTGTTTGCTACTTTTTGAATGCCGCAAATAAGACTTCAAACGGTGATGCCAATAGCCAAATTATGAAATGACGACTGTGCTCTTGTCCGTTCGTTTTGAAGATATTCGCGCGACAAAAAAAAAAAACAAAACAAAACAAAAAAAAAAAAACAAAACAAAACAAAAAACAAAAAAAACCAAAGAGCAATATTTTATTCCTAAACTCAGGACAAAACAAAATACTTCAATTGAGAATTGACAAATATTTGTTCAGTAGCAGATCCAGGGGAGTGGCTGAAAGGATTTTGCCCCCCCCCCCCCCAATGATAAATAACTTTACTCTATCAGCGAACAGATTTTTGGGGTATATAATGTTGGGTTTTTATTGAAAAAGAAGGCTTTCGCCGGTCCGCCGTAAGACGCAATGAGTGCGAGAGAGAGCCTCTTTCCGTAAAACGGTCTCTCTCTCGCACTCGTTGTCGCTTACGGGAACAATTTGGGAAACGGGCTGAACCGCCGTAAGACGCAATGAGTGCAAGAGAGAAACCCTTTTCGTCACCATAAACTCAAATTACCATGACTTCGGTTTGGTTTGACATTTTTGGGTGTTCTTGGCTGGAAAATGCTCAGATACCACTCCTTTATGCAGGGGTACCAATATCTCAATTTTGACTCTCCGGGCACTAAGGTCCCTTTTCCCGTGCGCGATCACATATATTTATAGCAGTGCCTCTCTATTATTTATAGCTCGTTGGCTTTGTCACATAAGATTTATGTTTCCCCTTTGAATAATGACAAATCTCGTTCCTGAGATGAGATTGTATAGACGAGCAAATTTGACCGCTCTTAAGTAGTTTCGGATGATTTCAGAGGCTTCATTACAATCGAGCGCGACAAGCGTAAGTGTCTTGGACTACGGGATTTACAGGCCGTACTTCTTCTCGGATTGGGTGATGCCGCCGGAGAAGAAACCGCCCATGAGTACAGGCAATTCGCACCACACAACGCACGACGCAGAGAAGCAACAGGAGGCTGAACAAGAGGAAGGTAAGGCTCAAATTAAAGATTTTTTTCAGCAAGTAAGTATTGAGAATGGGTCTCTTGCAAACTTTTGCTTTAAGCGATTTAAAATTCGATTCTGACGTAAAGACCTCGAAAAATAATGATGACTAAAAACTTCCGAAATCCACTCTTAAACTCAATAAACGCTTTTATTTGCGCAAACGTAATGGTGGATGAGGTCAGTAACTATGGGAGATTCCCATCTAAACAACATTTTAACTCCATCTAGAAGTGACCAATAAGAGACGACTTTCGTGTGACTCCGCAGTGTCACTGGGTGTCACGGTACCATTCATCGGATGTGGGCCACTACTCTGGTGACTAATCACTCTATGAGTCATCCTTGTCAGCATCGAGAGAGTGAAAAAATTATGATATAGGAATCTCCCATTATTAATGCCCTAATAAGCCACCATTATACTCGCGCAAATAAAAGCGTTTCTTAAGTTTAGGAGTGAATTTCTAAAGTTTTTAATGCTGCCATCGTCATTTTTGGAGGTTTGTACACCAAATTACACTATTAAATAGCGCTTATTGCAAAAGTGTGCAACAGCCCCATTATACAGTATATAGACAGGATTATAATCAGTGCAAAAGTATCGATTATAAGAAGAAGACATCGATACATCGAAAAACAAACCACCGCTGATGGTCGCATGCCTATTTCCCGGATTCTTTCATTTACACAAAGACTATTTATACAGGGTGTTTCAGATTAAAAACGTCAGATAATTTTGGAGCCGTTATTTCCAGTCAGAATAAGATTGTATATTTTTTTTCAATAAACATGGGTCTTTAAATGCTTACCCTCTGATCTATACGATTTTTCAAAGTTGGAAAAAAAATTAATTATTTTTTAACCCTTTAATGACCAGGTTAGTTCAAGAGAACGCCACTCCTCTGTTTCTAAAGGGAAGGTAGTTAACTGTTCGTACTTGATGGAGTTGGAATTGCCTATTCGACGAATTGAAGGCGCCCGACTATATCAGTGCTCCCATCTATATTCGCGTTTATCCAAATGAAGACTGGATCAATGTGAAATGGACTAGAGGAGAAAAACGCGTATACTCGGGCTTGGTCTATAAAGGGTTAACCCTTTCAGACCTGATGTAGGTTCATGTCAATGCACATCAGAATAACATAGAATCTGATGGAAAAAATGAAAATATATTATGCATATCGTTCTATATGAGGAAAGTGTGCCCAGAGCAGCTAGATGATATGGCCAGAAATCCATTCTCGGACGAAAAGTATTTGCAGGTTTGAAAGGGTAACATTGTGGCTAAAGTTATCAATAAAATGTCATTTCAAAGATCAGACGTATTTTTAGGAATAAAATTAATATAAGTCTTGAAAATAACCATGAAATTATTCACATTGTACTTTTCCTGATACTCTCGTACATTTAAACTCATATAAAAGGTCGAATGCGAAGGTGTGCACCGAACACCCAATATTTCGATATTTTTCATGAGTTTAAATGGAATCATTACAATGTTACCAAATTGCACACTACGCCACTGGCTCAATCAAAATAACAACTGTACATGCATCAGGAACTATCAATATTTTATTAGATTTTTCTGCAGCAAAAAACTACAAAATTTCAAGTTCGCAATTTCTTCTTTTTTCCTCTTTTTTTTTTTTTTTTTTTTTTTTGAAAGAGCAAAAATAAAAGAACAAATGAAGGTCTAATAGAGCTCGTTTCAGAAGTGTAGGCGGACCTCAATCATAATCTTTGGCGAATTTTCAAATTTAATTCCTTTAAAATAAAACCAAACTTGCTTCTGACTTTGTTCTTTTGCGTTTATAGTGTTCCTCGTTGAAAAGTGAACACTCAATTTCATTTTCATTAATTTTCATCGAGTAATATCAGAAATAATGTTGACAAATTCCAAAGATTATCGGTCTAGGTCCGCCTACACTTCTGAAACTACCTCTTCCAAATTTTGACAACTTCTAAAATAACTTAACCTTCTAAGGGCCAGATTACTTCAAAAGGACGCCACCCTTTTGTTTATAAAGGGAAGGTAGTTAACTGTTCATACTCGGGGGAGTTGAAATTGCCTATACGACAGATTGAAGGCGCCCGAAGACATCTCATATTGTACATTTTTTCATCAATAATCGCGTTTATCCGGAATGACGACTGAAACAATAAGAAGAACGAGTGTACTCGGGCTTGGTCCATAAAGCAGTGGCGGCTCGTGCGATTTGGCAACAGTGTTTTTATCCCATTTAAATACATGGAAAACAATCGAAACTCGAGGAGGCTGCCAGCCTCCGCTTGAATCGATTTTTTACCTAAGTTTAAGTGGGAAAAATGCATGGTTGCCAAATCTCACGGGCCGCTACTGCCATAAAGGGTTAACAAGTCCTTTCTTATTAGTCTTAAAATGTGTTCGATTAGTTTATTCCAACCAGAAACCAACAATATTTCATTAGATTTTTCTGCATCAAAAAAATAACAAAATTTTAAGTCCGCAGTTTTTTTTTTTTTTTTTTTTTTTTTTTTTTTTTTTGAAAGAGCAAAAAAAAAAGAACGAGTGAAGGGTCTAATACCAAAATTTGACAACTTCTGAAGTACTATCGACGAATTAAAGATTGTCGCGAGATTTCCACACATTTTTAGTTATGGGTGTGAGTGTGGGACTGATCTGCAACGGCTTTCCCGTCCCTCCCGTACTGGTCTCTCCCCTGCAAGGTATGTGAGGAGTATGAAGAGTGGCCGAACGAGAACCTTGAAGGCGTTACTTAGCTCGTGAAAATCTCCCGACAATCTTTAATTCGTCGATAGTACCTTAACAAGTCATTTCCTATTAGTCTTCAAATGTGTTCGATTTTTTTATCAAATGACTAGAAATTTAAAAAAAAAAAATGGAATAGACTTTTCTGAAGGAAAAAACTACAAAACTCTAAGGCCTCAGAAATGCGCGACTTAATGTATCGTGCGGTTCTTGGAAAAACTGTCCACGACCAAAACTTTCCAAATGAATACGTTCAAACCCTTCAAAGTCCATAAAAATTAGTCCTGCTACAAAAATGGTCATTTGTTAAAAAGTCCAGAATTTTTTTCCAACGTAAAAGCAGATCCCCAATAATGGGTCTGTTGCAAACTTTTGCTACAGCGCTATAGAGTGTTCGATCTCATGTAAAATCGCGTGAAAAGTCCAATGGTGGCATCAGAAAGTCATAAAATGCAGTATAAAACTCACGAGAAACGTTTAATGAAATCCAAGATGGCGGTAAAATATCGAGCAACCTGTATGCATGCACTACGGACATCTTAGGACAGCCAACCTCACAATATCGATCACACCCAATCACAACGTAAATAAACACATAACCTCTAAAGCTGTGAGGTTGTCAACGTTGGCAATCTTTGGATGTTAAAGGTGCATGCATACAGATTGCTCGATATTTTACCGCCATCTTGGATTTCATTAAACGTCTCTTGTGAGTTTATTATCGCATTTCATGACTTTCTGATGCCATCAATGAACTTTTCGGGCGATTTTACATACGATGAAACACTCTTTATCGTTGTAGCAAAAGTTTGCAACAGACCCATTATCGTCCAACGACCAACATTAAATAAAGACCAACACAATTCTTTTCCAACGTAAAAAAAAGAAACCGCCTCAATTTTTGTCCAACAGGTAAAAAGGTTAATAATGGTCTAGTCCAACGTCGAGTATGCAAAATTCATCTTGTTGTTTTTGTATATTTATATATTTCGACAAAATAGAATGGGGCATTTGCAAGGGTCTGAAATGTTGTGTTTTCTATAAAGAAAATAAAAGTACTTGATGAGCTGAGAACGAAAATGCCTTTGGTTTCTACAATAGAGGGATTTAGTAATGGCGACTGCCGGTGATGAGCGTTCCAAACAAAGCCAGTTTGTCTCTCTCGCTCTCACGTGACCCCCGTGTACTGCCATCTCACTCTAATTTCAAAAATCGTATATGGAGACTTATTTTGTAAAATTTTGTGGCAGGAATGAATTTCTCGAGGCATTTTACTGCGATTTTGATAATAATATGTCGTAAAACAAGGCCCTGTATGCAAAATTTCGATACTAGAAATAGATGGATATACATAGGGGTCACGGGAGAGTGAGTGAGATAGTTTGGAACGCTACGGAAGTTTTATCACAACCGATTGCGACCGATGAGTGCATTGCAGTGGTTGTTAGTAACCGTTGACTTCGCACTAAAACCGTCTATTAAGTCTCATTTTTCCGGAGATGTGATTTTGGCCCAAAACACACTGTTTTATATGGGAATTCCGTGTAGTGACGTCACTACGCACACGATTTTTTACAACTTTACACGTGTGTATCTCCAAAACCGGGACACTTATGAAAAAACTAAAGGCACCGTTGTTCTCAGCTCATCAAGCACTATCATTTTCTTGATTAAAAACACAATATTTCAGACCCTTGCAACTGCCCCATTGTGGATGTAATATACTTTGGACTGAAAATCTGAAAATTGAACATTATGACATCCGGACCAAAAATTACGTCGGGCATTAAAAGTAAAATGCATTGAACATTATTTTATACTGTGGACGTTTTTCACAATGGACATTTTTTGGCTGTTGGACTTTATTTCCTTGGACATTGCTTCTGGCCCTCCATCGTGCGGCAGCGCGAATTATTTAACTTAGCAGCAGATTTTTTTTTTTTTTATTTATTTTTTTTTTGAGAGCTCGAGCAAATCGCGGAACGGGAACGCCTCCTTCTTTTTGACAGTTGACACCTGAACAGAACGCGCGCGCATTGCGTTCGCACGTGCGGTTTGAGCGCGCGTCGCGTCGCGTCGGCGAGCGTCGTGTGCAGCGTGAGACATTGGTGTCAGCTTTGACTTTCAACTTTCCTGACTTGTCGCTCATCGCGAGTCATCTACGAGGTCGTAAAGACAACGATACCGCCGCGCCACTACAAAAGCATTGATGGATATTCAGCAATCTGGCAACAGTGTATTCTTCCCATTTGATTGAATGAGAAATAAATAATCGATTTTTCACGGGGCTATAGCCCTTTCAAGAATCGATTGCTATCATACATTCTAATTAGAAGAATGCGCAAAGGGCTCTTGCATACTGCAATGAAAAACTTGTAAAAAATGACGATGAGTACAGTAAAAAATCGGGCATAATGGTGATGCACCGCAAGTATAATGAGAGATTCCTATTTAATTTGAGAAATATCTCTGTGTTGTCGTAGAGGGAGGTGGAATCCCCCCCCCCACATCAACCTTCCTCCTCTCTTGGGGGAAAATCCCCCAGACGCTCTACCCTTCCTTTAGGGGGCCTCAAATTCAAGATTGCGTAGGGCCTCAAGTGGTGTTAATCCGCCCCTGGCAAGAGCAGTGGTGGCTCGTGCGATTTGGCAACAATGTTTTCATCCATTTGAATTTACGTACAAGGATCGAATGCTGGTGAAGTGCAGCTTCACAGCTAAATCGATTGTTTCAAATAGAATCAAATGGAGGAAAAACATTGTTGCCAAATTGCATTGCACTGGGCAAAAGTGCGCAAAAGACTCATTGTCTGTATCATAATTTTGTTTACAAAGTTTGGCGTAGGAAAATGGACTTTTCCACGACCTCGTAAGAATTGCTTCGAGTTTCTGGGTTTGGAAAAACTCTCATCAAAGACAGAAAAAGAACGGAATAAAAATTTAAGCTAATGCGTCAAAAATTAAAAGTTGTGACGAATCTGATGCCGTTTTTAGAATGTTTTTAGCCCTTTTTGATCAAAGTTATGACGATTTAAACTTTTACAATGTTTCATATTTTCGAGCGGGATATGTAAATATGTGTTCGCAGACTTCATAAGCGATATTTTCATGATCGCGGATAAGTGAATCAATTAACCGACACCAAACAAATTTTGTAGACAAAATTGCGGTACACAGGTCAAAGAAATCTTATGCATATTTTAGGATTCTGTCGTTCCATGCATATAGTCGTAGCTACGAAATATTTGGTGATTAAACGGAGTACATTGAGAGGGGTATCCGTCAGTGGCGGCTCGTGCGATTTGGCAACAGTGTTTTTATCCCAATTAAATACATGGAAAACAATCGAAACTCGAGGAGGCTGCCAGCCTCCGCTTGAATCGATTTTTTACCTAAGTTTAAGTGGGAAAAAGGCATGGTTGCCAAATCTCACGGCCCGCTACAGGTATCCGTTCAGAGAGTCCTTCTTTTTCATTTTCCCCTTTCGTCGTGTTCTACGGTGTTATTATTGTTAGAATTTGTGATTAGGAAAAAATAAAATTGTAAGATTAGGTTTTTCTGATTAGATCATTCCCCCCCCCCTTTTGGAAAAAGAAACATAAAATAACACTTATTTGGGCTCGTATTTATGTTCATTTCATTTGTGAGGTGGAGACACCCTTAATTACGTCTGAGAGCGGCTTAGTTGGCGAAGTTTTTTGGGAAGGGGATGAAATCCCCTCCCGCTAGTAGGGTTTCCAAACTTGCCCCCCCCCCCCCAGGCAACTTTTCCACAGCTAAGCCATTAGTTCCATGCTCCTTTTCACCGCAGAGATGCGAGAAGTCCAAGTTATTTTTTTTTTCAGGGACTAAGCATACATATAGGCAAGGCTTACTATACCCCTCCCCTGTGTGTACGCCCTTGAATATTGTATCGCAGTCTTCGCGATCTAAAAGATTAAATCTGTATCACATTCGAGACTCGAAAAACTTTGGGCGTTGAGTTGTGACCATCAATTGAAAATTATATAACAAATAACTAACTTTTTCCTGACACATTGTGTGTGTAAAGTCTTATCCCCCGCAGCCAGTTTCTTCAGAGTGCTTCAGCAACCAAACGCACAGTGGATCAAAGCACGGAATATTATGGTCATCCTCCTGATGACAAAAATCAATATTCAAATCAGTAGAGGCCTCTGTTCGTTTAAATGGGAAAACAGACTTACGAGCAGACCTGTCATTTTGGTGGGCTTTTAATCGAAGACAAGGCGCAGGGCTCTCAAAATGTCCCCTCTGCTCTTCCGGGGCACCGCCAGTGTTATTTTAAATGGGAAAACAGACTTACGAGCAGACCTGTCATTTTGGTGGGCTTTTAATCGACGACAAGGCGCAGGGCTCTCAAAACGTCCCCTCTGCTCTTCCGGGGCACCGCCAGTGTTATTTTAAATGGGAAAACAGACTTACGAGCGGACCTGTCATTTTGGTGGGCTTTTAATCGATGACAAGGCGCAGGGCTCTCAAAACGTCCCCTCTGCTCTTCCGGGGCACCGTCAGTGTTATTTTAAATGGGAAAACAGACTTTCGAGCAGACCTGTCATTTTTGTGGGCTTTTAATCGATGACAAGGCGCAGGGCTCTCAAAACGTCCTCTCTGCTCTTCCGGGGCACCGCCAGTGTTATTTTAAATAAGAAAACAGACTTACGAGCAGACCTGTCATTTTGGTGGGCTTTTAATCGACGACAAGGCGCAGGGCTCTCAAAACGTCCCCTCTGCTCTTCCGGGGCACCGCCAGTGTTATTTTAAATGGGAAAACAGACTTACGAGCGGACCTGTCATTTTGGTGGGCTTTTAATCGATGACAAGGCGCAGGGCTCTCAAAACGTCCCCTCTGCTCTTCCGGGGCACCGCCAGTGTTATTTTAAATGGGAAAACAGACTTACGAGCAGACCTGTCATTTTGGTGGGCTTTTAATCGATGACAAGGCGCAGGGCTCTCAAAACGTCCCCTCTGCTCTTCCGGGGCACCGCCAGTGTTATTTTAAATAAGAAAACAGACTTACGAGCAGACCTGTCATTTTGGTGGGCTTTTAATCGACGACAAGGCGCAGGGCTCTCAAAACGTCCCCTCTGCTCTTTCGGGGCACCGCCAGTGTTATTTTAAATGGGAAAACAGACTTACGAGCAGACCTGTCATTTTGGTGGGCTTTTAATCGATGACAAGGCGCAGGGCTCTCAAAACGTCCCCTCTGCTCTTCCGGGGCACCGCCAGTGTTATTTTAAATAAGAAAACAGACTTACGAGCAGACCTGTCATTTTGGTGGGCTTTTAATCGACGACAAGGCGCAGGGCTCTCAAAACGTCCCCTCTGCTCTTCCGGGCACCGCCAGTGTTATTTTAAATGGGAAAACAGACTTTCGAGCAGACCTGTCATTTTGGTGGGCTTTTAATCGATGTCAAGGCGCAGGGCTCTCAAAACGTCCCCTCTGCTCTTCCGGGGCACCGCCAGTGTTATTTTAAATAAGAAAACAGACTTACGAGCAGACCTGTCATTTTGGTGGGCTTTTAATCGACGACAAGGCGCAGGGCTCTCAAAACGTCCTCTCTGCTCTTCCGGGGCACCGCCAGTGTTATTTTAAATAAGAAAACAGACTTACGAGCAGACCTGTCATTTTGGTGGGCTTTTAATCGACGACAAGGCGCAGGGCTCTCAAAACGTCCCCTCTGCTCTTCCGGGGCACCGCCAGTGTTATTTTAAATGGTAAAACAGACTTACGAGCGGACCTGTCATTTTGGTGGGCTTTTAATCGATGACAAGGCGCAGGGCTCTCAAAACGTCCCCTCTGCTCTTCCGGGGCACCGCCAGTGTTATTTTAAATGGGAAAACAGACTTACGAGCAGACCTGTCATTTTGGTGGGCTTTTAATCGATGACAAGGCGCAGGGCTCTCAAAACGTCCCCTCTGCTCTTCCGGGGCACCGCCAGTGTTATTTTAAATAAGAAAACAGACTTACGAGCAGACCTGTCATTTTGGTGGGCTTTTAATCGATGACAAGGCGCAGGGCTCTCAAAACGTCCCCTCTGCTCTTCCGGGGCACCGCCAGTGTTATTTTAAATAAGAAAACAGACTTACGAGCGGACCTGTCATTTTGGTGGGCTTTTAATCGACGACAAGGCGCAGGGCTCTCAAAACGTCCCCTCTGCTCTTTCGGGGCACCGCCAGTGTTATTTTAAATGGGAAAACAGACTTACGAGCAGACCTGTCATTTTGGTGGGCTTTTAATCGATGACAAGGCGCAGGGCTCTCAAAACGTCCCCTCTGCTCTTCCGGGGCACCGCCAGTGTTATTTTAAATAAGAAAACAGACTTACGAGCAGACCTGTCATTTTGGTGGGCTTTTAATCGACGACAAGGCGCAGGGCTCTCAAAACGTCCCCTCTGCTCTTCCGGGGCACCGCCAGTGTTATTTTAAATGGGAAAACAGACTTTCGAGCAGACCTGTCATTTTGGTGGGCTTTTAATCGATGACAAGGCGCAGAGCTCTCAAAACGTCCTCTCTGCTCTTCCGGGGCACCGCCAGTGTTATTTTAAATAAGAAAACAGACTTACGAGCAGACCTGTCATTTTGGTGGGCTTTTAATCGACGACAAGGCGCAGGGCTCTCAAAACGTCCTCTCTGCTCTTCCGGGGCACCGCCAGTGTTATTTTAAATAAGAAAACAGACTTACGAGCAGACCTGTCATTTTGGTGGGCTTTTAATCGACGACAAGGCGCAGGGCTCTCAAAACGTCCCCTCTGCTCTTCCGGGGCACCGCCAGTGTTATTTTAAATGGTAAAACAGACTTACGAGCGGACCTGTCATTTTGGTGGGCTTTTAATCGATGACAAGGCGCAGGGCTCTCAAAACGTCCTCTCTGCTCTTCCGGGGCACCGCCAGTGTTATTTTAAATAAGAAAACAGACTTACGAGCAGACCTGTCATTTTGGTGGGCTTTTAATCGATGACAAGGCGCAGGGCTCTCAAAACGTCCCCTCTGCTCTTCAGGGGCACCGCCAGTGTTATTTTAAATAGGAAAACAGAATTACGTGCAGACCAGACCTGTCATTTTGGTGGGCTTTTAATCAATGACAAGGCGCAGGGCTCTCAAAACGTCCCCTCTGCTCTTCTGGGGCACCGCCAGTGTTATTTTAAATAGGAAAACAGAATTACGTGCAGACCTGTCATTTTGGTGGGCTTTTAATCGATGACAAGGCGCAGGGCTCTCAAAACGTCCCATCAAAACGTCACTCCACAAAATTCCCATTTAAAACAATGTATTTCGGGCCAAAATCTCGTCTCCGGAAAATTGGGACTGAATTAGAAACTAAAGGCATCATTGTTCTCAGCTCATCAAATATTTTCATTTTCTTCATAAAAATCATAACATTTCAGACCACTGGCGCAACCAGGATCTCTTCCATCTCTCTTATTTTCCATTTGAATGTAGAAGTAGGAAAAAGACAAAAAGAGGGGGTTTTATCCCGTTGTCCATCCTTGTCTAACATATGTTTCTGAATGGAGAAAAGAGAGAGATAAAGAAACTCTCGGTGCGCTACGGTTTCAGACCCTTGCATTTGCCCTATTGTCGAAAATTTAAACCATGCTACGGTTAATCTTAAGATAACTGTTTTTTCAGTGGGTGAAAAAATCATCGGGCTAAACCCGATACCGGTTAAGATAAATTTGCGGTCAAAAGGTGTACCGAAGAACAATCCAATTATTCAATCAACTAAGTCCAATCTTTCAATTTAAAGATATTTAAAGTGATTCCAGGTGAAACTTTTCCAGATTTCAATCCGATGGATAACGCCCCTATAGTCGCTTTCGGAAAAATTGTGTTTTTGTCGTTTAAAACTGAAACCATAGATAAAACGCAAAATCCAATAACGTCAGCACCTGCAAAAATTTGTTATGGATTTTTTGAGCTCAAAACGAGCAAAATCGGTTTAGAACTAAAGGCGTGAATTATGAAATTCATTGCGCCATAAGCTTAGTGAGTAAGAGTGAACGCGAGTGATAATACGTCTATTTGCCACACTCATTTAGGCTTATGGAAATTTCGCATTTTATAATATCTAGCTTTATTTTTGAGTGTTTCTGATTGAAACTTTCAGGGTATTCTCCTGAAGTATGCTCGCAGGTGCTGACGTTCCTCAAATTTGTGTTCTGAGCTTGAATTCGTAAATTTTAGCAAACAACTGTTGACTTTTTGAGCAGCGCGACAGGGTGCCCACGGTTGCAGCTAATCGACCCTGAAATCATCTTAAAAAGAAACACTTTTGCTGCCAATAGGGGTTTTATTTTCTCCTTAAAACCCTATTTTCAAACCTAGTGTGTAACTTAGCGCAAATCACTCCCTACATTCAGTTTATTTTAAATGTTGTCCGTTCAGTTTATTTTAGTTTCGTATCGGAAATACTTCAATATTACCTCAATCCTAATTCCTATACTTTTTTATGATTGCTGATTTTACAAAAACGTTTGAGATTCTCCCTCGCGTAGGCAGGTTTTTTCCTTTTTCGACATTCTTTGACCGAAACAGCGCTGATTGCGTAAGAACATGTTCGCAGCATGAGGGGTTCTCTTTGTCTTGTTTCAATGGGAATTAAAGTGAGAAAAAAACAAATGAGTTGTTTTTCCTCGAGAATACAAGAGCTCCTTTTTTTCGAACCGTCTCCTACAAAGCAAACAATGGGTCTTGTTGCGTGCTTTTGCTACAGCAATATGACACTTTTATTCTAACGTGAGATGAGGCTCTTGCAAACTTTTGCTGTAGGGGATTGAAGAGTTGGTTCTTGGTGAGGGTTGTGGGATAAAATGAGACTTGATAATCTACTCGTTATTTGATTACATATACTTTTGAAAAGTAATTTGGATAAATTCAAGCGGCGATGAGCTGCACCAGCATCAATTTCAATGAAACCAAAGTGTTACTATGCAATTAATCGCCGTTCATCAAGTAACAGCTGTTTGTATTACTGCTGATTAGATCCAACTCAATTACTTTCAGCTATCCAAAATACATTAGAATTGACTCTCAGACATAATTCTACAACACATGCAAGCTAAAATCTCCGGTTGCCTGCGGACTAATCTCTGTCACTGCGGTTTTACATACATGGTTAACTATTCCGGCACTGTCGTATTCATTTAGCCTACCTCATGAATTGAAGGCGTTTCGTTCCACGCGATGGCCCTCTCTTTTATTCATGATTATTGCCGAACATTGGTGTAGCGTGCAATTTGGCACCGTTGCAGTTCGTCCATTTGAACCCTTGAAAAAGATCAAACTGCTGGGTGTTCCGTGAACACTTTCACATTCGACATTTTACATAGGTTTAAATGGACACATGATAACGTTGCCAAATGACACGCTACACAACTGTTGCCGAATTAATTAATTAGTTTCTAAATTAATTTTTCTGAATTAATTTCTCCGATTATTCCGCAGAGAACGCTCTCAATGATTCTACTTCCAAGCGCCACCACTAGATAGCGCTCGCCTCCTTTCAATCTAATTTCTTTTCCCTTTTGATCCGGAAAAGATTATCGAAAAGTTGCCTTGGAACATTCCCGGAATATTCCGCTCAGAATATTCTGAGGAGTGTTTCAAAAGTATATTCTCAGAATATTCTGAGAATATTAGGAAAATATTCTGTTGTCAGCAGGGTTTAAATACTATAGTAGTCACAGTTTCTAAAGTGTAGACCTCACTTTGGTTGAAACATTTGCAATGATTATCAAAAGTCACTTAGTTCTCATTCCAACAAAATGGCCAGCCTCTTGGTTCGATTTACATTCCGAAAGTTTGGTGACAAAAAAAACAACAAATTCTAGCGACAGAAAAAAGAAAGTGGCCACGTGGTCTGTAACACCCGGTATATTGTCAAGTATGTAAATCCTGTCCCTCTCTTTCTTTCATCGTTGTTAGAAAAAAATGAAATCAAATTGAATTGTTAACAACCAATGTTGCTCCGCTGTTTGTTTTAGTAATTTTCTTCCTCCCAATACACACATCCATTTGTTTGTAACTAGTTAATTAATTCGTTTGTCAATTGATTTATTAAATTGTAAAAGCGTTTTCTTTTTATAATTTCCTTTTGTACATAGTGACGCCTGTTTGCAGTCGGCCCAACGGATGTCTGCTGAGTTTGTGGTGGCTTTTTTCGCTCCCAGTGGCGGTCGTTTTGTCTCTGACTGTGCCTGATTGTCGTAAGAGTCGGACAGCCTACCCATTCACTTTCATGATGTGCATCTTCTGGATTGGCATCAGCTCATACATCGTGTCATGGATGATGACCGTTTTTGGTGAGAATCAAGAGTGCTTTTTTCTGGGGGGGGGGGGGGGTTAACAAGAAGCTCTCGGGTCAGATAGTCACCAAATACGCTACAGCTACCCATGTAAGTAGCTGCAATTTATCGCAAAATAGTCGTCAAATTTTGGCACTTTTATCGTCTGACCGTAAAGTTGCAAGTATACGGCGTAAAATTTGTAACAAACAGACAAGAAATTGCAACTTTTCGGAACAGCGAGCTGATCGGGGACTTAATAGTTAAACAGATCGATAAAACTGAATACAAGTGACACGATTGGGTGGGAGACCGATGTGGGGCGGAAGTCTTTTGAAAACCATTGTTCAGTCGCTCGTTACGTAAAGGTGTCTACGGAGCAACCTTTATACTTACCGAGCGACTGGACAATGGTTTTCGAAAAAGATCCACCCTGAATCGATCTCTCACCCAATCGTGTCACTTGTTTTCGGTTGTATCGATACGTTTAACTATTAAGTCCCCGATCAGCTCCCTGCAGTGGCGTCGCGTGCCATCTGGCAACAATGCAACTGCTCCATTTAAACTCATTAAATATATCGAATTTTCCTTGTGCACTGTGCACCCCCTGAATTCGATATTTTACATGAAATTAAATGAATAGAATACATTGTTGCCAAATTGCACGCGACGCCACTGGCTCCCTGTGCTTTCTTTTCTCATTTTTTCTTCTAAAAGTTGAAATTTTATTGCAACTTTGTTGCTATAAATTGCAACATTTAGATTGAAAAATGCTAGATGGATAGAGGAGCTAGAGGGGCTTTGTAAAACGTAGAATCCTTGCATGCAGAGAATAGAGCTCTTCCTAACTTTTGCTACAAGCAATGGGTCTGTTGCACACTTCGGCTACAGCGTTTTAAAGTATCAATTCTAATGTAAAAAGCCGAGAAAATAACAATGGCAGCATCAGAAAACACTAAAATTCAGTATTAAACTCACAAAGTGCAAAAAACACTAGACACTATTCACCCCTGTATCTTTCCACCACGTACACGATATTTCGCGAAATTAGCGCGGCACATTCAAATAATCACGGCCGACTGACATCACAGCTGACTTCATAAACAAATAAACAATAAACACTGATGGCATCTGTTCGAATTCTTACGTTTCAATATCCTCAATTCCTCACAAAAGGTTGTGAAAGGTACGGAGACCGATATTTGTGTCGAAAACATATCAAAATGAAACAATAACACACAGGAGTTCCAAGCATGATGATCGAAGTTGGAATCATCCTTGGAACTCCTATGAGTTATTGTTCATTTTGATAAGTTTTCGACACAAATATCGATCTCCGTACCTTTCACAACCTTTTGTGAGGAATTGAGGATATTGAAACGTAAGAATTCGAACAGATGCCATCAGTGTTTATTGTTTATTTGTTTATGAAGTCAGCTGTGATGTCAGTCGGCCGTGATTATTTGAATGTGCCGCGCTAATTTCGCGAAATATCGTGTACGTGGTGGAAAGATACAGGGGTGAATAGTGTCTAGTGTTTTTTGCACTTTGTGAGTTTAATACTGAATTTTAGTGTTTTCTGATGCTGCCATTGTTATTTTCTCGGCTTTTTACATTAGAATTGATACTTTAAAACGCTGTAGCCGAAGTGTGCAACAGACCCACTAAATAATTAATTATTGGTTGAAATCCAGCGAAAATTACGATGAACACATAAAAAAAGTCTCAAAATCACTCACTGATTCACAAAATGAGTTTAATGTTTAAGGCGTAATGGTGGAGTTATCGCGCAAGCATGCACCGAAGAAGATTCCTATCTAATGGGGCAGTTGCAAGGGTCTTAAATTTTGTGTATTATATAAAGAAAATGATAGCTCTTGATAAGCTGAAAACAAAGCTGCCTTTGATTTCTAATTAATTTAGTCCCATTATTTCGGAGATGAGATTTTGGCCCAAAATACATTGTTTTAAGTGGAATGGGTCTGTTGCGTACTTCTGCTACATCAATATGACTCCTTGTTTCTAACGTAAAATTCGGCGAAACTAACGATGCGCACATTAAAATCTTTCAAAATCCACTCATTAACTCAGAAAATACCTTCCATTTCAAACAACCCGCGCTACACTAGACACTATATCACCGACTTATAACTACATAGATGGAACCATCTCGTTTATGTTAACATGAACAGAACTTACAAACATTGGAATGTTTCGTTTAGATGCGTACATTTCTTATATTATTTTGTAATCTTTGATAAACCGAAAAGACCAGACAGCAAATGCAGCTTATATTTCACGTATTAAGAAAGAAATTCCATCATTTTGTAGTTACGATGTTGTTTACTGATTATGCACGGTGGTTCCGTCTGTGTAGTAGTATACCGGTGCAAATAGTGTCTAGTGTAGCGCGGGCTGTTTGAAATTGAAGTGATTTCTTGAGTTAATGAGTGGATTTTGAACGTTTTTAATGTGCGCATGATTATTTTCGCCGAATTTTACATAAGAATCAAGGTTCTATATGGTTGTAGCAAAAGTATGCAACAGACCCATTCCGTGCAGTGACGTCACTACGCACACAATTTCTATCAGATTTACAAGTGTGTACTTCCAAAACCGGGACACTTCGGAAAAAACCAAAACCACCATTGTTCTCAGCTCATTAAGTGCTATTATACCTACATTAACCCTCTAATGACCAGGTTAGCACCACTCTTCCGTTTATACGTATAGGGGAGGTAGTTAACTATTCGTGCTCGGGGGAGTTGGAATTGCCTATACGACGAATTGAAGGCGTTTGGCAAAAGCTTATCTTGTTAGTATTTTCATAGATAATTGCGTTTATCCGGAATGAAGACTGAAACCATGTGAAATGTGTAGACTAGAGGAGAAAAACGAGTATACTAGCGTGGTCCATAAAGGGTTAAACACATAATTTCAGACCCTTGCAACTGCCACATTTGCGGCTTACCCCTCTGTGTCTCTATAGATAGAGAGATAAAGAGACAAATTAGATAGGAATTTTATAGGAATTTCCTATGATACCTGCATAGCTCCACCATCTTTGCTCTAAATGGACACTTCATATGGGCTCGTAGTTTGTTTGTCTTATATTTTTTAATCTTGAATTAAAATTTTTCCATACAGATACATTTGAAATAGGTTTAAATAGAGGGTACAAGTCAGTGGCGACTCGTGCAATTTGCCAACAATGTCATCTCTCCGTTTGATCATATGTGAAACAATCGATTCGAAAGTGAAGCAGCGCTTCACCGCCAATCGATTGTTAAACATGGTTTCAAATGGAGCGAAGGCATTGTTGCCATAATAGCACGAGCCGCCACGCACTGGTGGCTATCTGAACAAGCACAAAAATTGATATCCTACTATTTCGTTTGGAAGGATTTACACTAAAGCGAAACTAAAAACATGTCTGTGGATACAAGTAACATTTTCTCACCCAGATACTTGTATCATAATTCTATGTGTCCTTATAGCCACTCTGAAACACCTGTTGTTGTAAGTATTCAAAACCAGTTTCACGAAATCATTACGGAAACCAGAAAGTCACTAAAACATTCAATGGGGCTCTTGCTCCCTGGTAAAAATGACGACTATAACCGTTCCAAAAACGACTATAAACATAGTTGGCCAACTATGGATTATAGTTGACCAACTATAGATTTTAGTCGGCAACTATGTTTATAGTCGTTTTTGGAATAGTTGTATAGTCGTCATTTTTACCAGGGCTAACTTTTGCTTTGAGCAAATGAATAGTCAAATCTGACTTATAAACCAGCGAAAATCACGAAAATCACACTAAGAAAGTCTAAAATTCAGTGATAAACTCACATAGCTGCTATAACGGCAAGTTCGTAATGGCGATTCAACGCCGGTATCATGGGAGATTCCTGTCTATTATGTCACGTTCTCTACGGAAACACTTAGAGATGTGTCTGAATTTAGGTAGGAACAATAAATATAAGAGGGACGGATAAAATGCTGGAATACAGCCTAAATTGGCGAGGACGTCTTGGCTCAAATCACAGCCATTTTCTCCTCAAAAATATTTAAATATAATTAAAAAACAAATTTCAAAATGCGGAAATTTGAAAATTGAAAATTGAAAATTGAAATTTGAATTTTGAAATTTGAAATTTTCAAGCCGTCGCGTCGCTGGTTCGTTTTTCTGTAATTTTTCCTTAGATAGGAATCTCCCATGATACCTATGCGTCTCTCCGCCATTAAGCCTGAATGTGAGAGTGAATTTCGTGATTTTTTAGTGCACTCATCGTCATTTCTACAGGTTTTATGCAAGAATCAACTCTTCGATCCTCGGATAGCAAAAGTTTGCAAGAGCCTCATTGCATTAAACCAAATTTTAGCAAATATGGTTCAAAGAAAGTCTGGTTTCAAACTTCGCATTGAAAGCGTGAAGGTTCTCAGATGATTTTCTAACCTATTATTGTATGTTGGTTCAAGGGGACACTTTCAGAATAAGCGATTCTGTTATGGGAATCACGTTTCTAGCGATGGGTGGTAGTATGCCCGAGGCTGTCTCCAGCATCATCAATGCAAGGAATGGTAAGCATAATTATCTATACCCTCGTCCCTCTGTTCTAGCTCTTGCCCGCACCTCTCTCAGCAGTGGCGGCTGGTTCAAATCGGCAACATTGCTTTTCTTCCATTTAAACAAATGTAAAACAATCGATTCTCTAGGAGGCTGTCCCTCTTTAAGATTCGATTATTTTACTTTTGTTTAAATGGACTGATTGCATAGTTGCCAAATCGCATTTTTTAACATGCAGTAAGTACTGCATGTTTTTGTTATGGTTTTGTATCGATTTTGGCCATAAACTTCCTGCATAAAAATCGACAATTTTCGGCTTGGTCGCAAACGTGCGTTGTCAGATTTCCGCGCGTAATGATCGCGTACTGCTTTTCGGTGGATTCCTTTCGTTCGATATATTGCGGAGCGGCAACGCGAAAAGTCTCCCTATCCTTTAAGCAGTCACTAAACGAATCGCGCGCCATATCGAATCCGCGATATTCTTCGGTCCGCCGCACAATGGACAGAAATCAAATCTTTGGTGGTCCAAATTCGATCCTTTCAAAGTTGGAAAATTAGTATTTTAGCTGGGTACTATAGTTGATTTTAAGGGGTTTATTTGGCTCTGTTTTTTATTCCTAGCTTGTCCCATACTTATCAAAGAATATCATTTGATGGATCGACAATTCTTGTGATATCTCATGTCTTTGTATTTTTGACCACTTAGGACTCGATTTGGATCCATAGTGCGCCGTTTGAAATGTTCGAATGATGTTTGAGTTAGGTTTTGACTGAGTATTGACCCTAAGTTTTTCATAAGGATTTGTCTCCGTTATGAATAAATTTGGTAGTTTCATTATTTTGTCTGTGATTACCAACGAGCTATATCTAGTTCGGAGGCTTTGGTAAACATGCGTAATTTGCCTCGGAGATTTTAAGGTTAGAGATTTGTGTTGTGAAAACAAACCGAAGTTCCCTCCGCAATGTATTTTCGCGTGTTTTCGAAGTCTATCAGAGACTTTAAAATCTGAATTTCTTTATGAACTATGCGTGTTTTCTGTCAATCAAAGCCTTAATTTCAGTTTCTACTAATTGAAACACTCAAGTTCTTCATAGCTTTTATTTAATTTGCCAGATTCTACAGTGCGTGTTATTGCCTCGTAATGCCGTAACTCATTGCCTTTCTTGACATTTTGACGTGTGAAAGTGGTATGTTTGTGGTGATTTATTCAAAAATTTTATAATTTGACCTCTCTCAGCTAACTCTCTCTTCCTGAGACAGATTTTCTCATGTCCATCTCCTAAGTTGAGTGATCTGAAGTAGATATCTTCGTTAACCGATGAGCGTGCTCCTTGATCCTTCTGAAATGTTTGTGCAGTGGTCTGAGAGAAAAGTTACCAGAATTGTCTTGAAGTCATGTGCTCCATTACCTATTCTCAAGTTTCCATGTCTCGAGACAACTTCATCAGGAACTCTGTCAGGAGCGTTTAGGTACTACCTTCCAGGCTGATTATGTATTGAATAATAGTTTTCACGATTTGAAAGCAAGCTTCATGCTACATCCAGTTTAATTTCTCTCCAGCACCATCAAGCTGTAAAATCGTTTGCTTCCTGTCCCACACAGGATTTTTATACTTTCAAGACTAGGAAATGTCCGAACATCGCTGTGCGCCAAGGGTGTTTGGTTTTTTTCGGCACTCATCAGAGACCTTATTATTCGACGTTCAGAAAACGTCAGAGCGTACTCAGCGTAGCCAATGCATATCTTTCTTTTTTCAAGAGAGCTTGGCTATTTTGACTTTCCAAGCATTTCAAAAATTACTGAATTAATCCTGAGTTGATGTCTAATTTGTGAGGTGATAATAAGCTTTTTATTTTTGTTCAAGACTTAACTTGCCAGTTTCACTCAAGTCATCATTCTGTCCATGTGAAAGAGTGCTCTAATGACTGTTCTCTCAAAGAAGCCTTTGTGATCCTGATGCTTACTGAAGTGTTGCCCCTTTCAGTTTTCCCAGTGTTTATTCCAGAGATAAATCTTGTTTATTTGTTAAAGAGCATTTCTAAAATTTTAACTGTCTCCAACTATCAGCACTTATCGGCTACAGTTTGATTCTAGAAAGCCCTCCATGACCATCTTTGATATCAGCACTCTTCTTCTGTCCAAACGTGTAAGTGCAGTTTAAGTCCTTTTATCTATTTCTGCATGATGTAATTTCTTGGCAGCTACTTATGAACAATCGAGTCAACTTCGACGAATGGAAACTATTGGACTAAGTCCATTCCAATCATTTGAGTCAGTAGCTCAGCTGGTAATTTCCACTTTTGAGCATGAATTCTTAAATAAATTCTGAAAATGTCACAATGAGCGCAGATGCGTCATGATTTCTTCCATAATGGAAGTATAAAGGTGGAGGGGAGGCATTCATACCCCACCTACGTCACAGCTTAATCTCCTCAATCAATGCGCTGTTCTTCATGTAAGAATCAGCATTCACGCTCGGATTTCAACTTTAACATTGTTCAAACCGTAAGTTATCATAATTTAGATATGAATGTACCACAGCAGAAGCATTTTGAGTATCAGGTTCTAGCAAGTGGTGGTGCCTGCTTCAGGGCCGGATTTATGTTGGAGGGGGGCCCCGGGGCGGCGGACCTGTGGTGGGGGCCCCCCTCCCGGTAAATCTTAGGAATAATAAATTATAAATTCCCTGCTTTTAAAGGCATATCGAGTAACAGAAGTAAATTGTTACCCTGATAAAAAAAAAACGTTGATAACTTTTTACAGTTTCGTTAGGTAGTAGTTTTTAATGTTTCTTCATTTTTTTAAGAATTATTTTACCAAAAGCTTCACTTCCAACATTGCCGGACTGTTACAGTATTGTAAAGATAGAAAAAAGGAAGTTCATCAACCATCAATACCAATTAAAAAAGGACCTGCTTTGTGTTGGGGGCCCCGGGGCGCGCGCCCCGGTCGCCCCGCATTAAATCCGGCCCTGGCCTGCTTCTGCATTGCATCAAAGCTCATTCTTGAGCAGGTGATTATCAATTCGTCAAAAAGTCAAATTAGTCGAGTGAGATGGATGCTCTCAGATCGAACTCAGCGCACTATCTCAGTCAACACCATTTAACCTTAAATGAATGCATCACACAACTTGGTGTTGGTGTTGACATTTAAATAGTTCTGCTCTCCATGACTTGTCATGCAAGCATAGGTACAGTTGGTCTGAAATATTGGCAAGGATATTCGTCATGAAGCAGCTTTTATCGAATGGCCACGTCTCAGTTAAAACTGAACAAATCTTGATGCATCAGCGCTTTATGTGATTTCTGCGGCATTTAAGTAAGAATTATTGATCACAAGTGGAAATTAACGATTGTGCATATGGCCCAAAATGCGAAATCAATTGGATAGGGCTAAGTTTATTCGACTCTACCTAATTCTTTTAGATTCAATTTAAGGAGTCCATTTAATTCATCCAAGTCCAATTGATTGTTTGTGATCTGTTTCCAAGTCAGAGAAAAATAAGGACTTACAAGTTTTGACAGAGGAAGAGTGGTGACATCACAGATGATCGTAAGAGCTTTCTAGAATCAAACTGAAGCAGGTAAAGGCAAACTTTTTGAGACAGTTTAAATTTTGGAACAACTCTTGTATGGACAAACAGTGGAAAAACATAAAACTTTACAGTTTGGGAGCTCAAGAGGCAATACTTAAGTGATTTGAGGGGAAATGTCTTAAAGGTACCTTCTTTTTAAAATGGTGGGACTCTGGTCAGACAAGGCAGTAAACGAATGGCTCTAACTGCGTCAAGGCTTTTAATAAGGTCACACTTACAATTAGTCCATAATTACACCTGAACGCTATGAAGGACTAAATTCTAGGATTAAAGACATTTTTGACGCATTTCCGTTTAAAATTCATTACAGAATTTGGTTTGCTCATGGTTTGTTTTATTGTTTATGAACAAAAGTAAACATACGGCTTTACTTTTTCGAAAAACATTGACTTTCAAACGTTTCATCTCTGCGCTAATCATTCATCAAAACTCCACATTTTGGTGTTTTCTGGACATTTCCCTGTCTTAAAAGGTACCTACTTCCCACACTTAGTATACACTTTCAACGCTGCTAGAAATTCATTTTACACCTACAGTGTTTTTTTCACGCTACAGGATTATCAGAAGGTTCAAGGATTACTTACTTGTCTTTGAAGTGAATCACCCAATTTTTCTGAATGACTTGCTCGGTTTTTACTTTGTTTATGACCATTTTTAAAATATAATGGTGCGACGAGAAGTACCATATAGCTATTAAGTAATTGACAATCTTTAATTGGTGAGTGGCAGCAGGTATTTTCAAATCTTCAAATGTTTTAAAAGCCAATCCAGCTACCTATAATTTGAGTTTAGAAAAGCTTGTTGTCCGCCATATTTACCCCCCCTCCCCCATTGCTGTCCGAAATGATCCAGCTTTGATGCTTTAAGGTAAGATTAAAACCAGTCTGTTTCATTATTTTCATCCATTAAATCCTAAAGATTTTATTTATGACCATGCCAACAGCACCTTTCAACAAGGCGAGGATTACAATCATAGGTGAGGAGCGATAAATTGCAATCACCAATAATCATATCAGCCACAACCGCCTATAAGTGCGCAGAATTAAAGTATTTAAGTAATTGAATCATAACTAAATAAGTGCAAGCTACAAAATATTAGGAATATACAAAATTCAACTAAACTCCGGGCGCAAACTTCTACTGTGAATATTGGAGCCCGAAATAAAACATGTTTCCCCTATGAATATGGGTAGAAAAATGCCCCCCTCTTGAACTGCGATTCCTCCATGTTTTACAAAAATTTGATTTATGAGTAATAGCCACAGTTACAAATCAAAAAGACTTGAAACTTGGTGATCTGAAGTATTTTTACATAAAGTATCCATTTATAAACTTGAAAAATTCAGAAATTAAGTCTGATTATACGTTTCAAGCTACCTTTTATTATTTAAAGCACAAATTTCATGATACAGGTTTACCATTTGAAAAAAATGTCTAAGTCCAATGGGAGAAACGCTTAAAAATATTTTGAGCTTCTCGCATTTATTCAGTTACTTAGACATGATGTATAAAAGAATAATTGCTGCACAACGATGTAAAAGTCAACGTTCTTACTGTGGACAATGGCTCTAAATAACAGAATGTGGGAAGTTGTGTTCTCACTGCCACTCACTATCGTAAAAGCACTGACTTTATCTGGCTTCAAACACATCACACCGAAAAAATGCAAGAAACCAACAGTCTTTCTAAGAGTATTTCCCATCTGAGCGTAGTAATTATTTTTCAAATATTTTGTTCGGAACATAAAATTTATAATCTTAAAAATACAAGATTAGTAGAAAAAACAGTCCAACATACTAACAGCGCTTTAATAAGCTTTTGCAGGTCATCGCCAAGTTTTTTTTTTTTTTTTTTTTTTTTTTTTTGGTGATTTCTTCATTCCATTTTCTTATTTTCTTTCTATCGATTTCTTTTTTTCCTTTCTTTCTTCCTTTCTCCATTTCTTCCTTCCTCTCTTCCTTCCTTTAGAAAAATACCCTACTCGCCGCAGCGCGGCGTCGGCTCGACCCCTGTGGTTGTAATTGATTGTATGAATATGGAGGAGCATCAATGAGGAAACTTAGACTTGGTCGCTCTGATATCAGATGATTTGCAAGTTGAGTCAGAGCTACCATGTCTTTTGGTTGTATGCGGCTATTCAGACGAAAGTGTTTACAGGAGAAGTATCAAATATTTTGAAGGAGCTTCATACGGAAGATCTGTTACCAGGAGAAGTATCAAATTATTGAAGGCGCTTTATACGGAAAATAGAAAATGTGATCAGGAGAAGTATCAAATTATTTGAAGGAGCTCTGAAGCCACCTAATCGAGGAAACTTAAGACTTGGTCGCTCTGATATCACATGACTTGCAAGTTGAATCAGAACGACACGTCCACCGGGTATAGGGAAATAAATATAGGAAGATATTTGAAAGAACAGTTTTTACGAGCAAGTTTTCATGAAGAAGTGTTTGGGGCAGGTGAAGTAAAATGGAGCTGGTTTGGGGGAAAGGTTTTGGATCTTGGCCGCAATCACTTGAGGTTTGGCTGAAAGTTTTTGGGGAAATAATTTGAGACATGAAATTAATAGGAATTAAAAAAGAAAATGAACAAAAGCACTAGCTCTCAGAAGTTTCACATAGAAAATAAATTCTCACTCCACCACTCTCTCTTACTCTGCATACCCATTGAAATTATACAGAACATAATGCAGCGATGATAACTATAGATAAGAGGAACCAGCACAGAGTTTTAAGAGAAAAACCAAATGAAAGAGAACGATTTCAACATGTTAGCTGAACCTTCAATATAGACACTCACAAAAGACGAAATAAGAGACAGTGGCCTAGAGTTCAAGATGAGAGGAACCATACCACCAGGCATTTTTCTCGAGAACGGCTGATCGAAATGTTTTTAATCAAAAAAATCGGTTACGGAATGGACACAAAATTTTTCATTTTTGATATTTTCAAAAGCCCTCATCAGCTCCTCGTTCATTTTAGGAGAACCTCACACACTTTTATCAAGTTTTTTGCAAAAAAGCATCTTCTAAAAGTACGAAAAAAGTTCATATCCTCATAGCAGAGGCAATTGCCAACATTTTTGCTCCCATAGACATTTACCAAAACACCCAGATTTTTTTTAGCTATAGGGACTTGGAAGATTTTTGAATCAACCCTTTTGCTTATCCAGTTGAGAATTTCTCACAAATCTTGACAGATTCTGAAAAAATATATCGAAACCTTCTGATCGATGTGCAACATGTTACCTTGAGGAGAAAAAATAAGGTGTATTTTGTCAAATCAAAATTTTGGGACTTCCATGGCAGAATCGGATCGATTCCATGGTCTGAGACATAGACTGCCCAAAATTTTAATTTAACGAAATACACCTAATTTTTTCACTTTAAGGTACCAAACTAGTGGCACATCAATCAAAATGGTTCCATCCATTTGATCAGAATCTGTTATGTATTTGAAGAATTCTCAACAGGGTGGCCACAAAAGCCAATTCAAATTTTTTCCAAAAATCTGCCGTACCTAACTCAAAAATTGAGGTTTTTTGGTAAATGTCCATGAGAGCAAAAATGTTGGAAATTGCCTCAACTTCAAGGACACGAGCTCTTCTCATAACTTGAAAAGAGCTTTTATGAAAAAAAAAACTTGAGATAGATGTGATTGAGCCTCCCCCCTCAAATATACCCCAAAGGGCTAAGTATTGGAAGCTATCGATAATATGATAAATGACAAATTTAGGGTCGATTCCCTATCCGACTTCCATGTTTCAAAACATTTCAATCAGCCATTCTCAAGATAAATGCCTGGTACAGGTGCTCTGGATCACCATGTATACAGGGTGTCAATTAAAAAAGGAGCCAGGCCGAATATCTCGAGAATGGCTCCGGATTCCGAAAAACGCTGAAACACGTGTTAAATTATTTTGAGCAGGACATCTTATTAGGGGGGCGCCGATTTGGGGGCTCTCTCTGGGGGGTCCCCAAGGGGGCTACCATCTCCCTAAATCCAATACTTCAATGGGGGCCCCCCAAATTTTTTTTTATTTAATAATCAAAAATAAGGTAAAATTCTAAGACTTTTGGTACAAGTAAAACGTCGACATCGTTTTCCGTTTTCGATTATATCGAAGGTCCAAGTTCGATTTGGGCCCATTTTGAAGTAGCATTACTTACTCCTCTTTAAAGAGTCGGAATTCACAAATCAAGGACACAAAAATACTTTGAAAAGCAAGCCCTTTTTAGAAAAAAATTCAATTGTAACAAACATTTAGTCAAATTTTGGTTTTGAAGCTCAAAAAACGTTTAGACGTTTTTGGGCCCCAAGGAGGGCCATCTGAGAAATTCCGAGTTACGACCTCTATTGAGTGATACATCAATCGAAAAGACGTAACTAACTGAGCATTTCGGCGCAAACTGGAGGTGGATATCGTTTTTACATTTGAAATATCGAATATCAATTTACAGATTGCGATATCTCGATTGTGAAAAACAATATTGAACTCCGGTTTGCACCGAAATGCTCAGTTTGTTACGCCTTTTCTATTACTGTATCAATCTATAGGAGTCGTACCTCAGAATTTTTCAGATTGCCCTCCTTGGGGGCCAAAAACGTCTAAAAGTTTTGGGAGCTTCAAAACCAAAATTTGACTAAATGTTTTTTATAATTAAATTTTTTTCTGAAAAGGGCTTACTTATCAGAGTATTTTGTGTCCTTGATTTTTAAATTCCGACTCTTCAAAGAGGAGTAATGATTTTTTGAAAATTAGTCCAAATCGAACTTTGACCTTCGATGTATCAGAAACGAAAAACGATATTGAACTTCGATTCGCACAAAAAGTCTGATAATTTCACCCTCTTTTCGATTAATAAATAAAATATGGGGGTCCCCGTTTGAAGTATTGAATTTAGGGACGTGGTATCTGCCCTGCGGGCCCCCCAGAGGTGGCCGCGAAATCGGAAACCCCCCATAAAGATGTCCCCCTCAAGCTAATTGAACACGTGTTTCAGTGTATTTCAAAATCCGGAGCCGTTCTCGAGATATTTGGTCTAGCTCCTTTTTTAATTGACACGTCCTATACTATGCTATGCAACTTAATGAAAAGCGGCATTACAAGAATAACAACGCAGTCAAAGCAGCTTACACTGATTGACTGCATGTTATCTTTGTATCGCTAGAATGCGATACAAAATCTGCTGGCTGCTTGTTTTTTTTTTTTTTTTTTTTTTTTTTTTTTTTTTCATACGAGGGTCATTCAGAAAGTAAGTTTCTCTATTTTTTTTTTTTTTTTTTTTTACTCAGCTTTCAATTAAGCAAGAGAAAATCCAATTGCACCTTTAAATTGATCAGAAACTTACACGTTTAGCAGGTTTTTTTTTTTTTTTTGAATTCCAATCGTACCAACACACTATGGTTCGAGATTATCAAATAAGTAGCCAAAAATCAGAATGTAAATCTCTCATTAATCCATCATTAATTAACTTTCAAGGTCAATTTTATCTACACGGACATCTACATGGATATTGCATATCTAAATGGATCCATACATATCCGCATTCTGCATGGGAAATTGGTTCTGGTCCTTTAAGGACCATTTTTGCCAGGGATAGAAAATAAGAAAAAATAATGGAAAACGTATGATGAAAACCTATCTTCAGAATTTTGAATACGGAACTGATGACTGATGTCCACCCAGAAAAACGTCCAAAAAAGAACGTAAAAATAAATTACAGTTTTGTGTTTTTTTATCTTGCCTCCAGGTGTCGGTTCGATGAGTCTGAGCAATGCTCTGGGCGCCAACACTTTGGACATCCTCCTCTGCTTGGGTCTCCCGTGGTTCATCAAAATCCTGCTGCCCTCGACGATGGGGGGTGGCCCCATCAAGATGGACTCGCCGGGACTCTCACTCAACTGCGTCTGTCTCATCATCAGCGTTGTAGTTCTCATAATGGCCGCGGGTATCAACAGGCACAAAATGAACCGAGTCTTCGGTGTTATCTGTCTGTGCATGTACGCCCTTTTCATCGTTGTCACCATCCTGGCCGGTATGAACATCATCTTCCAAACCGGTGAGGCCAGATGCCCAACGTGACACGTGACACCCCAACGATGCTATACTTACCAATACTTATTAGAGAGGATTCTTAGGTCGTGCTTTTGAGGTTGCATCAGAGGCGTCGAAGGCGCAGCCGTAAGATGAAAAACTCTTATGAACATTTTTCTCACAGTCGGTTTCTTTCAACGAGCTTTAAAGCAATAGAGAGGATTTTTGGGACGTTATCAGAGATTACTAAGCCTAAGAGATATGGCACTTCCTATCTCCGCCGTGTTAAAAAACCGTTGGCCGGGCTCCGTAAAAAAACGCCTGCAAAATGGCCGTGATGCAACGTGCAGTACGCTGGTGACCGTAAACATTGTTATTATTCATGTTGTTGGAAATGAGGTTAGATTCTCTGCAACATCTAAATGTTTGTCATTTAGTGGCCGATGGGATGATTAAAGTGTCGTAGATTTTCAGATTCACTTTCAAAATATACCCAGAGCTCATTATCCAGTCAAATGTTCATAAGATTTTAAGTGTTTAGGAGATCCTAACCTCATTTCAAACAACAACAACAGTAGTAACAATGTTTACGGTCACCAGCGTACACCACATTGCATACTTCGTAGGAGTCGAACAACACTCACTTTTGAATCATTATGCCTTATCTCTTAGGCTTAGTAATCTCTGGACGTTATGTTGAGGCAGCATGGAAGTAGTCATGATCGAAATCTCTTATGGAGGTTTTTCACACAGGCTTAGTTTGTTTGCCTCACTTTTTTTAACCTTTAAATTTTAAAGCAAAAAAATTGTGACAAATACATTTGAAATTGGTTTTAAAAAAAAGTGCAAGTGTTTTAGAGTGGCTATCTGGACACAGAAATCGATATCAGTAGCGGCTCGTGCAATCTGGCAACAGTGCTATTTTGCCATTTAAACCTGTGCTAAAAGATCGATTCTAGGTGAGGCACAGCGCCTCACCAAATAATCGATCATTTTACATAGGTTTAAATGGAGGGAGTCCATTGCTGCCAAATTGCACGAGCCGCCACTGATCGATATTACTGCATGTTTCTTCTGGAAGGATTTGCACGATAAAGAAACTGACAATGATAGGAATACGCAAAATTTTCTTACCTGGATAGTTGAATGGGTCTCACCTCACAACATCCATCACACCCAATCACAACGTAAATAAACAACTTTTAACCTCTGAAGCTGTGAGGTTGTCAACGTTGGCAATCCTTGGATGTTAAAGGTGCGTGCATATAGATTGCTCGATATTTTACCGCCATCTTGGATTTCATTAAATGTCTCTTGTGAGTTTACTATCGCATTTCATGACTTTCTGATGCCACCAATGGACTTTTCGGGCGATTTTACATACGATGAAACACACTTTATCGTTGTAGCAAACGTTCGCAACAGACCCATTAAAATTCTGTGTCCAGGTAGCCACTCTGAAACCCTTGCACTTTCGTTTAAAACCATTTTCCACTTGATCAATAACAATTTTCAATTTAAGGTCTAAAAAATATGAGGCAAACAAACGAGAATCAGACCGCCCATGCTGCCTTTTTTTGGGATGGGGGCTATAACACATATATCGCAGCCTCTCTATTGATTTTGTCAGTGACACCCCCATACCTCGTCACCAGAGCAACTGTTTTCCGTATGTTTATTGGCATATTTCAATGCACCTATAATTCCACCGGTGGAGAAAAGATTACACGTTGTTCAGTTTATGAGTAATAAAGAACGAAAATTCTCTGTTCTGTAATCTTTTTTCAACCGATTGAGTCATCGTTGACTTTAAAAAAATAAGCGGATATTTTAATATAATTTTACAGCAATGGGTCTGTTGCGTACTTTTGCTACATCAATATGACACATTGTTTCTAACGTAAAATTCGGCGAAAATAACGATGCGCACATTAAAAACTTTCAAAATCCACTCATTAACTCAGAAAATACCTTCCATTTCAAACAACCCGCGCTACACTAGACACTATATCACCGACTTATAACTACATAGATGGAACCATCTCGTTTATGTAAACATGAACAGAACTTAAGTACAAACATTGGAGTGCATCGTTTAGATGCGTAGGTACATTTCTTATATTATTTTGTAATGTTTGATAAACCGAAAAGACCAGACAGCAAATGCAGCCAATAGTTCATGTATTTAGAGCGGAATTCCATCATTTTGTAGTTACGATGTTGTTCACTAATGCACGGTGGTTCCGTCTATGTAGTAGTATACCGGTGCAAATAGTGTATAGTGTAGCGCGGGCTGTTTGAAATTGAAGTGATTTCCTGAGTTAATGAGTGGATTTTGAACGTTTTTAATGTGCGCATCGTAATTTGTGCCGAATTTTACATAAGAATCAAGGTTCCATTTTGTAGTAGCATAAGTATGCAACAGACCCATTCTATCGATTGAGAATAGACTACAAATCAAAGTTTTTTCCAGCATTACCGCGTCATAAATTAAACTGAACGGGTAATCTTTTCTCAACCGGTGGAATCATCGGAGAATTGAAATGTGCAGATAGATATACGCAAAAAAGTTGCTCCGGTGTCGAGGTATGGGATGTAATGGGGGGAGGGGGTGTAAATGGGGTGTAAATGGTGTGAATTGGTGAATTGGTGAATTGATGAATGGGGCAGTTGCAAGGGCCTAAAATTGTGTGTTTTTTATAAAGAAAATTAAAGTACTTGATGAATTGAGAACAAAGATACCTTTGGTTTCTAATTAAGTCCTATTTTTCGGAGCTAAGATTTTGACCCAAAATACATTGTTTCAAATGGGAATTCCGCGTAATGACGTCACTACGCTCACGATTTTTTACAACTTTACACTTGTGTATCTCCAAAACCGTGACTTATGAAAAAACCAAAGGCACCACTGTCTTCAGCTCATCAAGTACTATCATTTCCTTTATAAAAAACACAACATTTCAGACCCTTGCAACTGCCCCATTGAAAAATGGCATTAAATACTTACACTAAACGACAGTTCTGCTTGTCACCCCGCCGCCGTCTAAACCCTCCGAAAGGACCTCAGAAGGAAAAAAGAAGCCGCTAGTCAGACCCAAAGGGTGTACACTTATGTTAATCTTTGTTGACGGTAGAATTAGTTTAGCCAGTGCGATTAACGATCAATAGGGCATCTGTCAGTTGCACCTAGAGCAGAGGCGAATAAAAGCGCCCAGGAAAAGAATGATCAATTTCACGAAAAGGATTTTTTTTTTTTTGTTTTTTAGCTTTTAAAAGAAAGGAGATTGACGTTTAAAATGTTATTCTTACTCAAGTTGACATGTGTTGCATAGTGTTATCGAATGTTAATCCCCAACCCAGGGTTACCTAAGATTTTTTACCCATTTCTCTTTTCTAAGGCGAATGATTGAGCTGCAATGCTGAATTTCGTTTATTTAAACCCATGCGATAATATATCGATTCAAGAAATTTTACGGTGCTTTTCTAGTAATGGGGCAGTTGCAAGGATCGGAAATGTTGCGTTTTTTATCAAGAAAATTATAGTACTTGATGTGAGCTGAGGACAGTGGTGCCTTTGGTTTTTTCCTAAAAGTCCCGGTTTCGGAGATACGCACGTGTAAAGTTGTAAAAAACCGTGTCCGTTGTGACGTCACTACGCGGAATTCCCATTTAAAAAAATGTATTTTGGGCCAAAATCTCATCTCCGGAACAATGGGACTTAATTAGAAACCAAATGCGTCTTTGTTCTCAGCTCATCAAGTACTTTCATTTCCTTTCTAAAAAAAACACAAAATTTCAAGCCCTTGCAACTGCCCCATTTGCTCTTTTTCATGCGTTTAAATGGAAAATTTAAATGGACAATGTCAATGGACAAAATGCAGCGTTGCCCGATTTAACATAACGCCGTTGTCTATATTAGGATATCAAGTGCATTTTCGGATCAAGTAAGTAGAATGGTCAGTTTTACCTACTTATTTTCTTTACTTAGATCCATATTTAGCAGTGGCGTAGCGTGCAATTTGGCAACGTTGCACAGTGTCCCTTTAAACCCTTATAAAAGGTCGAATGCGAAGGTGTTCACCGAACACCCGACGGTTCGATATTTCTGATGGGCTTAAATGGCCGAACTGCAACGTTGCCAAATGGCACGCTACGCCACTGACATTTAGGTAACATTTAGAGTAAGTACTATACCTAACTTTACCAGGGCTGCCGTTTTGAGTATAATTAATGCTATTTCTCCATTCACCGATGATTCCATCGGTTGAGGAAAGATTACACAGTTCAGTTGTGTGTATGACTGTAATGCACGAAAATACTTTGATCTGCAATCTTTCCTTAATTGGTGGAAACTCCGTTGATTAATTAAAATATCCGCAAGTTTTTTAAAGTCATCGATGACTCCACCAGTTGAGAAAAGATTACAGATGCGAGTATTTAAGTTTATTAAATTCATGCACTGAACTGAACTGTGTAATCCTTTCTCATCCGGTGGAATCATCGGTGAATTGGAAAATATCATTGATTATACGCAAAATGGCAGCCCTGAACTTTACAGCTTTAATTGTAATTTTGTAAATCTCAAATTCGGAATACGAAATGTAAATATATTATTTAACGTTTCATCCATCATCTCGTGGTTTATCCATAATAGTAGAATATAGAATATAGAATCAAAAAATCTACTTATTAAATGTGTAAATTGTTATAATCAGTACTTATTGTTATAGTCGTGTATATTATGCAATGTACCATTCATAATTTCTCACATTATTGTATATATAATCTTTAATAATAGTATAAAAAATAAACTGTTAAATCATTCTACTTTTTACTTGTTTTATTGGTTCAATCAAATTAACTCGCATTAAATCAATATGAAAGATTTCTATAGAAAGCACCGATCGCACAGAAAAAAAAAAACTTGTAAAAAATGGAATAAAACGTCAGACAATATACTCTTGTATAAAAAAGGTGGTCAAAATCTTTGTCAAAGTAGAAAGCTTCACTCTAAAATTCAAAGGATTCGTCCTTTACCGACCGATGTTCATCGATTTGTATCAATACTTAAAAATACGAAAAGTTGCCCTCTTCTCGATTAATTTTACCGTTGATCGATGACATTGCTTTTAGAAAATCTATATTTCATTTCTATTACTTACTTGATGTATCAAAATGAAAAAATGAAAAAATCAATTCAATTTCACTAATTCTTCTTTAAAAGCAATTCTATTGATTAGGTTTGGGAGGAAAACGATTAATCGTTTATCTTCGATTGGTTACAAAAAACAAGCAAAACAAAACAAAAACAAAATCATGATAAAAACGAACTTTTTTATTTTTTGGAATAAGAATAAGGTAAAAAAAGAAAGAGAGAGAGAGAGAGAGAGAGAGAGAGAGAGAGAGAGGGGGGGAGGGAGAGAGAGAGAGAGAGAGAGAGAGAGAGAGAGAGAGAGGAATCAGTCTAACTATTAGTATGTATTCCTTTATAGAGGGTTTTAGTAATGGCGGAAGCCGGTGATGAGCGTTCCAAACAAATCCAGTTTGTCTCTCTCGCTCTCACGTAACCCCTGTGTACTGCCATCTCACTTTAATTTCAAAAATCGTATATAGAGACATCTTTCATGAATTTTTTTGGCTTAAGGTGATTCCATGGCAAACTCCCGAAAATTTTAATCCGATAGATGGCGATACTTGTCGCTGGCTCCGAAAATAGCCGTTTTTTGACGGTTTTCAGCTGTTTTCTCTGAACAGACGACCAATAGACAAAAAATCGGAATGTCAGCACCTGCTTAATTTTTTGCTTGATTTTTTGAGCCATAAACGGGCCAAATTGGTTCTAAAATAAAGGCGTAACTATGCAAAGAAAAAATCATGTGTAATTTGGAATTGCATCAGTAAAGATTACAGGTTTATCTGTTTCACCCAAGGTATATGGAGAACAGGTGTGGACAACACTCTGAGGTTTGCTCTGATTGGTTGTGAAAAAAGCGACTCCGCCGCCATTTTTCTGACCGCGCGATTCAAATTTAGATTTCACAGCTTGAAAAAGAAAGTGAACAACGTAATTGATGATGTAAATCCATTCTATAGTCACAAAATTAACATTTAAAGATAAAAATTACGAGATTGTTCAAATAAATAAAGTATTGCTTCAATTAAACTTCCCCTTCAAACCTAACCACAAACAACAATGCAAGATACACGGTGTAAATAGGAGACAAGATGGCGGCGGAGTCGCTTTTTCCCAAGTGGCCATGACCCCTGAGTCGAGTGTTGTCCATACCTGTTTTCCATATACCTTGTGTTTCACCTATAATCTTTACAGATGCAACTCCAAATTACACATGATTTTTTCTTTGCATTGTTACGCCTTTATTTTTGAACCAATTTGTCCCGTTTACGGCTCAAAAAATCAAGCAAAAAATTAAGCAGGTGCTGACATTCCGATTTTTTGTCTCTTAGTCGTCTGTTCAGAGAAAACAGCCGAAAACCGTCAAAACACGGCTATTTTCGGAGCCAGCGACAAGTAACGCCATCTATCGGATTAACATTTTCGGGAGTTTGCCATGGAATCACCTTCAATGAATTCCTCGAAGCATTTCAACGCGATTGTCATAATAATATTTCGTAAAATAAGGCCCTGTATACGAATTTCGAAAGTAGGATATGGGTATATATATACATGGGGGTCACGTGAGAGTGAGTAAGATAGTTTGGAACGCTACGCGTGTTTTATCACAACCGATTGCAACCGATGAGTGCATTGTTGTGGTTGTTGGCTAACCGTTGACTTCGCACTAAAACCGTCTATTCCTTTATTCAAACAGACTCCAATCGATTTTGTTCACATATTGCGAGAGAACATACTTATAAGCAAAGCTGAAAGTTCCGTTTAAACTGTCTACATTAATGACACCGTTATTTTGGAGGAAACGAATTTTTCGATCATCAGACGATTTTGACTTCGTCATCCTCCATTTCAGCAGGACACAGACACTTCGGAATGGCACAGAGGATTTACTATTCGTATCTGAATCCATGGAGTATAAATGCACGGCGATTATAGTTTTTCGAGCTAAATCACCGATTGCTCTTTTAGATGGGATCAATCCTCCGAATTCAGGGCGCCGAAAAAAATCAGGGATTAATACCTCAACTTTCCTTTTATTAGTCTCAGTAGCATCAGAATTAGACGTAAAATCAGCATTATAAGCAGCAGTGCTGAAAGTATCACCAGAATCAAAAGTGTCAGAATTTCGGGCATCAGCATTATTCGATTTAGGAATGATTGCTGTGCCCAAATGAAAATACTTAAGTTCAGAAAATGGCCTTTGACCAATATTCACGAAATGTGGAAACATCATCGCAAGTCTGGAATGGGTGATGGAGCTAGGCCCGCTGTATTTTGAGGTTACGTTGTATTTTATTTCAAGGCGTTTCAACTCCTCTCTCAACCCCTCTTCCTGATTTTGATGATGGAAAGTTATTTCTGCTCCGGTCGTCTGATTTTGTTTAGATAGTTCATCAACTTCATCGTGTATGATATTTCGTTCGAAGGAAGTCGAATCCACCTGTCGCTCAGCAGGGATAGAGCTATTGAGTGAGTTTATTTTCATCATATTTTTATCCGCCGACCAGACAAGAGTCCAATCCTTCATTCCTGACCTCACACTCTCTCTTCTGCTCTGAGAGAGCTCTTTGACACTCTCAGAAAACTCTCTTCCAGCCTCTCTTCTACTCTCGGAGGGCTCCGTTGCTAAGCGATTTTGTAAATTTAATAAATTTTGAATGTCCTTCTGAAATTGTTTTGGTGTAGTTGCTTGGCTTTTTGCGCTCTCAACGAGTGTCAGTATGATTGAATCTGGATCAAAATTATATTCCTCAAATAAACAGTCGTCAGTGGTGTCCAGCAGGTATTCCAAATCAGAGGTGCCAAGTGAACCAGTTATTGCATCAATATAAACTGAATCGGTGTAAACGAGGGATTCGGTTTGACGACTAATGGCAGATATATTCTTCAGAATTTGAAACCAGTTTTTTGGAAGATTTTGCACGTTGGCATCATGCATGATACCTATAACATCAAATTTTGGCAAGGATATAACATACCTATACTCTGAAAACCTGAAAGGAAACAATGTTTTTGATAAAGTAGTACCTATGTTGTTAACCCTTTTATTTTCCAGGATATTACTTACAAAATGGATCTGCAGCAAAGTTTTGCTGTACCTACAGATATAGAGTTGGTTTGTTCAGATGTAAAATCACTTGAAATGGGTCTGTTGCGTACTTTTGCTACATCAATATGACTCCTTGTTTCTAACGTAAAATTCGGCGAAACTAACGATGCGGACATTAAAATCTTTCAAAATCCACTCATTAACTCAGAAAATAGCTTCCATTTCAAACAACCCGCGCTACGCTAGACACTATATCACCGACTTATAACTACATAGATGGAACCATCTTGTTTATGTAAACATGAAAAGAACTTACAAACATTGGAATGTTTCGTTTAGATGCGTACATTTCTTATATTATTTTGTAATCTTTGATAAACCGACAAGACCAAACACCAAATGCAGCCAATAATTCATGTATTTAAGAGGGAATTCTATCATTTTGTAGTTACGATGTTGTTTACTTATGCACGGTGGTTGCGTCTATGTTGTAGTATACCGGTGCAAATAGTGTCTAGCGTAGCGCGGGCTGTTTGAAATTGAAGTGATTTCCTGAGTTAATGAGTAGATATTGAACGTTTTTAATGTGCGCATAGTTATTTTCGCCGAATTTTACATAAGAATCAAGGTTCTTTATTGTTGTAGCAAAAGTATGCAACAGACCCATTAACGTTGGGACTTTGGGAGCATGAAAAAGTTTCAAAATCCTCTCACAAACTGAACAGTAATAAAAGGTTTCTAATGGGTAACTTCACGAGAATGGGAATCGAACGCAGATTTTTTTTCTTCTTATCCGTGCGTTAGAGTCTCCGCCGGAAAGTACTTGCATACCTACATTTGCATAACTATAACTTCGAAGGCGAAACTACACGCCAACATTCCTTGATTTACAAATTGAGAATAAACGGAAAGAATCTGCTATAATTCATTTATTATGCTGCACTAATTTTGCAACTATTTCCTGATTCTTTTTTTTGCAGAGAAATTTATTAAAATCAGAGGTTTTCACCGAAAAAATGGAAATAAGGTGAGGAATTTTTGCAAAATTAGTGAATATGGTGCGTGACTTATCCTATCTTTCCGTGTAGTCTTCATATAGGTTATTATGTCATTTGGCGGAAGAATAAGCCCTGAGTCCCAAACTCTGCTTGTCTTTTTGAGTTCGTTTTGTTCTGATCGTTTTTCGACTTTAGTGTCGACCAAATTTTGAATAATCCAAGCAAGTCCATTTAAATTACTGGGGCTTAAGGGGTGTCTCGATCTGCGAATTTAAAAGCGCGAATAAACTGATTGAGCCAATGAGCTGCCTTTAAGTCGATAGGTTGAGTCCGATGTATCGACAACAAAGAAGCTCATTGGCTCAATCAGTTTATTCGCGCTTTTAAATTCGCAGGTCGAGACACCCCTTTAGTTCTAAAACTCCTTGCTCAACAAGAAACAATCTGGCAACTGTGTATTATTCCCATTTGGGAATGCATGAGGAACAATCGTATAGTAAAAGCAAAGAGTAACCAAGAGTCGCAAATTGCATTGGCTAGAAATGGAGGGAAATTCGTGGGTCCAAACTTGTTTTGGCCTTATGGAAATTAACACAGGGTTTTCGTTCCGGGCCGTTTATCTCGAAACATGTGCAAAATTGACACGTCGCAATTAGTACGAGTCGATTTGACAGAATTTTCTCAACACATTGATAGGTCGCAACTACCTAATTGAAAATTCGGAGAGACTGTCTCGGTTGAAAAGTAGTACACATAATAGTGAGTTGCTATCGCCGCTCCGCGCGCCGCTATACTATCAACACACGCCTGTCATGAAAACACTCTATTATTTGTACTTTTGTACTTTTCAACTGATTGTAAGACAGTCTTTTCGAATTTAAAATAAACTGGTACTTATGACCTATCAATTTGTTTAAAAAAAAAAAAAAAAAAAAAAATCTACTAAATCGACTCGTATTAATTACGACTTGTCAATTTTACTCAGGTTTCGAGATAAACGTCCCGGAACGAAAACCCCGTGTTAATTTCCATAAGACCCAAAACAAGTTTGGACCCACACTTACAGCCAATCAGAGACCAGCCCCGCGTTTCCGATCCCTTAACTGCGTTGACCACGTAGGCCTTCTATTCAATTGCGACTCTTGTTTCCTCTTTGAGTAAAAAGATCATGGTCCCCCTCAAGATTCGATTGTTTCTCATACGTTTAAATGGGATGAATTTGATGGTTGCCAAATCACTGGATTCGCCCATGACAAGAAATTATACCCGCAATGAATTCTAACTAACTTCTTACTTGAAACAACGGAGACTAGTGCCACTAAGGGCCAAAAGAGAAATCTTTGACGTCTCGACATCTTGCAGCCCTAGCTGAGATCGGATGAAAAAATAAACTGGGAAATCGATTTCTTCAAAATCCCTTATTTAGGTGACGCAGTGCTTACAGGAATCGAACCAGATATCTGAAAAGAGAAAAATGATTCAAGCAACAGTAATAAAATTAATGATTCAAACGAATCGATTAGCTATTGATAGTCAGTCAGTCATCAGGGCCCAGGGGTTTGAATCGCCAGAAATGTCGGTTCGTTTCGGTCCGCTGTTCGAAGCGGGGGGGGGGGGGGGGGGGGGGGGGGGGGGGTGACTCGTGGCTCAGTTTACGAAAGCAGCTGGTTCAGCACAGACTATTTCAAATGCCGATTGTTTTTGAAGACAAAATAAACAAATTTGAATAAAACAAAATTGACAAAAAGAAACTAAGGCGGTGCGGTCTTTACCTACTACCTACTTTCACGAACAAAACAATATTTAGGACAAACATGTGTAAGACATTTTTACCTACAATGGGTCTGTTGCAAACTAAAATGCAATAATAAACTCACATGAGGCGTTTAAAGAAATCCAAGATGACGGAGAAATATCGAGCAATTTGTATTATGCACCACGAACATCCAAGGATAGCCAACTTTGACAACCTCACTGGAGGTAGAGGTTATATGTTTGTTTACGTTGTGATTCGTTGTGATCGATATTGTGAGGTTGGCTATCCTTGGATGATTTTGGCGCATACGTATAAATTGCTCGATATTTCTCCGCCATCTTGGAATTCATTAAACGCCTCTTGTGAGTTTCTTATTGCATTTTATGACTTTCTGATGCCACCAATGAGCGTTTCAGGCGATTTTACATTAGTTTTAACTCTCTTAATAGAAGTGGCGGTAGTTGCCCAGGCCAAGACAGAAAACGCAACCTGGAGGGCACCGTGAACACTTATTATACACGCACCAGCTCATTTAGGGCATTTTCATGAAAATAAAAGTGTCGTGTACATGTGTGTTTACAGCAGTGGCGGCGCGTGCAATCTGGCAACAACGTATTATCTCCATTTAAACCAATGTAAAACAATCGATCTTCAGGAGGTGCAATTGCACCCCCAAGATATCGATACTTTTGCAAAGGTTTAAATGGAAAATTAGCATGGTTGCCAAATTGCACGATCCGCTACTGGTTTACAGGTTGGGCGGCGGACGGAATTTGTTTTTGGTCCGGTTAGATTCTACGCCTAAACACAATAAGAAAATTTTATTTCGTGACCAGGTCACATTCTACGTGACTAGGTTTCCGAAAATCGGTAGGTGACCGAAATTTTATTATTCTGATCACCTAAAAGCACAGAATAATACAATCAGAACGGAAACTCTGTCGGATTTTGAAGCAAATTCATTTCGCGTCCGCCATGTTGGGATATAGGATGTTTACATCTGGATTCGCGCTCGAAAAAAAAATTTAGGACATGATCCGCGAAATTTTCATTCTGAAATGCCATTAGAATAAAAGTGAGGCTGGAAACTTAAGATTTCTTTCCAGAATTTACAGGAATAAATGAGTTTCAACACAAATCACACACGCCGCCATGTTGGGAAATAGGACCACAGCGTTGCCTATTGGTGCCGTTAAATTCCAAACTTGCTTCCATTGGCTCTTATGGGAGTTTCCGTTCTGATTGTATTATTCTGTGCTAAAAGTGGGCGGAGCCGAGCAACGTATGGTTATGTACGGTACCGTATCAAAAGGTGACCGGGAACCGCTTGGTTCCGAATTTCGAGACCTACCTCCCGAGGTGGGTTACGTGAAACGTGGCCGGACTAGTAGGTGACCGGCGGGAATATTTGAATTTTGAACCGCCTTGCCTGTGATTGGCTCGCGCAAGTGACCGTAGTTTTGAAACTCTGGTCACGAAAGAAGTGACCGGTGACCATTGGTCACGAAATAAAATTTGCTTATTATGAAAGAATAGAGTCAGATTGCGAGTTCAAACCTGATTGAAATACTGACATAAACATAGCTGATATGGGTCTAGAAACAAATTTTACTCTCAAAAAACAATAATTAAAAAAAGACCACCGATTCATTATCTCTGTGTATCATTTTGCTCCACTCGAAGATAAGTGCGCAAATGAACAATAATAAATGTATAAATAATTAAGTAGGTAATGCGTTTATTATAACTTACCTAATCATAGTTAGAATCAGTATCCAATTTTTTTCCGTCGTTTTTTCTTCTTTTTTTAAATTGTTGAATGGAAGCACATTTCTCTTTTACCGCCAACAAGTTGGCAAAACTGAAACGACAAACTTTTAAAACTGTAAATTTAATCGACTGAACGAACGTCTCTTCATGATTTATATTCTTCAAACGGTTTTGTATCGGTAGTCACTATAAAATAGTAAAATATGTTGAGACTTCCACAGTTGCTTTGTAATTTCGATGAAATGAAAGGTTATCAGTAACACCCAAGCTGATTGTGAGTTTCAAAAGAGGCGCGTATAAAGTTGACAGATTCAAACTCAGTGCGTATTCGCTGTGGCCCGTGCAATGCAATGTGGCAATGATGGATTCCATCCATTTAAACCAATGTAAAATAATCGATCTTTACGAAGTACCATTGAACCCCCAATACTTTAATCGATACTTTTGCAAAGAGTTAAATTGCAACATGTTCGAACGCATCGTTTGATCCAAACGTTGACGGATCAAATTTTTCATCACAATTTCCTGGTAGGTGAGAACTGAGTAGGTAATTAGAGATCTCCCGTTAGATATTTCAGAAAAAGATAATTTTGACGTAAAGAAAATAATTTATTTAGAGTTTTAACCAATGCTGTTTAAACATACACAGGTAATTACATACATTGAATACTGTAACAATAAAACACTCCTTAAACCTGCGATAGATTATTTATCTCACCTCGATAAACACAGTAAAGTTCATTAAGAGGTTATCTTAGAGTGCGTTGAGTTCACTATAAGTAGGTCCACGCTCAATTAGACGGCTTGATTATGCAGAAGAGAACCGTTTTCTACATTCTTACATCTTTTCAGGATAACATATTATGCAAAAACTGTTTTGATGTTCTCTAACAGTGGCGTAGCATGTAATTTGGCAACGTTGTCTTATATGTGTTCATTTAAACTTATGTAAAAGGTATCGTGTAATGGTAAATAGTTCAATTTTTTTAATGGATTTAACCCTTTACAGACCAGGTTGGTTTACAAAAAAAACCCCACTCCTCCATCTATAAAAGGAACGTAGTTAACTGTTCGTACTTTGGGGAGCTGGAATTGCCTATACGATGATTTGAAGGCGCCCGAACGAAACCTTATCTTGTAAGTGTCAACACCCAGAATCAACTTTATTCATAACATGATACTAGAACAATGTGAAATTGATAGGAAGAGAAAAACCAGTACGCTCGGGCTTGGTCCATAAGCGGTTATATGGACACATTTACAACGTTGCCAAATTCCACGCTCCACCGCGCCGTACTATTCCCTAACCCCAAACCAGAAATACATGTCCACTCGTAAGTCTGTATTCCCATTTAAAATAACATTGGCGGTGCCCCGGAAGAGCAAAGCGGACGTTTTGAGAACCCTGCTACTTGTCAGCTATTAAAAGCCCACCAGAATGACAGAACTGCTCGTAACTCTGTTCTCCCATTTAAAATAATATTGGTGGGGCCCCGGAAGAGCGCAGCGGGCGTTTTGAGAGCCTTGCACCTTATGGTCGATTGAAAGCCCACCAAAATGACGGGTCTGCTCGTAACTCTGTTCTCCCATTTAAAATAACATTGGCGGTGCCCCGGAAGAGTACAGCGGACGTTTTGAGAACCCTGCTACTTGTCAGCTATTAAAAGCCCACCAGAATGACAGAACTGCTCGTAACTCTGTTCTCCCATTTAAAAATATTGGTGGGGCCCCGGAAGAGCGCAGCGGGCGTTTTGAGAGCCTTGCACCTTATGGTCGATTGAAAGCCCACCAAAATGACGGGTCTGCTCGTAACTCTGTTCTCCCATTTAAAATAACATTGGCGGTGCCCCGGAAGAGTACAGCGGACGTTTTGAGAACCCTGCTACTTGTTAGCTATTAAAAGCCCACCAGAATGACAGAACTGCTCGTAACTCTGTTCTCCCATTTAAAATAACATTGGTGGGGCCCCGGAAGAGCGCAGCGGACGTTTTGAGAACCTTGCACCTTATGTGCGATTGAAAGCCCGCCAAAATGACGGGTCTGCTCGTAACTCTGTTCTCCCATTTAAAATAACATTGGCGGAGCCCCGGAAGAGCACAGCGAGCGTTTTGAGAGCCTTGCGCCTTATGTGCGATTGAAAGCCCACCAAAATGATGGGTCTACTCGTAACTCTGTTCTCCCATTTAAAATAACATTGGCGGAGCACCGGAAGAGCACAGCGAGCGTTTTGAGAGCCTTGCGCCTTATGGTCGATTGAAAGCCCACCAAAATGACGGGTCTGCTCGTAACTCTGTTCTCCCATTTAAAATAACATTGGCGGTGCCCCGGGAAAAGCACAGCGGACGTTTTGAGAACCCTGCTACTTGTCAGCTATTAAAAGCCCACCAGAATGACAGGTCTGCTCGTAACTCTGTTCTCCCATTTAAAATAACATTGGCGGAGCACCGGAAGAGCACAGCGAGCGTTTTGAGAGCCTTGCGCCTTATGGTCGATTGAAAGCCCACCAAAATGACGGGTCTGCTCGTAACTCTGTTCTCCCATTTAAAATAACATTGGCGGTGCCCCGGAAGAGCACAGCGGACGTTTTGAGAACCCTGCTACTTGTCAGCTATTAAAAGCCCACCAGAATGACAGGTCTGCTCGTAACTCTGTTCTCCCATTTAAAATAACATTGGCGGAGCACCGGAAGAGCACAGCGAGCGTTTTGAGAGCCTTGCGCCTTATGGTCGATTGAAAGCCCACCAAAATGACGGGTCTGCTCGTAACTCTGTTCTCCCATTTAAAATAACATTGGCGGAGCCCCGGAAGAGCACAGCTAGCGTTTCGAGAGCCTTGCGCCTTATGTGCGATTGAAACCCACCAAAATGACGGGTCTGCTCGTAACTCTGTTCTCCCATTTAAAATAACATTGGCGGAGCCCCGGAAGAGCACAGCGGGCGTTTTGAGAGCCTTGCGCCTTATGGTCGATTGAAAGCCCACCAAAATGACGGGTCTGCTCGTAACTCTGTTCTCCCATTTAAAACAACATTGGCGGTGCCCCGGAAGAGCACAGCGGACGTTTTGAGAACCCTGCTACTTGTCAGCGATTAAAAGCCCACTAAAAAGACGGGTATACTCGTAACTCTGTTCTCCCATTTAAAATAACATTGGCGGAGCCCCGGAAGAGCACAGCGGGCGTTTTGAGAGCCTTGCGCCTTATGTGCGATTGAAAGCCCACCAAAATGACGGGTCTGCTCGTAACTCTGTTCTCCCCTTTAAAATAACATTGGCGGGCCCCCGGGAAAAGCACAGCGAGCGTTTTGAGAGCCTTGCGCCTTATGGTCGATGGAAAGCCCACCAAAATGACGGGGCTGCTCGTAACTCTGTTCTCCATTTAAAAAACATTGGCGGAGCCCGGGAGCACAGCTAGCGTTTCGAGAGCCTTGCGCCCTTTTGTGCGATTGAAAGCCCACCAAAATGACGGGTCTGCTCGTAACTCTGTTCTCCCATTTAAAATAACATTGGCGGAGCCCCGGAAGAGCACAGCGGGCGTTTTGAGAGCCTTGCGCCTTATGGTCGATTGAAAGCCCACCAAAATGACGGGTCTGCTCGTAACTCTGTTCTCCCATTTAAAACAACATTGGCGGTGCCCCGGAAGAGCACAGCGGACGTTTTGAGAACCCTGCTACTTGTCAGCGATTAAAAGCCCACTAAAAAGACGGGTATACTCGTAACTCTGTTCTCCCATTTAAAATAACATTGGCGGAGCCCCGGAAGAGCACAGCGGGCGTTTTGAGAGCCTTGCGCCTTATGTGCGATTGAAAGCCCACCAAAATGACGGGTCTGCTCGTAACTCTGTTCTCCCATTTAAAATAACATTGGCGGAGCCCCGGAAGAGCACAGCTAGCGTTTCGAGAGCCTTGCGCCTTATGTGCGATTGAAAGCCCCCCCAAAAAGACGGGTCTGCTCGTAACCCGTTCTCCCATTTAAAATAACATTGGCGGTGCCCCGGAAGAGCACAGCGGACGTTTTGAGAACCCTGCTACTTGTCAGCTATTAAAAGCCCACCAGAATGACAGGTCTGCTCGTAACTCTGTTCTCCCATTTAAAATAACATTGGCGGAGCACCGGAAGAGCACAGCGAGCGTTTTGAGAGCCTTGCGCCTTATGGTCGATTGAAAGCCCACCAAAATGACGGGTCTGCTCGTAACTCTGTTTCCCATTTAAAATAACATTGGCGGAGCCCCGGAAGAGCACAGCTAGCGTTTCGAGAGCCTTGCGCCCTTTTGTGCGATTGAAAGCCCACCAAAATGACGGGTTTCTCGTAACTCTGTTCTCCCATTTAAAATAACATTGGCGGAGCCCCCGGGAAAAGCACAGCGAGCGTTTTGAGAGCCTTGCGCCTTATGTGCGATTGAAAGCCCCCAAAAAGATGGGTCTACTCGTAACTCTGTTCTCCCATTTTAAAAAAACATTGGCGGAGCACCCGGGAAAAGCACAGCGGCGTTTTTAGAGCCTTGCGCCTTATGGTCGATTGAAAGCCCACCAAAATGACGGGTCTGCTCGTAACTCTGTTCTCCATTTAAAATAACATTTGGGGGTGCCCCGGAAGAGCACAGCGGACGTTTTGAGAACCCTGCTACTTTTCAGCTATTAAAAGCCCACCAGAATGACAGGGCTGCTCGTAACTCTGTTCTCCCCTTTAAAATAACATTGGCGGAGCACCGGAAAAGCACAGCGAGCGTTTTGAGAGCCTTGCGCCTTATGGTCGATTGAAAGCCCCCCAAAATGACGGGTCTGCTCGTAACTCTGTTCTCCCATTTAAAATAACATTGGCGGAGCCCCCGGGAAAAGCACAGCTAGCGTTTCGAGAGCCTTGCGCCTTATGTGCGATTGAAAGCCCACCAAAATGGGGTCTGCTCGTAACTCTGTTCTCCCATTTAAAATAACATTTGGGGGAGCCCCGGAAGAGCACAGCGGGCGTTTTGAGAGCCTTGCGCCTTATGGTCGATTGAAAGCCCACCAAAATGACGGGTCTGCTCGTAACTCTGTTCTCCCATTTAAAATAACATTGGCGGAGCCCCGGAAGAGCACAGCGAGCGTTTTGAGAGCCTTGCGCCTTACGTGCGATTGAAAGCCCACCAAAATGACGGGTCTGCTCGTAACTCTGTTCTCCCATTTAAAATAACATTGGCGGAGCACCGGAAGAGCACAGCTAGCGTTTCGAGAGCCTTGCGCCTTATGGTCGATTGAAAGCCCACCAAAATGACGGGTCTGCTTGTAACTCTGTTCTCCCATTTAAAATAACATTGGCGGTGCCCCGGAAGAGCACAGCGGACGTTTTGAGAACCCTGCTACTTGTCAGCTATTAAAAGCCCACCAGAATGACAGGTCTGCTCGTAACTCTGTTCTCCCATTTAAAATAACATTGGCGGAGCACCGGAAGAGCACAGCGAGCGTTTTGAGAGCCTTGCGCCTTATGGTCGATTGAAAGCCCACCAAAATGACGGGTCTGCTCGTAACTCTGTTCTCCCATTTTAAAAAAACATTGGCGGAGCCCCCGGGAAAAGCACAGCTAGCGTTTTGAGAGCCTTGCGCCTTATGTGCGATTGAAAACCCACCAAAAAGACGGGTCTGCTCGTAACTCTGTTCTCCCATTTAAAAAAACATTGGCGGAGCCCCGGGAAAAGCACAGCGGGCGTTTTTAGAGCCTTGCGCCTTATGGTCGATTGAAAGCCCACCAAAATGACGGGTCTGCTCGTAACTCTGTTCTCCCATTTAAAACAAAATTGGCGGTGCCCCCGGGAAAAGCACAGCGGACGTTTTGAGAACCCCGCTACTTGTCAGCGATTAAAAGCCCACTAAAAAAGGGTATACTCGTAACTCTGTTCTCCCATTTAAAATAACATTGGCGGAGCCCCGGAAGAGCACAGCGGGCGTTTTGAGAGCCTTGCGCCTTATGTGCGATTGAAAGCCCACCAAAATGACGGGTCTGCTCGTAACTCTGTTCTCCCATTTAAAATAACATTGGCGGAGCCCCGGAAGAGCACAGCGAGCGTTTTGAGAGCCTTGCGCCTTATGGTCGATGGAAAGCCCACCAAAATGACGGGTCTGCTCGTAACTCTGTTCTCCCATTTAAAATAACATTGGCGGAGCCCCGGAAGAGCACAGCTAGCGTTTCGAGAGCCTTGCGCCTTATGTGCGATTGAAAGCCCACCAAAATGACGGGTCTGCTCGTAACTCTGTTCTCCCATTTAAAATAACATTGGCGGAGCCCCGGAAGAGCACAGCGGGCGTTTTGAGAGCCTTGCGCCTTATGGTCGATTGAAAGCCCACCAAAATGACGGGTCTGCTCGTAACTCTGTTCTCCCATTTAAAACAACATTGGCGGTGCCCCGGAAGAGCACAGCGGACGTTTTGAGAACCCTGCTACTTGTCAGCGATTAAAAGCCCACTAAAAAGACGGGTATACTCGTAACTCTGTTCTCCCATTTAAAAAACATTTGGGGGAGCCCCCGGGAAAAGCACAGCGGGCGTTTTGAGAGCCTTGCGCCTTATGTGCGATTGAAAGCCCACCAAAATGACGGGTCTGCTCGTAACTCTGTTCTCCCATTTAAAATAACATTGGCGGTGCCCCGGAAGAGCACAGCGGACGTTTTGAGAACCCTGCTACTTGTCAGCGATTAAAAGCCCACTAAAAAGACGTGTATACTCGTAACTCTGTTCTCCCATTTAAAATAACAGTGGTGGTGCCCCGGAAGAGCACAGCGGATGTTTTGAGAGCCCTGCGCTTTATCAGCTATTAAAAGCCCACTAGAAAGACAGGTATGGTCGTAAGTCTGTTTTCCCATTTAAAATATCATTGGAGGTGCCACCGAAGATTACAGCGGACGTTTTGAGAGCCCTGCACCTTGTGTGCGATTTGAAGCCCACCAAAAAGGCAGGTCTGCTCGTATGTCTGTTTTTCCATTTAAAATAACATTGGCGGAGCCCCGGAATAGCATAGGGGACGTTTTGAGAGCCCTGTGCCTTGTCTGCGATTAAAAGCCCTCCAAAAAGACAGGTCTGCTCTGAATGATGCTAAAGTGTAACGCAATCCGATCATTTGAACATGGTGTGTCGTCTATAGGCCTGCTATCGAATAAATACCTTTGGATTAATCCTTCCTCTAAACTACACATATATTACGCTGACTTTTCGACTATATTGAGACAATTTTGAATGTCAAATTGGAACTCAGCGTCAAAAAATAAATAGGAAAACAAATATTCAACCCTTAATTATACCGTGGTATTTTGCGTCTGTGTATTTTTGACCGCATAGGAATCTATTTGGATCCTATTAGTGCGACGCAGGAATTCTTTCACGCAATTCTTGAATATTTTTGATGTGATTTTATGGTTGGTTTCATTTCATTTCATTTTCTTTCCTGAATCAGGGGAGGCATTGCCTGCTCTCTTGCTTTACCTGGTGAGCCGCCACTGCTCGAGCCAGAGGCACCTTACGCAATGTTTTATGTCGGTAATACTTTGTTACAATAATTCTACTTATTATAACATCTACGTAACATTGTACTGCTACATCTGGCGTGAAATTGTATTTTACTTTATCTACTGCACATCCATTAAAAATATAGAATGAAAAAAAAAGAAAGAAAAATTATCAGATCAAACTCAATGAATAGTTTTATCTCTTGTTTATGCGGGTACATACAGGGTGTTAAAAGAAAGTGAGCAGCTCTGAGTAACTCCATTATGGGCTCGAATATCGAAAAACGCTGAAATACGTGATAGCTTATGATAGGCTGGCTGACCATTTAGTTTTTAGGGCAAAGCTTTTAAACGGTTTGACCTTCTGAACTTGGTTTTATGAGGAAAAAATTGGCTCAAATTCAGCCATTTTCATACGAGGGTCGTGTCAAAAGTAAGTATCATGTTTTTTTTAAAAAAAAAAAATGTATTACTGCTGGAATAAGTCGGTAAAAAGATTTCGATGCGCAAAATTCTCAGCTTTTCAATGGTTTTTTTGGATTTTTCATATCTTCAAAATTAAAAAAATGGCGGCGGTTTTTCTGAGACAACCTACCGTTGTCGCGTGCCCAAAATTTTACGCACTCGGATAAATCGTTATTCAGACAAGAAAAATGGATTGTGTTGAAGAGAGCAAAAAGAACATAAACGTAATAAAAAATTCTACTTAAAAAGCGTCTAACCTTATTTTTCGACGTTGTCTCCGCTTCTTTTAAGACACTTTTGGTAGCGCGGCACCAACTTTCTTATTCCTGTGGAGAAAAATTCATTTTTTTGATTTTTAATCCAAGTGTCGACCGCGTTTACCACTTCCGCATTACGTTTACCACCATCACTTTTGTGAGTTTAGGAGTGGATTTCGTGATTTTTTAGTGCGCTAATCGTTACTTTTATAGGGTACTATCCCGTATTAAACTATTAATAAGCCTGTAGCAAAAGTTTGCAACAGCTCCATTTTTATAAAGCACTTTTGACTATATCCCTCCATGGGACATTTACAAATCTAACAACACCCCCTTCCCCCGGGAAATGTGCGTCCCTCATTAAAAAGCTATGATCGAACACTCATTTTAGCGGGGGTTTTTTTTTTATTATTTATTTATATCAAAGTCGAACTCATGCTCGAGTTATTACTGGAAGTTGGTTTTTATTCTTAACACCCTGTAAACTCCTGCGCGTCGCTCCATGGGTGTGTGATGTTGTCGTCCCCCCTCCACCTTTCCGATCGTTCAAGAATTTTAGGTCGTCAAATTTTTCGCACAAAGTTTAACGTCTTTAATTTCATCAATATACTCTTCAACATTCAGAATAATAGTCTCAGTTGTTGACTTGTCACTTCAATGCATCAGTTTATAGATGTACCTAAATGTACAAAGCGGACAAAGTTTATTCAGCTTATAGTAAATACTTAAAAATGCGGACAAAGTTTATTCAGCTTATAGTTAATACTTAATTAAAAATTTAACCATCCGTCTCTCCCCCCCTCCCCCACAAATGTACCCCTTGCTCGTATCGTTTTTACAATACTTGTTTGCTCGTGGTAGTACAATAATGTTTAAAAAGGGATCCTCGTTTTGGAGGTACCTGAAAAGAAAGAAGTGCCTTATATTTACCACTCGATTTCGAACTGAAGCAAAAAGATTACGAATCAGTGATGTTATATTTTCTGCCGTTGAAATCTGTCGGTAGGTTATAATGCATTAAGTATTTATTGGTATTGTTTAGGTGGATAAAATATACGAGATAGTTTGCAGTACTTAACTTACAAACGAACGCTGGGGGGTCATCTTTGCAGCAAACTGGATCGCTGTGTGACCCAATCAGCGCTACAAACATACACGTGATGGATAAAGATAATCCTGAATGAATGCATAATGGCTCTTCGCAAAACTTGGTCAACGATAAACAAAGTCCTAAAAATTGCCTGCGAGGTAGGCCATAAAGCCAGCATAAATGTTGTGAAAATCGTCATCCAGCGAATTGAAGGCGCACTGATTCAATTCATCCTAGCCATCCTAGCTGCTGGGCGCTGCTGGCGGTATTAATAAGTGTTCATACAAGGCTTGGACCAGAATATACTATGTAATACCACGTAATACGTAGTAAATTTTGGTCCTTGATACAATTACAAGGGTTCGCTATTACAATCAAAGAGTATCGAGTAACAAAAGTCGCAATTGTTAAAATTTCTTTTGGGCCGAAAATAATCTTGAGGCATCCTCCCGGCCAATCAGACGCCGTCTCATAATATCGCTTTTATTGAAAACAGCACTTTTCGCTTTACAAATTTACAATACCAATGGAGCTGTTGCAAACTTTTGCTACAGGCTTATTAATAGTTGAGAATGGGGTAATATCCTGTAAAAATAACGATAAGCTCACTAAAAAATCACGAAATCCACTCCTAAACTCACAAAATGCTTTTAAACGCGAGAACTTGATGGCGGCCGAGGCCGCGGTTTTCTTATGGCAATAATTGCATGCTTCTTCTTCTTCTTGTGTGGTGTTGCGGGAACACCTCGTGTAGATGGCGCTGATTGAAGATAGGGAACCCCAATGAAAACCGCGGCCCCGGCTGCCATTACGGTCTCGCGTTTAAAAGCATTTTGTGAGTTTAGGAATGGATTTCGTGATTTTTTAGTGCGCTATTCGTCATTTTTACAGGGTTTTACCCCATCATCATCTGTTAATAAGCCTGTAGCAAAAGTTTGCAACAGCTCCATTAAGAATAAAAATGTCACGTCCAACATGTTTAAGTTATAAGAAAACTGTGCTTATTTGATTTTGAGAGGTTTCAATTATCAATTTTACGCAGATCTCAAAGAAAGCAGCCCGAAACAAAACTCCCATTTGATCATTTGAATTTCTCTAATAAGGCAAAAAATCAGCTAAAAGCCAATCAGGGGCCATCTTTCATTTTCGCTCTTATCAATGTTGCCCACTGAGCCAGACTTTTAGCACTCTTGCTTACTCTATAGTTAGAAAGTACAATCCATAACATAACCTCAAAAAACCTCATTGTAATTTTCGAAATAATTCAACTTGCGACTTTTTCAACGTGGATAGTGCGGTTTGTAAGAGCTCTGTACGGACGGAAAATATTTTCTTCCGTGCTGGAGTGCTTGTCGTTTGGTACTTCAGTGGCATGGGAATTGTCTCCTTATTTTACATTCACGTATTTGTAAAAAAAATCACTTTCGGGTCCTCATGTTAAAAAGTTTATCCACCGTTGTCTTTTCATCCTTACCCTCAATCATGCCATTTTACGCCGTTATCGGACCCAAGGCAGGAATATTCAGCACGTGGTATTTATCATTTATTCATCTTATCAGGTTTCATCATATTTCTACTGTTGTGATCTTGGAAAATTATTTTAAATGGAGTAAGCGAATTTTATTGTGAGGTTCTGTTCCACAAGGTGGGGGTGAAAAGAATCACTCAACGGTGAGAGACAGCAATAAACAAAGCTTCTGATTGGCTGGAAATGATTTTATTGACTCAGGCGTTTGGTGTCCTGCGATAAGTACTGAACCTCAAACTTTCATCCGTACCTGATAATTACATTTGCTTAAGGAGGCAACCAGATGCTAAGTTCACCTCTAGCAGAGTGTAGTCCATAGGCGGACCGTATCAGGGGCTACGGGGGGCTACAGCTTTCTACTTTTTTGGGCGGAGGGGCTAAAAACCGGGAACATTTAAACATCCCTTTGAGACAAGAAGCAAAAAAAAGGTCATCACTTGAAACTTGAGAAGCATAAAAAAAAAAAAAAATCACTTTTTTTTCAGCCCCCCACTTTTTTTGGTCACGGTCCGCCTATGGTGTAGTCAGGGAGCTTTCTGGGGTACTCCACAGTCAAATGGAGTAACAAAATTAATATTTGTAACGTGTTTGGGCGAGAGATTGATTTGGGAAGGATGCCTTCGAAAACCGTTGTCCAATCACTCAATAAGTAAATGTTCTTCAGAAGACCCCTTTACATAATGAGTGACTAAACAATGGTCTTCGAACAACTTCTACCCCAAATTGGTCTCTCACCGAAGAGCTTCACTCCTATTTGTGACATGATCTGTGAAAAGGGACCTTGTTTTCTGGATTTTGAAAATTGAGTTATTAGAACCACTGCGTAGAGGACATTCAGACAAACATTTTGACCTACAGTTTGAAAAAAAAAAATTCCTGGAAGATAAGGTCCCTTTTCACAGATTGTGCCACATTTAGTCTTGTTGATCAGTTTGACTATGAAGTCCCCGATCAGCTCGCTTATGTGTTTTCTCGAAAAACGACCTCTATGAACTGTCTAATTTTTTGCACTTTGAACACAATGGAGGTGATTCCAAGCAAACTTTTCCAGCTTTCAATTGGATGGATAGCGCCAATAAGCCTATCGTCACTTTAGGGAAAAGTCACGTTTTTGGCATGCAAAATTTTATCCTAGTTCTTCCTCCTTTTTTGTAATTTTTTTTTTTTTTTTTTTTTTTGCGGAGGTTGTGGAAAACCCTGCATGCAAGTTTCCGAGGAAGTTAGTGAAACTTGTGATGATAGTATGAAAACCTTACTCACTAAAAAACCACAACCTGTCTTGCGGAACTGTTAGTACAACTACAACATTACTTCGTGAGAACCGCTCCATTTTTGTACTTCCTTGTAATATTATAAATTGTCTTATCTTTTTGCTTTTCTTTACAGGGATGAGGCCAAAGCTCGCACACATGGAGTCAGTGGGGCTCGGTGTAAGAAATTTAATACAAATGAAGAAGCCAAGAATTACCTATCAAAATACAACAACTCTGAAGAATCTGGCCAGGCAACCGGCGAAATAATCATGTATCAGCCGTCGACAGAGAAACGCGTAGCCTCTAAAATATTGTCGAAAAACAAAAGCTACTTTTACAAACCATTGGCAGTGGGGAAGAAAACTGAATCAATCTCACCATCTAAAAGTGATATTTGCCGTGATACATTAACCAAAGCAGGATCGTCACATGTGAGCCAAAGCGATGTTATAATTATAGATGATGATGAACCGGAATTGGACGTTATCCGCCTAAAGAGGAATCGGTAAGCATGGAAATTAATTCCATTTTATGCGCAAATGACCAAAATTTTTTGTTGCATGTACACCTAACTTCTATGTTTGTGTGAGATGCACTTTTGTTTGCAAACCTGCCGGCACTGAACAGATTTGATTCAGAGTTTCCTGGGTGGTGATTGAAATTTCTTCAGGATTTGTTCACTGGTCAATTATTATTCACTGTGAATATGCCGTAGTGGGAATTTACTTTCTTAAGTGGGTACCAAAGTCCACTTTCATTTTTTTTTTTTTTTAAATCCATTAAACCAATGCTTTTAACTGCTTGTTGCAGTAAAAATTTTGAAATTAATGATTGAATTGAATCATCAAAAAAGAAGTACGTTTTTGGTCTGTATCATTTGCTCTCATCTTTAAATCCTTCGCACTTGCGCTTTTTAATTCAATTTTTTTAAAAATGTCTGTTTCCTCTACGGATTTAAGTTTTTAATGCAATTATTAATGTTTCTTTGATAACATGATCCTGATTGCTATGATAGTCGTTTTTATTTTTTCAGGCACTTTATTATTCAATTAAATTTATATAAGAAAAGGAAAAAAATATTCCCAATTGGGAATTTATTCAGCTGGGAATATTCCCGACTGTTAAAAAACTATTCTTGGGTTGTACTCTGATTGACATACGATTATTTGCTGCACTTATGTTTCTTCCATTTTAATTGAGGAGTGCAAAAAGTAAATTCTCACTTATTATTTCAAATCTTACTTTTTTTTTTTTTTTTAATTTCTGTCCACTTTGGTACCTTTTAAGCCTTGAAAAGCAAAAAAGTAAATACTTAGATCGTTCCGTTCTTGCGCTTCGGAAGGAGACCATACCTGACTTATACCTTTATTTTACTCATCATTTTTAAGTTCTTGTTTGCAATCTAATAATGCCTCTCTTCTGATTGTTAAAGCTCACCGGTAGATACCGTTGCCAAGGCCGATGAAAGCGCCTCAAAAAAACTCAGAGTTTGTGCCGATTCATCTGTTAGTGGCGGAAGCTCAGGAATCAACAGTCTCCATAATTGCAACGGTATTTTTTTCAATTTTTTTTTTGGTACATACTATCACATAAGGCGATAAAATCCTGTGAGCATTCGTATCAGTCACGATAACAGCTATTAACTTTAAAAAAAAAAAAAAAAGGATATGTTGAATGCTCTAAAATTATCAGCTTAAGTCAATGCCTGTAAGGTCCAATCAAGAAATGTTATATCTGCAGTCTTCTTGAAAAATCATTTTTTGTTTTTGAAATGAGATATTTTTGAACTGAGAAACATGATAGATCCGATTAGAGCAAGTCCAAGTCCTTTTAAACTATGATAGTTGCTTCCTTGTCTCTTTCAAAAGAAGCGGTAACAAGAAGAAATAGTTGATTTTTTTCACAAAAAACAAAAGAAGACACGAAAAAAACAGGAAAAGAGCTGAAATACTTTGTTATTTGTAACATGAAAAAAGCAAAGAAACGATTGAATCAGAATGGCGCAGTCCCCTCAAGTCACATCTTTCTGGCAGATGAAGGGACAGTATCGTCCTGAAACATTTTGGGCCATTTTGGGTCAATCAATACTCAGTTTGACAATAACCATGTTCCAAGCAATGAGATCGGTTTTTGGTATCTGAAATAATATTGTTAACGGATCCTAAAAAAAAAAAAAAAAAAAAAAAAACACCATTACTGTGTTGAAAAAGCAATAAAAAAGTGGTTTTGATTTTGGATGTACTTAAAAAAAGTTTCCTATAAGCCCTAAAAACTTGGAAGCTCCCTTTAGCCAATTTTATAATACGGGCGGTTACACGAATCAGAAATTTGTCTTTCACTCTCTCCTACCATTTAACCCTTACCGGTCCTCAGCGGTTTCTGGCCGTCTGCCGCAGCAGGTTTCCGGCCGTGGTTGTGCCGCCAATTGAGAAACAAGTTCCCTGAGTGTCCACCGGAGCCTGCCTTGAGATGGACAAGTCGAATATAGCTGACATTGGACCTTACGAGAAGTCGAACTTTTGTATTGAATATATCCGACATTGGACCTGAATAGGATTTTTACGCCGTTGGATTTATCCAACATTGGACAGGTAAGGGTTAAACAAGCGTGTTAGAAAAAGACAGAGATAGAGGCAAAAGTTATGTGATCCCCCTCCCCCTCCCCCCCCCCCTTGCCATCCTTTTCTAACACATGCGTTCAAACGACCAGAGAGAGAAAGACAAACTTCTGTATCCGTCTGTGTTTCATAAAAACTCAAGAACGATAAGAATACTAAATCTCTGTCAGAATCAACTTTTGGGCCCTTGTTCATTATGAATTACAAGTTTTTATTTCTAAGATTAACCCTTTGCCTGCTGAGTTAGGAATTCAGGTGCAGCCACCCCCCAGCTGAGTTAGGAATCGAAAATTATGCAAATTCGATCATTTTCAGATGGCCAAAAATCATTAGAAAAAAAACAAAAAAAATCATCCAAAATCATATTTGTTGATATTCCTATTGCCTGCTACAAACGAGTATACTCCTTGCAAAAAATACGTACCCTTGAGGCAAGCGCGATACCGACAAACTTAGGTTAACTTGGTTTCGTCAGCTGAGCAGAAGCAAAACATGCAGAGAAGAAACATATTTTAAAATCAAGGGGCAACGCATTCTATCGGAAACACTTGTAACTTGTAGTTCGTATCTTTCCCGACAGAATGAGTACCTATAGTCCTATGTTTGGTTCAATCGCAGCAGCGCTACGGCCGGAAATTCAATGGAAGTCACGAATGCGAGTATACTCGGGCGTAGCTCTGAGGAAAGATTTTTTTTCCGCGAGTATACTCGTTCGTAGCAGTGAAAGGGTTAAAAATATTCTATGCACAATTTCTTTTTATTTTAGGTGTAGAATCTATTGACCTCACTTCAACTTGTGGAACAACAGAAGATCTTTGGGGAGATGAAGACGAAGATGTATTTAGTGCAATTCCTGAGCATCTGTTAACTGAAGATGCAAGCGGAAGCTCTAAAAAAAGTTCAAAACAGTCATCCAAGTCAACAAAATCAAGCTTTAATGGTGTCAAAGACTCCACGAATCATTCTGGTTTGTTGATTTTCTCTCACTGAGATAAATACGAGGGTCATCCAAAAAGTAAGGTTCCCTCGTCTATTTCTCCAAAAGTAAGCACGATAGATCAAATCTGTAAAAAGTTTTTTTATTTCTGATACTCTCAGCTTTCCAGCGGTACCAAGTTTTTTAAATTTGGACCACTGGTTCACTAGAAAATCAATTTTTAGCCGGACAAGTCGCGGCACGATCCGTCCACCTCTCGACGCGCTGACGGAGATGTACATCACGTTGTCGCATCATTGTTGTCGCTTTCCACACCTCACCAGGTATCACTGATAAGACAGGCACAATCATCGGTCCACTGTTTTGAAGATTTATCAATGAAAATGAATTTATTGATAAAATTTGGGCAGCTCCATTATGATCGACTGATCATTGAATCAGTGTTACGCGTATCATCATGGAGTTGCCACTGCAAAATGTTTCTCAGTGTGAAATCCGTGACGTTATTCGTTTTTTTGTCGCGAAAGAGAAAAGTGCAAAATTTTTCCTCATCCTCCGTATTCTCCAGATCTTGCTCCCAGTGACTATCATCTCTTCCCGCAGCTCAAAAAACACCTTGGTGGACAGCACTTTCAAAATGATCAACAGGTGATATCCGCAGTTAATGACAGGCTCCGTAATCAACCAAAGCAGTTCTTCGAGAGAGGCATTAAGAAACTTCTGCCACGGTATGAAAAATGCATCGATCGGAATGGTGATTACGTGGAAAAATGAGGTAAGACTCTTAAATAGTCAATTTTAAGTTTCCATAATTGTTTCCGAATCGCAGGAAACCCAAAACATTTGACGAGATTTATAGCGCGTCGAGAGGTGGACGGAACGTGCCGCGACTTGTCCGGCTAAAAATTGATTTTCTAGTGAACCAGTGGTCCAAATTTAAAAAACTTGGTACCGCTGGAAAGCTGAGAGTATCAGAAATAAAAAACTTTTTACAGATTTGATCTATCGTGCTTACTTTTGGAGAAATAGACGAGGGAACCTTACTTTTTGGATGACCCTCGTATTTTTGAAAGAAATATATTTTTAATGAAAGCTTTAAACTGTGATTTGCATGCTTTAAGTCCAAGTGTTAAAGTTCCAACTTGCCGCCAAATCCTCTTTTGTAAGTTGAATTCAAGCTGGAAACTTATCAAATATTAACGAAACTGAAAAGCACTTATCATTTTTCAAGTTTTTCTGCTGTGTTGAAAAGTTTCAAAGTTTGTTGATGAGAGTGTGTTATAAACATTTTCATCTAATGTCATCAGTACTTTCATTATTAGGATTTAAATTTAAGAGCTAAAAAAAGGATGGAAACCATGCTCTGTTACATTCAAGTCAAAGTTCTAACTCGCTGCTAATCCTTTTTTAATGAATTCTTTATCCTAATGAATTTAAGCTGGAAAGTTATCAAATCAAGAGTACAGGGGAAAAACGATAAATGTCACAAAAATCAAAATGAAAGTTTTCAAGGTCATATCTAACAGGATACGAAAGTACAAATTGAATAGAGATCTGCAGAAGCGCAAGACAACCAATTTTGATGGATAGAAATACTTTGATTCTTATGTGAAAGAATAACCTTTAAATGTCATTTCCCTCTTTCCTTCGGCTTAAAAACAAAGATGGGTTTTTTGTGACATTTATCGTTCTTCCTTGAACTCTTCAAATTTTAACCAATGCAACATTTAACATTTTTAAAGTTTTTCCGTTATGTCAAACAGCCTGTAAAACATAGAGAAAAAAGTTGAACAGTTCTAAAGCGAGTTGAAGAAGAAGAATGGAGACAAGAGTTGCACCGCTGAAAAGAGAGTTGAGAGAAGAGAGGAGATGGAAAGGAAAAGATTCTTCCGCAGTTTTTGCTGTTATACTTTGCAGAGTTGCCAGAGTTATACCCCTTTTTTTTAAAAAAAAAAAAAGAAATTACGCAAGAAATGAAGCAAAATAGAGAGAAATAGAGAGTTGAGAAATATTTCGTTTGAGAGAAAAAAAAAACAACTAAATATATTTAGAGCACTTTACCTCCTTGAGTGCTCTAGGTATTTCCTTCCCAAACTTGAGAGTCCCTGGCAGGTCGCCGTTACTCTCCTCTTTCCTATCCTTTGTTTTGAGAATACTTTGATTGCCTTTCCTACCCCTTCTTTTTTTATGCAGTCCAGTCGTTCGCTGTGAAATATCAGCATAACGAACCACGTGTTTGGGCGGCTGGACTTTACTACTACTACTACTGCTACTTTTTCCGCTATGTCAAACAGTTTCTGTAGAGTTATAATAGCATATTTGATTAGAGGGAGAGTTATGTCTCTTTCATCTAATATCACCAGTATGTTCTTTTAAGATTGAAATTTAAAAGCCGCAAAAAGGACGGAAACAAAATGCTTCTGATGACACCTCTAAAGACATCAAGTAGAGACAGAATTTGGTGCTTTCCAAGATTTACGCTATCAAGTTGCCAGTTCTTTTCTTTTTTCAGATGAGTGTTTCATTTGTCATCTAAATTTTTAGGTAATGGAGGTAACTTTGCGTATGATGATAGTGGATCGGTGGTAGTTTTTACTGATGGTGCTTGTTCCAAAAATGGACAGTCGGGTGCTCAAGCTGGCCTTGGAGTTTGGTTCAACCATAATCATCCATTGTATGTTTGTATGTTTTACTTTTAGAATGTTTATCGTATTTTTCCTGTTTAGCCCAGTCAGTGAGATCAGTGCAAATTTGTGCTTCACCAATTTTAAGCATTGATGCTAAACGATATGAAATAATAAAGAGTTGTAACGCGTACCTAAGCTCCATTGGAAGGCCATCAATAAGAGAAAAAAAGAAAGATCACTAATTCAAATTTGAAATTAAAGCCTTCCTTCACCGGGGGATTGAAACAATAACAAAATCTAAAGAAAGAGAGAAATGATTTAACATAAGCGAAATCAACGATATATCAAAGCAAATTAATCAAAACAAAAATCTAAACTCAAATTCAAGAAAATCAAAAGGATCAAAAATTTTCGAAAGGATAAAAATCATAGTTCCAAGAATGAAAATAAACTGGCTCTTGCTAGTTTTTACTACATGTGATTGCATATTTAATTATTGCGTAAAAACCATGGAAAATAATGAGTACACTATACACCACAAAATTTACACATAGACTCACAAAATGACTTGAAAATTAAAGGCAAGGTAAATCCATGGTTTCATTAAGATCACAATTCGTGCGTGGCATAATCACCTGAGAGTCCTGAGACGCTGCACAGCGATACTATCCCAATGTTATGGCAAAGTTATGCTGGTACCATTAGAGATTCCTATCTAATTTAAGACTTTCCGCGGTTTTTTTCTACTAAAAGAGAGACAAATTAGATAGGAATTTCCTACGATACCTGCTTAGCTCTGCCATTTCTGCTCTCAAATGGGGAAGCTAATATGCAAGTACGCATCATGGGTGATTCCTGTCTAATGTGTTACTCTCTCTTTAGAGACTTGTTAAGGAAAGCCTCAAATGGGGCTATTGCACACTTTTGCTATAAGCGATTTAATAGTCGATTATGGCGTAAAAACCTCAAAAAATAACAATGGCGGCACTAAAAACTTCCAAAATCCACTCCTAAACTCAATAAACGCAGTTATTTGCGCGAGCGTAATGGTGGCCGAAGGCACTAACAATGGGAGATTCCTATCTTAATTTCGTCACTCTTTCTATGCTGACAAGGATGATTCACAGAGTAATTAGTCATCAGAGTGATGATCCACATCCGATGAATGGTACCGCAACACCAAGTGACACCGGTGTCAAATGAAAGTAGTCTCTTATTGGTCACTTCTTGATGGAGTTTCAGAATTGTTAGATGGGAATCTCCCATTGTTAGTGCCTTCGGCCACCATTACGCTCTCGCAAATAACTGCGTTTATTGAGTTTAGGAGTGGATTTTGGAAGTTTTTAGTGCCGCCATCGTTATTTTTTGAGGTTTTTACGCCATAATCGACTATAAAATTGCTTATAGCAAAAATGTGCAATAGCCCCATTAGACAGGAGATGGTGCCTGCATAGCTCTGCCATTGTGCCTTAAATTTTAGTCATTTTGTGAGTCTGTTAGTGAATATCATAATTTGTCAATGTGCTTATTGTCATTTTCAGTGGATTTTACTCAAGAATGAACACTTCAATTGCGCATAGCAAAAGTTAGCAAGCTCCCTATTGTCATAAAGGGTACCAAATAACAAAGTTTTCTTGTCAAGAAGTTTGGTTATTTCCTGCAAGAATTATTAGAACTTTCTAGAGGTGTTTGAGTACCCAAAAAATACTCAATTTTTGAGTTTTCAGATACTCGAAAGCTCGACTCGAAAAAAAAAAAAATTCGAGTAATTTTCAAGTTTTTTTTTTCTGAAAAAAAAAAAGTCCGCATCTTCAAAAATCATAACTGCACGTTATAATTCGGAGTTCGTGAAATTTGTTCTATCCACCCTGAATTTGTGCATCTCTTACCGCTCATTTTGCAAAGATTCTACAGTCTGTGAAACTTTGGAATGTAAAATCCACAACTCTGTTCCAAAATCAAGGGTAGAGGAGTAGCTCAAAGAATTTCAAAAAATTTGAGATATTCAAAGCAAAGAAAAAGATAGATGGAAGCAAAGCTTTAACAATCTCAACGTCAACTACTTAATTTCCTCCTACCAACGCAGCATCAAACTTTGACTAAAAGTAAGATAAAAGAGCCCTTGATTGAAAGATTGAACTTTTTTCTTCCTTTTTCCTCCCTTGTTTTTTGAATAATGAATGACACCATAATGAGCTGTATTGGTATTTTCAGCTCTTTTTGGCCTTTCAGTTTTAGTGAACTTATTTTGCTGTTTTGCAATATTGCAATTGCTCGAATTCAAGCTCGAAACTCGAAAAAATAGGCAAAACTGGACTCGACCAAAAACTACTGCTACTACTATAATGAGCTGTATTGGTATTTTCAGCTCTTTTTGGCCTTTCAGTTTTAGCGAAACTATTTTGCTGTTTTGCAATATTGCGATTACTCAAACTCAAGCTCGAAACTCAAAAAAATAGGCAAAACTAGACTTGACCAAAAATTTCAATACTCGAACACCTCTAGAACTTTTGCTTTACTATCTACATACTCACCCAACCATCAACCAATCAACGTATTAATCTCAGTTTCTATTTCTCTCTTAGGAATCTTGCGGAACCTGTCGAAGGTTGTGCCACGAACAACAATGCTGAAATTCAAGCTGCCACTCGAGCAATACAACAAGCCATTAAAGCTGGTAAAAACCAAAATTCATTTTTTTTTTTCAAAATTTTAAATGCTCCACTCAGACATCTGTTCTTAGAATGTTTGAAAGCAACCTTAGTGGCATTTTGCTTCACTATCTAAGGTGACCGATAACCATTTTCTAATGAGAAACATGCCAGAATGGGTTGCCAACTTTTACTACGTAATTACTCTTGAGTTGAAAATGAAAAAAAAACATTGATTTTGTTTATTTACTTTAAGTAGCAAACAGGCAACTGCCCAATACACAAAAAATACAGAAACAGAAAAGAACAAAATCCAAGATTAACAAAATTCAAAAATATGACTCCTAGCTAAAAACTTAAAATGAAAAAGGGAATCAGAAGATCTAGTAAATTGGGGCAGGGCATTCCAGGATCTCATAAGCCTAACTAAAACTGAGAAAAAACAAAGATTGTTATGGGCCAGAGGAAAGGATTATATTTCTAAAATTAAAAGGGACCACTCTGAATTGAAAAAGATGGGTTAAATCCTGAGAATTAATAAAACCAGATGAAACTTTAAAAACAAACAAAACATCAGAGTAATTATGTAAAAATTTAACAGTAGGAAGATTAAACTTTACAAAAATATCAGTGAGATTGAACAATCAATTTCTATCAATTAGAACAATCAGTATTTTATCAATACTGAATGTAAAGTTTCATGGCAGATTATCAAAAAATCGAAATGCGGATAGAAATGATTAATCACCGTTCGGTGAAAGAATGAGGAAACATGATTTAAGTGTTGTAATGACAATCTTCGGAGACATGGTTCGTGGCGCCTTCAAAAGTTCTTGGATATCCTTGATTTTTTTTTAATTTTTCATATGCTTGAATATCCTTGAATTTTGATGAATTCGTCAATTATTCTTGAAAATCCTTGGAAATGACCGGCCTCAGCTGGTTCGCTCGCCATTTTGTTGATAATTCTGTTTGTGTGCCTGAGGAATGTTGTATAGCTTTGGCTGCAAAATCGTGAAAAAGAATGGAGGACTTTCCTAGCAGGAACTTTTTTCTCTCTAGCTTTTACTTTTTTGTATACTGTCCTCCTCTGATTAGTTGATTAGTGCACCCTCATCTGAGAATCGACTTGAGTTTTTTCTGTCTCTGGAAAATTGGTATAAAAAATACTACGTTTTTGCTTGTCGGAAGTCCTTGAAATCCTGCGAAAAGTCTTTAAAAAGTCCTTGAAAATCCTTTTTTTTCTTTAACCCTTTCCACTTGTGAGCATTTTACCTGACTGCCCCACCAGCTCGGGGAGCTTCAACAACACAGTGTAAACAAACCATATGATCTGTAAAAAACTCACATCACAGTGTACAGAGCGCGCTGGTGTAGTGCGTAATGTTAGTACTAGTTCCCATAAAATCCGCTAGAGCTCATCATCTGTCAAGCGCGTCGAATATATCTGACAATCGAGTCCGCAGAAGTCTCTTTTTTTTGTCGGATATATTTGACATGTGAGTGGAACTCAACTTTTCCCTGGTCGGATATATCCAACATCCGAGTGGAAAGGGTTAAAGAATCTGTCATGAACCATGAGAGAGGAATAGGGATTTTTGACTATGAACAGACTCTCTGTCTTGTCCGCCTTCTGCCTTCTGCCATCTTATCAAAGTACTCCTCAAGTAACTCATTTTTTTACTACTTGCAGTGACTCAGTTGACGTTTCTTTTGTTTCATAGGTATCGCCAAATTGAATATCAATACAGACTCACAGTTTTTAATCGGATGCATTACCCAATGGATTCACTCTTGGAAAAAGAATAATTGGCGGCTGGCATCAGGAGGACCAGTGAAGAACAAAGAGCAGCTTCTTGCGTTGGATAGTGTCATGAAATCAAAAGTCGCGGTGTCTTGGGTGTGTATTTATTGCTCTGAAATTGAATTTATCTGCCCTCTGTACTGAATGCCTCTTTGGCACTATTCTTCCCCATCTAGCAATCTGCAGATTGCATTTAAGCGAGAAACTTTTTGGTAACTTTTGGAAATTTGCCCGACAAAAAATTTCCGCGGTAAAACAACCCCAAAATTTCTAAAATTTCTAAAATATCAGTAATTTTGAGGACATTTTGAGCAAATTTTTCAAAAAATGTTAGAAAATCCTGTGAGGGTTAAATCTCAGATTGCGCAAATTTCTGATGATTTGTAATATATTTCACCCCAAAATGAGTGTCAGGGCTATCTGTAAAGATAAAACAGTCGTATAGCACTCTAATCCTCACAGGAGCATTGGTCGAGGCTCCCTGGTTTCAAATATGCATAGCAAAATAACACTAAATTTTTCATATTGTTGAGCCAAACTGGCACTTTATAGCAAAATTGCTGTGAAATCTACGATTTCGGAAAAATTTGGAGTAGTCTGTGGTATACCTAACTTGTGTCTTTTTCCCAGGTAAAATGCGTTTTTTTTTTTTTTTTTTTTAAGGCGGTTGACAAGAATGAGACCCTTGACTTTGTAAACGGACAGCTACATATTTAGAATTGAACTGCACAGTCCTCTAAAACATGCCTTAAAATAATAAAGTTCCAAAAATTGCCACAAAAAATAGTATGTTGTTGTTTACCTTGAAAAACTCAAGAATCGCGTCAAAAAAGAGCTTTTAAATCAGCCTGAAATAACTTCATAATCTGTAAAAACAGCATCAAAATTTGGAAAAATTTTGTAAGCTCTAAACGTTGAATTGTGTTTCCTTCTGCTGTTTCAGACACATGTTCGAGGTCATACTGGAAACGTTGGAAATGAAGCCGCAGACAAATTAGCTAGAGAGGGGGCGCTCTTGTACAAGCAACGTCCATCAGCTAACGATCGTAAAAATTAATTCTTGCTCTTGCATTTTGTTCCGCTATTTGCTTGCAGACTTAATTGTTTGGGAAGTAAAACTCAGAGTGACTTATAATATTGTTTTGATTTTGCTAAGTAAAAATTATGAATGAATCATCAAATCAATCAAGTGCGCTCTGAAGAGAGAGACTAAATAATGTAGGCATGCGGGAAATACTGGCTGGTAGGACATTGGAGTGGCCAGGCCTCCCACTGATTGGAAAATTAGTTTGGTCTTTGGAACCATATCTCAATTATATTTTAAATTGTACCAGAAGTTCACCCTCCAAAGTTATCTTAAATTGTTGATAAAGTCAATACGTACCATTATTTTCCAATTAGCAAAGAATAAATGCACCTTTGCAGATAAGAATTTTCTGTTCCGGGCATGGTTGTAGGTGAGAAATTTTAGTCAGTGTTAGTTGATGACTCTTGATGCATGAAGAGCCGTTTCTTATTTGACATAGGGACTTATAAAATTGAGCAAAGCAAAACCGAGGCTTTGAAGCCGTGTAGTTCATGAGCAAATTAAAATTTCATCAACAACCGAAAATCCTGTGAAAGGGAAACCGAATTGCTTCCATAAAAACCTCACATTTCTCAAAAGTATAATTTTTTTCATGAGTTATGACTTTATGAGTCTCAATTGTTCCGCTTACATAATGCTCAATTGAGGCGGTAGCTGCACGGAAAAAAAAAAAAGAATGGTGTAATTTACCATTCGCATAGCTGATTTTGGCCCCTACCAAAGTTAAGATAAACTTGACCAGAGTTATGGAACATTTGACCAGGTATCAAGTAAAATTGACCTGATTCCTGGTCAAATGTTCCATAACTCTGGTCAAGCTTATCTTAACTCTGGTCGGGGTCAAAATCAGCTATGCGAATGGTAAATTACACCATTCTTTTTTTTCCAAGTTGAATAAGGGCCCATAGGCAAAAATAAAGTTTTGAGAAAAACAGTTTTAAATTTTTCATTACCAATGTAAATGATTCAATAATCACTATCTTCAAACTGCTCTCCTGCCCTCAAAACTTCATCTTTTTTCACGAAATTTTGAGGATGACTTTTTGAGAGTATGACAAATCGATTTACGTTTTCTCCGCAAAAAAGGCCCTTACGCCTATGGGCCCTTAATCCAGCTACCGCCTCAATTGTATACATTGTTATGCCAAAGATCTCTTCAATTTCTAGTCACTACTTTTTGTCAAACCACAAAAAAGGTCATAATAGCTTGCTAAAAAGTTGGGAAAAACTTGGTTCGTTTAGATAGACAATTTCAGGCAAGTCAGCGAGATATTCTACCGAAAGACTATCATCTAATTATAATGGATGACTGAAGGTCATAAAGGATGTGCCTTCCTATTTGTTATTACTGTTATTAGTCATGAATGTTGATTGGGGTTTTTTTTTTTTTTTTTTTTTTTTTTTTTTTCATTTATGATCTGTACCTGGAGAGTAGTCCTAAGTGGCTTTAATTTTAAGATTGTCGCAATGACCCATGTTGCATGGAGCATGTGTTCTCATTGCAAACTAATCGTACTTGTGTTCTCTTATTTGACTTTTTTTTTAACCATCTCAATTTTATGATACCTGAGAATATGAAGTCCGCTTGACTTTTAATGGTAGATGAAATGTGACCAAGTACTCATACCAAGTACATTTTGCTTGCTTCCTATTTTTGATAATCTGTTACTGGCGCTTCTGGTTTTTCTGTGTGATTTTGTCCGAGCACTCAAAAAATTTTAAGGCTAAATTCATAAGATTCAAAATTGAGGATTGGTTGCGAGCTGTTAAAATTGTATCAAATTGATACTATTCTAACGAGTGAACCTTTTTCATTCAATTTGATCAATGCACCGAAAATGAGCTGATAATCTTTGACTTAAAGACTTAATCTTACAGATTGGAGTGTATTGATGGAAATCCTACACTATCCCATGAAGTCACACAGTCATACGGTCCCAAAGGTTATGTAATTAATAAAAAATTTATTAATTAGTTAAATTATGTTATTGAAGGTTAGGTTAGGTAATTGTGCTGTTCTTTGACTCCTTTTAACTGTTTGCAATCACCCTCGATTCAACTGAAATTTTGAATTTTATCTGTTTCAAGTTGGTTTTTTGTTTTTCCCTGATACGGTGTCTGCTTGTGACCAAACAGGTTTGATTGAACCTTTCTGATTGTGATCAGAAATTTTTTATTCAAAATCTTCTTCGGAATTTGTCCACCGAATATTCCTCCTTTTTCAAAGAGTATTTTCTGCTAAAACTTGATATAATTATAACTCTGATTGGAAACTTTTTTGCTGAAACCAATGAGAATTTCAATCATAAGTGGCGATGGCCACTAGAAAAGTATTCTTTCAACGGTATTTTGAAATCCGTTTAAAACGAAATGTATCATATTTAGTAAATTAATAAAAAGGATTTCTGTTGTTTTTGTTTTTCTGTTGTTATGACATTTATTTCTGTATTTTTTTTTTTTTTTTTTTCATGTAACATGGAATGCCTGTTGGTATCGACACTACAAAAACTCGAAATGCGAAATTGAAGATTCCAAGAAAAAAAAAGTAAAGGCTATATTTTTCTAATTTTTGCAGGTGCATCTTTGGTTGTTGTGCTTTCACACAAAACAAAAAAATCAAATTCAAATTTGCAAAATTAAAGTAACACAGCATTAACCACCGATTGTGTTTCCCCCTGATCCTTTAATCAAGGTTCTAAAAATTAGTTCAAGTTTAGAATCAAATAGCCTCCAGATAAGTAGGCCTCTTTAACGACATAACTGTCCGCAAACAGCACCAAACATCAGTGTTATTTTTATCTAAAATTTGATGTATTCCAATGAATTTTCTTATTAATTACATTAAAATCATGCTTTTCCACAGTATTTGGGACGCTGATGTCAAAAATGATATTATTTTCTACTTAAGGTGATTCTATGGCAAACTCCCGAAAATTTTAATCCGATAGATGGCGTCACTTGTCGCTGGCTCCGAAAAGAGCCGTTTTTTGACGGTTTTCGGCTGATTTCTCTGAACAGACGAATAAGAGACAAAAAATCGGAATGTCAGCACCTGCTTAATTTTTTGCTTGATTTTTTGAGCCATAAACGGGCCAAATTGGTTCTAAAATAAAGGCGAAAGTATGCAAAGAAAAAATCACGTGTAATTTGGAGTTGTATCAGTAAAGATTACAGGTTTCTGTTTCACCTGTAATCTTTACTGATACAACTCCAAATTACACAGGCTTTTTTCTTTGCATACTTTCACCTTTATTTTAGAACCAATTTGGCCCGTTTATGGCTCAAAAAATCAAGCAAAAAATTAAGCAGGTGCTGACATTCCGATTTTTCGTCTCTTATTCGTCTGTTCAGAGAAATCAGCCGAAAACCGTCAAAAAACGGCTCTTTTCGGAGCCAGCGACAAGTGACGCCATCTATCGGATTAAAATTTTCGGGAGTTTGCCATAGAATCACCTTAACTTGTCCTGATTTTACGCATATTCTACTTTTAAACATTTTCCACCATAAAGTTTAAATTGTGGAAAATCTAGAATATTTCGATCAAAACTAAGGCCAAATTCGAATTCGCCAGGTCAATGTCAGCCGGATTGCTTGCTATTCACGTGATTCACGTGATTACAGGTCCAATTATAAGAAAAAAACCCATGTTTGTGTTTAGAGACCTTTGTTTTGTATTCATTGGGGGCGGACATCTATGTCATTAAAGCGTAAAAATCCCTCCAGATCAGAATTTTGAGGATTCCTGCATTGCAAAAAATTTTGAATAAATTCTCAGTGTTTTTTGTCTTGGAATCTTCAATAAATGTTAAATTCTGGCAATTTCCAAAACATTTTTGTACGCAAATTTCTTAAGGAAAAACTTGAATGGGTCAGTTGCAAAATAATAAGAAGGGGGAGGAAGGGGGTCTATGCTCACTAAGCACCTGTTATCTATTAACTTGAATTCTTGCTACCTAATTTTTACTTTTTTGCTCTGAAGTGAGATCTTCAATTTAGACTCCAAAACCTAAATCTAGACTATCGATTGTTATTCGTACCTACTATAGTCCGTTTCATTTAAATAGAAGCTTGAGCTCGACTCTTTCCCCTACGAGTTTTACCCTCACTCTCGTACCTGCGATGACTCGAGGCCCGTCCTGTAGGTCGGGGATTCCTTCCGACACAATAGACTGTCCTTTGGATAGCTGACCGTCTATTGTGACGGACGGAATCCCCGACCTACGGGACGGGCCTCGAGTCATCACAGGTACAAGAGTGAGGGTAAAACTCGTAGGGGAAAGAGTCGAGCTCAAGCTTCTATTTAAATGAAACGGACTATACCTAGACATTGTGCACTGAAAAAAATCAATTGTTAAAGCAACAATTCAAAATTTGCTGATTTAACAAAAATTGAAAGTTGCTAAATCAACCAGGTTTTTCTGTTTAGTTAACAATTTATTTGCTGAGTTCACAAAAATAGTTGTTAAATCAACCACATAATGGCGTTCTTTTACCAAAATAGAAATTGTCAATTTAGCATTTTTAAATAGTTAAAAACGTACAGAACTTAACCCAATTAGTTGGTCTAACAATTCAGCTTGTTATATCAGCAAAATAAATTGCTGCTTGCTTTTACTTACTAATTTGTTATTCCAGCATTAAAATTGTTATTTTTACTATTTGATTTGCTGGTTTAGCATTTGAGTTGTTAATTTAACAAAATTATAGGTTAATTTATCAAATCATTTTGTTCTTTACTTTTTTAACTATTTACTTTTTTCAGTGTGCCTTGGCCGACATGTGAAAAAGCCGCTCTGGCACTATTCTAGTATTCTGTATAAAATTTATCTTAGTGGATAAAATTTATAAGTAATGCAGTGTATTCAAAGAATGTTCCGTAATTTTAATTCTGTTATGGAATTATAGTTTTTCTTTCTCTTTGTTACGCATTCGTAATAATTCTTTGAAGTTAGATCGAGAAATCAGAGACCCATTAGAAGGCTTGATTCAAAGGAGAGTCTCAGAAAAAATCACGAGCATCCTTTTCATTAATCCTTAGATTCAGATCCAGAAGACCTTGGTGAAATTACTTGCGGAAATGGAAGTGAAGCAAAATGCAATAAGAATGACTCTGAGTCCAGCTATTTGTCGGAGAATGGAAATCTCAGTCAAATCAAGCGAGAGGCATCTCCAGAGGATTATCTACTTGGGCGTAGGCCTCTAGCAATTATACACAACAGTGATACCAGATCAAGGGACTCAGGTAAGCTCTTGTTGAATGATAACACCATCTACTTTACTATGTGACTTTTATTAACTAATAAAAGAGTGGAGACAGACATAAGTAACTCAACGGCAACACAAACACGATATCGAATAACTGAATCACAAATCGATAGGTCGCAGTCAAATTGTTGATCCAACACTTTCTCTCAATTTGACTAAAAAAAAATAAACATAAACAAATGAAAAATAAGTCTAATTGTAACTATATATATTAGAATATGAGATCCAACAGCTCTTTGATCGCAAAGATTGCTTTCTTATTGTTGGATTCTATTTCATGGAGAACATGATTTCATATTTTTGATTTTTCATAAAAAAAAAAAAAAAAAATTCACCATAACCATTCTGCGAAATGTGATTCCAGGGGAAACTTTTGTAGATTTCAATCTGATGGATAGCGCGGAATAGCGCCACTACTCACTTTTTGGGAAAGTTCTGTCTTTGGCATTTTAAATTGAAAATAAATAAAAAATGCAAAATTCAAAAAATGTCATAGTCGGATTTTTTTAAGGAGGGGGGGGGAGCTTTGGTGACTTGAGTCACCGCTGCTGTTATTCTGTTCGAAATTGTGAAAAAAAAAAACCACTTTCCAAGTCATTCTCAACAAATCTTTGTTTTTATCAACTTTTATTTTTTCCAGAATCATCAAATTTCTTGTACGATCTTTCGGAAAATGTCAAAGTTTTCGTTGATGGCGCTTGTCTGAATAATGGGAGGCCTAACGCTCAAGCCGGCGTTGGTGTTTGGTTCAACCACAATCATCCACTGTAAGTTCTTGAATGATTTATGATTACTACAGTGTTTTGATGGTCATCGCGGTTGACCATCTCCTGAGGTGCGGAACCGCTATGACCCTCAAACGCCGGAACGTTCCATCAAAGATATTCAAAAATTGCCGTTTGAATGACTGAATAGCTTATAGTGGTCCAAAATCAAAATCAAAGTGAGCACATTTTGAGCGTGCAAACAGAAATAAAAAGAAGAAACTCAACATATTTATGTAAAAAATCGAAATCGTCATCACGACAAAGCAAAATACAACTTGTTTTTATAACATAAATTATAAATGTTTTAAACTAGGTGAAAGAACACACAAAAAAATAAACTGTAGGGAATACCCTACGAACACTATCTCACATCAAATCTAATCTGGGGAAGACCCCTAGACCCCCCTTCAATATCCTGGGGGAGACCCCAACCCTCCTTTGATATTTTTATCCAGATCTAAAGATTCATTTTTGAAATACATATTGAAATTTATCCTTTTTTGACCCATTTTCCCATTGGTTTTAATGGAAACCATTTTTCATCCATAACTAACCTAGAATTAAAATGTCAAAAAAACAAAAAAGTACCTCTGGGGAATTTTAAAAGCAACATCTCGGCAAAAGTAGGATGCATATGGATCAATAGTTCAAAAGTCATGCTGGGTTTCACGTATTATGGCTATGGATGGACGGATGGACAGACGTACAGACAGACAGACAGACGCCATAGAAAGTTTGTGCATTTACACCTCCAAGCCACATATGGTTAAATAATATTAAAACTTCACGGATGAATATTCTTTAGGATAGTATTAGGCATGATGAGAGCCAATTATTTTTTAATTATCACGATTTACTTAGTCGTAGTGGGCCAAGTATCGATACAAAATACCTTGAAAATCTTTGCGCCATTGCAATACTTTCTGTATTTCTAACTTTGTTAAAAGTGAGAAAGTGAAAAGAGTTAACTGTTGTATTGACGTAAGTATATGCAAAGCTTTGACTAATATTTTACTGTAAGTTAACTTCGCAGTTTACAACAAGAATCATTGCAGTGATCATGACTTACTTCTGAGCAGATTTCTAAGCTCGATCTTTTTATTGAAGGAGTATTGTTTTCCAGATTTTCACATATTTTGAGGATGTGCAAGTCAATGTAGAGCTTTACTGAGCATCCTGAAGCGAAAATGCGGGCGGCCAAAATTTTTTTGAAAAGCTCAAGGAAAATCTTCCATTTCTTTAAGGTATTGCTCCGTAAAAATCAAAGAAAATCAGGGAATGGACACATTAAGAATGTTTAGACCCTATAAGGTGATATTTCATTGCATATTTTTCTGTGTTCTTTCTGGATACTCATTTTTTGGTTTACAGAAATTTGTTTGAAGCAGTGAAAGGTCCTGCGACTAACATAAATGCGGAAATCCAAGCTGCCATTCGTGGAATCCAGCAAGCCTCAAAAGCTGGTAAGAGGTTTAACCAACAATGTCCCAACAGAATTTTAGTTTCTGCCTAGCAATAAATTCATTCTTTTGTTTTCAGGGTACATGTTTCTACCTTAGAAGAGCGCATATCCATTAAGGTGATTCCAGGGTTGATTGTTTCGAACGTTATGTTGCAATCAGTGCAATCGCTGTTAATTTATTAAAATATGTTTTTTAAAGTCATCAACGACTCCACCGGTTGAGAAAAGATTACAGATGCGAGCATTTTCGTGCATTACAGTCACACCCTGAACAAAACTGTGTAATCTTTTCTCAACTGGTGGAATCATTGATGAATTGAAAAATGCGATTAATTATACGCTATATGGCAGCTCTGTGCAATTTCCTCTTTATATTTCCAGGTGTGAAGAAGTTAAACGTAAACACGGATTCAAAATTTCTAATTCAGTGTATAGAAGACTGGTTACCTAGATGGAAGAAGAATTGTTGGCGATCGACTACCGGAGCCGCTATCAAGAACAAAGAGGAACTTGAAGTGTTAGACTCGGTAATACAGTCCTTGAGCTCCGTTACCTGGGTATGTACTAAGTAGAGGTCATTTCAGAAGTATAGATGCACCTAGACCAATTATCTTTGGAATTTTTCAACATCATTTCTCTTGTTATAAACTGAAAATTAATTTAAGGTGATTCCAGGCAAAACTTTTCCAAATTTTAATCCGATGGATAGCACCACTAATCACTTTTCAGAATGTCGTGTATTTAGCATTTTAAACTGAAACCATAGATTAAACGCAAAATCCAATGACGTCAGCACCTGCAAAAAACTGTTATGGATTTTTTGAGCCCAAAACGAGCAAATTTGGTGTAGAACTACAGCCGTAAATTATGAAAATAAATAATTTTTATAAATAAATTTATAATTTTTTAGGAAAAAAACATGCTTAGTGCTAATGTCTTTATTTTTTTTTTTTTTTTTTTTTTTTTTTTTTTTTTTTTTTTTTTTTACTGTTGTATGCTTTATGCGATTTTGTGCAGTAAATTATTCTAATCATGACAAATACCACAGCCACTATTAGTGGCGCTAATGCACTATTTTTAAAAAATTAAAAAAATAAATCAAAAATTAAAATCAAAAGTTATTATTGGAGGCAAGTTTTGTTTTGATTTGAAAGAACGAAAATTAAAAATGTGCCAAAGATTATGATCAGAAATCTGATCGTTATTAATGCTAATTTTTTTTTTTTTTTTTTTTTTTTTAACGTAAAACCGACATTTGCTGGGTCAATTTTGAATATCTTGCTGCGAAGCGAATGGAAAAATTGCAGAATTGCCAGACTGTGAACTCTTCCAAACCAGCTTAGTGCATTGGCGGATACAGGGAATTGTCTTTCTCTGTCTCCTTCCATTTGAACTTATGTGCTAGAAAAGGATAGCAGAGGGGGCCATCACGTGACTTTGGCCCCCTCTTCTGTCCTTTTCTAACGAACGTTTTCAAATGGGAGGAGAGAGAAAAAGACAATAGGCCACCTACCATGCTTGAATTCATTGAGATAAGTATTGCGGGTTGCCTACTTTAAGGAGACGTCTGATATTCTTTTTGTCCCTGACTGTACCTCACAGGAACTTGCTAAACACTGTTGGGCACTAAGACCTTATTTATTTCTTTCAGAACTATGTCAAGGGCCACTCTGGAATTATAGGACAGGAAGATGCCGATAAGCTAGCCAAGCAAGGGGCAACTCTTTACAAACCAAAGACTGAAAAGATGAGTAATGTGTAGTGAACGGTACAAAGTGAGAGCTGACGGTTGAATTGAATCTTAGAACAAGGATTTTATGGACATTTCCACTCAGGCTCAGTTTGTATGCCTCATTTTCTAACCTTTAAAGTTTTAAAAAATAAACTGTATGAAATACCCTACGAACTCTTTCTCACGTCAAATTGAAGTTTTAAATTTTTCTTTTTATTTCATTTTTTTGAATTCCCCACCCCCCACTCCTCTTTTTGACCCATTTTCCCACTGATTGTAATGGAAATCATTTTTCATCCATAACTAACCTAAAAATGAAAATTTCAAAAAAACAAAAAGAGTCCCTCTGGGAAATGTTAAAAGCAACATCTAGTGAAATTTGAATGCATATAGATCAACAGTAAAAAAAAAGTTATGCTTGGTTCCACGTTTTATGGCTACAGACAGACAGACAGACACCACAGAAAGTTTGTGCCTTTACACTTCCAAGCCACAGATGGTTAAATAATATTAAATCTTTGTTAATGAATACAGAATACTCTTTAGGATAGTATTAGATATGATGAGAGCAAATTATTTTGTAATTATCATGATTTACCTAGCCGTAGTTGGCCAAGTATCGAAAAAAAAATATCTTGAAAATCTCTGCGCCATTACAATTCTTTTTCTATTTCTAACTTTGTTAATAGTGAGAAAGTAAAAATACCGATTGGAAAGGTTTAAGACACTTCATACAAATAAATTTATTCAAATAAGAGATGGTAAAATTTATTGAAAATCTTAAAGACTATAATATCGAGTAAATTTAAAACTTGACTTGACAAGAACTTAAAAAATAGGTTAAAAACCTCACAAATTTTAATCTACCTAATTAGATTGGGTACTTACACATTAAAAATTGGAAAACAAAATTGAATAAAGAGATTAAATTTAAAAAAAAAAAAATTACAAAAAACTAACAAGGACTTTCCTATTACATCAAGATCAAGGGCAAAAAACATTTTGTCCTCTACCTAAACTAGGAACACTTGGCATTGAAGGAAACATTTTAAATGCTTGTAAAATGAGGATTTAGCCAGGAAACGGGCTTGAAAAAGAAAGGATGTGCTCATCTTTGGGAATTAGCATTGTAATGAAATGGGGCTGTTTTTCTAGAAGCGATTCAATTAATAGTCGATTCTGGTGTAAAAACCTCCAAAAACAACGATGTCAGCACTAAAAACTTCCGAAACCCACTCCTAAACTCAATAAACGCTTTTCTTTGCTCAAGTGTAATGGTGGCATAGGGCAATAATGATAGGAGATTCCTATCTTGATTCCAACACTCTCTCTATGCTGACAAGGATGATTCACAGAGTAATTAGTCATCAGAGTAGAGATCCACATCCGATGGATGGTACCGTGACACCTAGTGACACCGGTGTCAAATGAAAGTCGTTTTTTATTGGTCACTTCTTAATAGAGTTACAGTATTATTAGATGGGAATCTCCCATTATTACTGCCCTCAGCCACCATTACGTTTGCGCTAGTAAAAGTGTTTATTGAGTTTAAAAGTAGATTTCGGAAGTTTATAGTGCTGCCATCATTATTTTTGGAGGTTTTTACACCAGAATCAACTATTATAGCTTATAGCAAAAGTGTGCAACAGCTCCATTGAAAATTAGGACAAAGAGTGCACCCTCACATTTAGCATGCCGTCTTTCTCTTTTTGGTTTTATCACTTATATCCTCAATTGAGGTTATTTCTAGAATAAGGGCCCATAAAACAAGAAGTGTGCTCTTTAGCTAAAAACCTCCATTTGCTCACAATGCGCGATTCTCAGGAAGAGCCCACCCATTGTTTTAGAGGCCCTTTTTCCGGTCCTCAACTTCCCTTTTCGAGTTTCTTAGTTCACTATTCATGGAGTTTTAAACTCAAATGGATGATTTATTTGGAAGGCTAGAATAATTTCTACCCATCCAGCCTTGAATTAAGTTGACTAATTTTTAGCTATTCAGCTTTGAATTAAGTTGACTAATTTCTAGCTATTTCGCCTTGAATTAAGTTGACTAATTTCTAGCTACTCAGCCTTGAATTAAGTTGACTAATTTCTCGCTCTGTATCGTTGAATTAAGTTGACTACCTAATTTCTAGCTATTCGGTGTTGAATTGAGTTGACTTTCAAAGTCACCGACTAACTATGAACATCAACAAATTGTATGCAAAGACAATAAACCAAAGCATGTACTAGCTGATTGCACAATGGCTAACTTTTTTCTCCGGGACTCAACCGAATAAAATACGGAGCGACGACCAAACGATGGCTGATGATCCACAGCAAAGACTTCAATGCTTCCCTTTTATTGGCTACAGCCATAAATATTTTGCTCGTCAGCCAACATTATAGTCCAGTTGAACGTTTTGTTGAGACCCCTAAAAAAAGAGCCACCTGATTTTAACAAGAGGCCTTCGTACATGCTCAAACTAGGATTGTCAAAATGGCATCAGTGAGCCGAAATCCGCCACAAGCGGCAGGTGCGCCAACCGTTGCATGTTTGATTGATGTTTGGTTTGTCAAACAGCTGTGCAATTTGACCGCCCGTCAAACTGCAGAATTATTTGACATGGATGATGTGTCATCTGATCACCGATCTACAGTCAAAAAAACCAGTGAGCCCATTTTGGAGGTGTTTTGGTCAAGGTTATGTTTGAATTTTAGAACATTAGGATTGCACTTCTGCAGTTTGATCAAATCCATTTGAGCGTTTACGAAGGCCTAAGGGCAAGATTGCTAGTGCATAACCTCTAGTAAATATGAAGACCTCGCTGATGGAAGGGCAGAGAAGAAAATCAATGCAATTGAGAAAAGCATGTTTGAAAGAGATTTTTCAATACTTCAAAGTAGGAAATCAATGAGACCAAATCTTATTCTTATGCTTATTCTCTACTTTCACTGAAAAGTATCGAAAAACTACTTTCAAACTTTACTATAGGGTGTTTTTCTCAAAAGCATAAATTTCCTTCTACACCCCTCTATCAGCGAGGTCTTCAAATTATCTCTGGTTGCGCGAGTCTTTAAAAACTGAATTTGATGCTTAAGTTTTACAGATTTATAGTCAAACCCAAATCAACTGAAGCTCGACGCTCCTTGGCTGCCTTCCCCCACCACAACGGCCCGAGCGAACTCGCCAGCCAACAGTAGCCGGCGTCATGCCTTTCTCCTCTTTCATCGTCTCTTGGCGCTCTATTCAAAACCCCGTACCTGCGTGCGGAGCCTCAGGTAGAATGATGACCGGGGATGGTGTGCGACGCATTGTCCAGCAGGGTGCATAGTGGAGAGGGTAAAAATGAGTGCTGGCGAGCGAGGGGAAAAGGAGCGTCGAGCTTCAGTTGATTTGGGTTTGACTATAGTGACATAGAAAGCAATGATTCCATCACTATCACTTCGCTTTTAAAAAATATTTACAAAAAGTTATTCTGTGAATTTCAACAGCTTTCAATGTTGCCATTATTTTCCTTTTCTTACACTGCTTTTGTCACGGAAGCCAAACATTTTTCATTTATCTACAGCGAAAAAATATTCAACACTCAAACAAACACGCAAAGCAGAGAAAAACTAAAATTCACATTCATCATTAAAATTCTGAACACCTTTCTTGCACCCTACGCTGCGATTCCTAAGCGATATGCTTCTTTCCATAAAAAAATTTTTGATCAATTTATAAAACACTATACTTACACTATTACAGGGCAGACCCACTTTTTCAGACTGTCAGTCTACCGAATAAGACTGGGGGGGTTTGTTTCACATCAATTAGGATGCTGCTTGAAGCTAATTTACAACAGTAAAACTGCGGTTAAAATCCAACTGGATTCTCTTAAAGTGCTTTAGAGCTTTCAGAAACTTTTAGAGCTTGAGTCTAAGTTTAACTAAGCCAGGCTTTTAAATACATGATTTAAAAAAAATTCTCATAAGACATAAAGGACAAGGGAGCAAAAATTCAAGTTTCATACTTTTTTTCTTCGTAGAGTTTCAATCAGTAAGAATAAAAAAAGTACATAGTACATAGTAGTAGTAGTAAAGTCCAGCCGCCCAAACACGGTGGTTTGTGCAACAGCCCCATTGTTTCACCTTGATTTTGCTCCCTATGCTGAACCATATTAAAATCAGTACTTTGCAGGTCTTCAAAAAGGCAACGAACAATATGTACCAGGAACTTTTCCACTGTGTATCACTTTCATTTTGAGTCTAAAAATCATATTTTGAACAAACCAACAAATTCATGCAGTAAAGGGTTTTAAATTTTTCAGGTCTTTTCACCGTCAAGATTCTCATTTTAAAGTCATTAGAGTTAAAACAATAACTCCGTAGCATGTAATGTAACTTTTTCTTTTAGATACAGTGAAACCTCGCTTAGTCATTCCCCGCATAAGCGAGAAACCCGCCTAAGTCAGCGGAATCGCCCGGTCCCGTTTTTCACCCATATAATTCAATGCTAAGAAAACCCGGATAAGCGAGATTCGCGTAGTTCTGAACCCGCTTAAGTCAGCACAATTTTTCGGACCCGACCATAAAACTCGTAATTTTTCCAAAATTTCCTTTCGTTTCCTCCAATTTTTTTTTACCTTTCGTGCATTCCTTTTTACGATCGCTGGCGACGGCTCAGAACGATGCCCCTTTCTGTCTTGCCGAAGGAAGTGTGAGGGACTGAGGACTGAGGGAGTGATCACTGCGATCAGTAGTGCTGTACCCACTATCGTTTCCCCCACCATCGTTTCCCCTACTCCTTTACGAGCATCAAGAAACATCGCCCGCTGCACCCTGCACAGTGCACGTGCCGTCGGCAATGAGCTATAACTTTAGAGTGGCAGCGGGTTGGTCCACCTTGTGCCACAAAGGGTAGAAGGAATACCGGGAAAAAGCGGAATTTGGACGGCAGATTCCAAGGTTTGAGGTTAAATTGTGTAGGTCGTCTCCGGCGATGCCCGAGTTTGTTTACAAAACGACCGGAAACGACCTTCAAACTTTAACCTCAAAATCGATTTTTACGACAAGATGGCGTCGCACTAGGTGACAACAATGAACCAGCGGAACGTTCCTTAATGTGCCACTCTAAAGTTATAGGTTATAGCTCATTGGCCGTCGGCCCTCTCGCACTTCCCAGTCACTCTCACACCTAATTCCTCTCCCCTCTCCCCAATCTGTTTTGATTCTCGTTGCGTAGTCGGTCAGCCCACCCCCACCCCATCAGTCTCGCAGGCTTCGCACTGCTCGGCGCACGCAAGATTTTCCCAAGGAAAGACGTAACGCTTAGGAGTTGCGATACTTACGCAACCAAATAAGACGCTCCAAATAAATATTCAACGCCCTTAAATCAACTAACTTTGGATTAAATAGCCGTCTTTTAACTCTGACAAGCCACCTTATACACGCACGATCATTTAAAAGTGATTCTGTCAATAGTTGGGCGCGAAATTCGAAGATGCGAGCCAAATAAAGCGAAAACCCGTTTAACTCAGCAACCCGCTTAACTCAGCACAGTTCCGCAGTCCTGATCGAAAATGACTTAGCGAGGTTTCACTGTACATTATAAGAAAAAGACGGAAGCAAAGAAAACAGAGAAAACATCAAAGTTTTGCCTTTCCTTGTCTAATCGATTGCAAATCAATTAGAAATTAGAATAGTATCTACTCTGCCTAAAAGTAACTTTCAGGAACCAGAATCACCTAAGACCAGGATTTAGATCTTTCGTCAGGAATAACTGGGTCAAAATAAAAACTTACACTACATAAATTGAGAAATTGAAGTTACATAGAAGTATTTAGGAAAATATAAACCTTGATGACTGTTTTTAACTGTCCGCTTTGCGAGAAACAGCTTCGCAAAATTCCTCTATATTAGCCGGTAAATTTAAATTGGCTGCAGTTAAGTTCGCTGCAGTTAAGTTGGCTGCAGTTAAGTTGGCTGAATTTAAGTTGGCTGAATTTAAGTTGGCTGCATTCAGATTGGCTGCATTCAGATTTGCTGCATTCAAATTGGCTGCATTTATATTGGCTGCATTAATATTGGCTGCATTAATATTGGCTGCATTTATATTGGCTGCATTTATATTGGCAGCATTTAACTTTCTATCCATCCTGCAATAAAACACAGAAATAAATTAAAAGCCTGGTAATAAGATTTTTTTCTTTTAACGCAATGGGTTTCAGAAACTAAACTTAAAAAGATTATGGGCAAAAGTTTTGGAACACCGTAATCAGCTGAGTTTGAAACAAAATGAATTTTGGCCTTTCCCATGATTTTCAAACTTTCAGAGCATTTCTGGAACTATGCAGGACTTTTACAGAAACAAATAGAGACATAACATGAAGCTTGAGACAAATGACCAATTTTCCAGCTTAATTTTGGTCGGAACTGATCGAAACTGCAACCAAAAGTGGCCAACTGTTGAGTGACAGTCGTAAATTAGATTTTCTTCATGATTTAAATTGGTGTCTTTGTGACGGAATAACAGTTTCTGATCAATAGTTTTAAAATTATATGCCTTAATTAATTTAAAATTCGACTGCAAAGTGAAATTTCAGGTATACTTCGACTAGACCAATGCTCACCACTCAACAATAGGCGACTGTTGGCTGTGTTTCATGGAGCTCCAGAACAAAAATGAACCCTTTCATACTTGCCTCACTATCATAACACAGGAGGCATATTATGTGCATTGTGCTGGGTCACTATTTGTGTCCGTAATTTTCCCCCTTCAAACCTTGTTACAAGAGAAACATCACTAGAAAGAGCTTTTAAATAGAATGTGGCAGATAAATTTCCTAAAGAAAACAAAGTATTTCGGCCATTTCCATCATTTTCAAATTTTCATTGTAAATCGCGAGCATAATGGTGACTGAGGGCAGTAATAATAAGAGATTCCCATCTAACAATATGTACTGTAACTCCATCAAGAAGTGACCAATAAGAGATGACTTTCATTTGACACCGGTGTCACTAGATGTCACGGTACCATCCATCGGATGTGGAACACTACTCTGATGACTAATTACTCTGTGAATCATCCTGTCAGCATAGAGAGAGTGACGGAATTAAGAAAGGAATTTCCCATTAATACTGCTCTTAGCCACTATTATGCTTGCGCCAATAAAAGCGTTAATTGAATTTAGTAGTGAATTTTGCAAGTTTATAGTGCTGCCATCGTTATTTGTTGAGGTTTTTAAACCAGAATCAACTCAATAATCAAATCGCTTATAGCAAACGTGTGCAACAGCCCCATTCCCTTTAACTATGAAGTCTTCCATCAGCTTGCAGGTGACCCAAAAAATCTGTAAACTTGTAAAAATGGCATACTATAATCGGGTACTAAAAGTATGCAAAATTTCATTTGGATTTGAGGCGACAGGGTCAAAAAATAATGTTTTCTCGTCTAATATGACAAAGGAAATGACTCAATGGAACATAAACGAGGGGAATAAACGGAAAAAGAAACAATGAGGAACTGACCGATGTTTATCTTCATTTTTCCAACTGCTCACGGCTATGTGGGGCGGCGGTAAACAAGATCTTAATGACTGGACTAATTGTATTGTGTCGATTAGAGCTGAAAAAGCAAAGAGCAAAAAATTCAATTACATGAAAAAAAAAAAAATTACGGAAAACAAAGTTACGAACTCTCCTGCAAAGATTCTGACTGTTTTCCATATGGTTTGCACATTGCAAGCCGCAAACAAGTTTTCATTTCAAAGCAAACAAATACAATGGAGCTTGCAACAGGCTTATTAATAGTTGACACTGGGGTAAAACCCTGTAAAAATAAGGATTAGCGCACTAAAAAATCACAAAATCCACTCCCAAACTCAGAAAATGCTTTCAAACGCAAGACCATAATGGCGGCTATAGCCGCAGATTACATTGGGTTTCTCCATCTCAATCAGCTCCATCCTCACAACCACAAGGTGTTCTTGCGACACCACACAAGAAGAAGAAGAAGCATGCAATTGCCATATTTAGGTGGCAACAGCCGCCATTAAGGTCTCGCGTTTGAAAGCATTGTATAAGTTTTGGAGTGAATTTCATGATTTTTTAGTGCGCTTATCGTTATTTTTACTGGGTTTTACCCCATATTTAACTATTAATTAGCCTATTCCATTTCAATCAAAAATAATGAAAAAAAAAAGGGCTGCTCATTGACCAAAGATTCTGGTATGATAATATGACGATATGACTCCACCATGATGATGCGTAAAAGGTATTAAAAACGTTCACTCAAAGTTATGTTATAGTCGCTTCGCTCTCATTTTACTGAACGTGCGGTCGCTTATTTCTTTTTGCTTTTGTGAGCAATAACTAGAAAGCATTAAAATTTCTATAATTTGTTTAAATTCTATTTTATTGGTTAGGTATTCTTTCGAGTTAAAATTCTTGGTTTGTATTTTTACTATTTTTTCATCATGTGAAAGGGGCTACAAACCAAACCTGTTCCTTGAAATAAAAATGAAAAAAAAAAAAAATAGGAAAACGAAATGCTTACTCTTCTGCAAAGCTTCCGACTGTTTTCCATACGGTTTGCACATTGCAGGCCGCACACAAGTTTTCATTCGACCCATATTTTTCATGATTTCAGCAAAAGCGCGCACAATTTTCTCTTGACCGGCTGAAAGTCAAATAAACCAAGATTAATTCCCGAGGTATGAACTCAGTTCAAAAGACCCCCCCCCCTTGACTGCACATAGTTATCATTAGTTCAAGAGAGCAGAGTGTTCTTTTCCTCCCAATTTACACACAAACCGGAATTGTTTCCACAATCCGAAACCCCCCAGCTTCCAAACTGATGACCTTATTGCAGAATCTGCCTCTGCAATCCATCTGAAATAGAAAGGCTGAAGCACAAACACTTGGGGGTTTTTTTTTCCAAAGATCATTTTTTTTTTTTTAAGACAAAACAAATATGTATTGGGAGATCCTTCACAGTTTTAACCAAGCCTCCACAATAGGGCAGTTGCAAGGGTCTGAAATGTTGTGTTTTTTATAAGGAAAATGGTAGTACTTGATGACCCAAGAACAGTGGTGCCTTTGGTTGTTCCCCAAATGCCCTGGTTTTGGAGATACACTCGTGTGAAGTTGCAAAAAATTGTGGGTGTAGTGACGTCACTACGCGGAATCCCCATTTAAAACAATGTATTTTGGGCCAAAATCTCATCTCCGGAACAACGGGACTTCATTAGAAACCAAAGGCATCTTTGTTCTCAGCTCATCAAGTACTTTCATTTTCTTTATAAAAAACGCAACATTTCAGACCCTTGCAACTGCCCCATTCACACGCAATCCTGGAATTTCATGTTCATGAACATTCAGCACCCTTGCATTAGGTTACTATTAGTTAGGTCTGAGCCACCCATTTGGAGTAGACCTGAAATACATTTAATCATTCTTACCTTCATTTTGCATGGAGGATTGCTGCCGTTTCGACTCGTGAGAATCGTGAATCGAGTTGCTAGTCCACGATCCGTTGTGCGCTGCCAATAATTCCTGCGAAATAAAACGACAGATTAATGGGGCTCTTGCAAACTTTTGCTGTAAGCAAATAAATAGTCCAATATGATGTAAAAACCAGCGGAAATCACAAAAATTATACCAAGAAAGTCTAAAATTCAGTAATAAACTCACATAACTGCTCTAACGACAAGATCGTAATGGTGGTTCAATGCAGGAATCATGGGAGATTTCTGTCTATTAAGTCACTTTCTCTACGGAAACACAGGGACCAAATAATATTATGTCCTCAAGGTTCCGCACAGTGAGCACTTACGGGGGGGGGTATAAATCACACGCAATCATACTTACGTGCACAACTCTCATAGTTTATAGGGACTCTACTGCAAATTATCACAAAATACTGGTTGAGCAAAAATCAGAATTTTCATTACCTTATTAGAACTACTTAGAGAGTCGAGTGACTCCAGATTCGCTTTCAGGAAATCGCTCAGCTTGCTGTGTTGATTCAGAGCTGAGACCGAAGTTGTCGATACAGATGATGACGAGGACTGCCGATGGAGTGCCTGCTGAATTGGCTGCGGCTTCATATCTTGATGATTCTGTGCAAGTTGAAGAAGATGCTGTTGTTGTTGCTCCCGCTGTTGCTGTTGTTGCTGCTCCCGCTGTTGTTGCTGCTGTTCCCGCTGTTGTTGCTGCTGTTCCCGCTGGTGTTGTTGCTGCTGCTGCCTTTGGTGCTCTTGATGTTGTTGATGCTCCCGCTGTTGTTGTTGCTGCTGCTGTCGTTGGTGTTCTTGATGTTGTTGTTGCTGCTGTCGTTGGTGCTCTTGGTGTTGCTGTTGTTGCTGCCGTACTGCTTGTTGTAGTTGTTGCTGCTGCTGTTGTTGCTGAGCTTGAGCGGTGACGGCTGCCATGCTCATTTCAAATGCGGCTGTAAGATCTACGGGATGAGGCAACGATGCGCTTACAGAAGAACCAGACGAGTTTTTGGATTCATTGCTACCTGTTGATTTACAAAATCATACTCCAAGATATTAAAAATAAACAACCAAGGTAGATTATTATGGTATTAATACAGATTAATGGGTCTGTTGCAAACTTTTGCTACAGCAATAAAAAGTGTTTACTCCAATGTAAAATCGCCTGAAAAGTCCATTGGTGGCATCATAAAGTCAATAAATACAATATTAAACTCACAAGAGGCATTTATCAAAATCCAAGATGGCGGCAAAATATCGAGGAATCTGAATGTATGCACCGTGATCATCCAAGGATTGCCAACTTTGACAACCTCACTGCAGGTAGAGGTTATGTGTTTATTTACGTTGTGATTGGTTGTGATGGATATTGTGAGGTTGGCTATCCTTGGATGTTCTTGGTGCATGCATACAGATTGCTCAATATTTTGCCGCCATCTTGGATTTCATTAAACGCATTTTGTGAGTTTATTGTTGCATTTCATTGCTTTCTGATGCCATCATTGGACTTTTCAGGCAATTTTACATTAGATTGCACACTCTGTAGCGCTGTAGCAAAAGTTTGCAACAGACCCATTCCAAGGTAAAGATTACTTATACATACAGATATGGCATAAGCCTGAATTTTGTTAAGTTGATTCCGGCCTTGGTACAACCGGGCATACAGAGGGGATCATAAAGATTGTAGAATTTTGGCTCGAAAAGATTACTTTTTCCATGTTTGCCTGTTACAAAACTGTTCCATGTTCCACTGTTCACTGTTCCATGTTTGTTCGAGTTCTGTAAACAAACACAGGAAAAGTGGGAAAAGTGATCTTTTCGAACCAGAATTCTGTAATCTTTTCAAACCAGAATTCTGTCATTTTTATGATTCCTTCTGTATGCCCGGTTGTATCACAGCCGGCGTTTTGTCCATTTTTCACTTAACACAGGCGCGACAGCTTGTGTCATATCTGTATCATTGGGTAGATGAAACCAGGTATGTGCAGTTTGATTCCCTTGAGGGAGCAGGATTTTCAAACTGTGTTTACCAGCTTACATGGTATATGTTCTCCTATAAGATTAACATGGGGGTTGACCTGCTTATGTAATCGCCCGCCAGCAATCGGAATGACCCTAGCAGAGAATATCACGCATTGCACATACCTAGTTTTATCTACCTACCTTGGATTAATTTAATAAATGCGTCAGTAAACAGTTCAACAAGAAAATTGAAGTGAAGAAAAACTAAGAGGAAAAAAATCTGGAATCTATGATATATGTTGTTTGGTTTGCAAAAAAAGTCTACAATGGCCAAACAAGCAGATCTATTAAACTTAAAAGCCAGGAATATCAAAGGTGTATCAAAAATCGAAGAATTAACAGATCAGCAGTAGCATCACATTTTCGGGAAGAAGGCCATAGCATAAATATGTCATCGAAATAAATGAAAATAATAATCAATGCAAGAAATTAACTTAACATCAGGGAAAGCAGATTTATGTGCAAGATGCAAAACTCCATTTTTAACGAAGAAATATCGGAAATTGATAAAAAATTGACAAATCGGTTGATTTTCAACCTTTTTCTTTGCAATATTCCCGGACTTTTCCAAGTTTTTCTGGTAATCTCTTTCTGAGACAACCCTGAGTTCAGTCTAGCAAAAAAAAAAAACTTCTACAAACCTTTCCCAGATCCTTTACTTTTGGACGTCATCTCTGGTAAAAATGAAGCCTTAGAGTGCGGCATGTCCATCTGATTTTTGTAATAACGACACGCTGGATTTGGACAGCTCTGAATTACTTCAATGATAAATTCTTTCTCCATGCCGAACTGCTCTCTCCCAATAGTGTAAGAGTCCATGACCTGAGAAAACAAAGATTATCATAAAAACAATAGAAAATAAAATCTCCTTGAGCATTGTGATTGTGATGTGTGGAAACGCATCCCAATTCACGTCCCATTCTGCAACGAAACAGTTCTGTTGAAACGATTTGGTGCTGAGTATTATCTAAGTATTACCAAAGCAAAGTTGTGACAGTAAACCATCCTCAATTTTACGCAAGACACAACAACTAGCCTTTGTAAACATGCTTACAGAGAACAATACTTGGCAAGTGAATCAGGATCAACTTTTGGATCCAATTTCAAAATAAGCTTAATATTTTCGTTCAATCTGGAATCAGAGGCAAATATAAATCTCCGCTCGCAGTAAATTCCATATTCTTTTGGGTTCGAAAATTTTTGTTTTAGACATCGCTTGTCAGTAATTAATTAGGAAATCATGTCTTCTTAATTTCATACGGGTTGACCTTTTAGATGCATAATCAGGAAACAGTCACAAGTCATTTTCCGTTTATCCTGGTCATACTAAAAAAAATTCCCTTACAGACCACTAAACCTCTCTCGGTACAAACTTTCTACATAAGTATGGATGGATTGAATATATATCATTGATGAGTGGTCCAACAGTAGAAATTATTTTCTATTTAATTGGGTAGGTCACGGGGTTTTAGGTGTTTTTCATAAGGCTCTAGAGATGTTAAAAATAACTTAAGATTATTAAGCACATCGTGACTGAAATGATTCGCTGTATTCCATTAAATATTATTGAGGCCGTTTCAGGTAGCTTCAGTTCTGACAGTTCTTTGTTTACAAGCGCAGAAAGACAATATTACTTCTTCCGGGCAGGTTTGCTTCAGTGTTACCATCCGCGACAAAACTTTAACCCCGCTCACTACACAAATAATGGGAGCTTTGTGCAGCGTAATAGATTCGGTTAATCATCGTAAATAGTAAATCTTTCATTATTTACTAATCATGATAATTAACGGAGTGTATTACGCAGCAAAAAGTTCTGATGATTTGCTCTGTGAGCGGGGTCAGTGTTTTCATACAGATGGTAACACTAACTCCGGGCATGTAAACAAAGAGCTGTCAGAGCCAAAGCTATCTGAAACCGCCTCTAATTTTGAAAATATTACAAAACCCACTTGCAATAAAAATAGCAAAGCAAACAGTACGAATCCTCTTAGAGGTACAAAAGTCAACTCACCGCTCTGATTGTTCCTTCAATACCAAGATGTAAACCATGGGGTCCATTCATATGTTTCAACATCACAGCATTGGCGAAATGTTCAAAAGGCAAGATGATTTTGCCGTTTTCTCGCAGGATCAATCGATTTTGAGAATCCAGAGTGACTCGAGAAGCGATCATTCTGAAAATTGAGAAGATATTAGCATAGCTATCCATTAACCTACAGCTAATGTTTTTAATTAGAACACAATTGAACACAACATTCTTTTACTGCGGCTAGCAACGGCAGTTTGAGTTTTCCATCGAAACAGAACGCACTTACCACTCTGACGAGTCCAACCTAGGTGCTGACATTACTGGATTTTGCATTTCGTCCATAGTTTCAGTTTAAAACGCCAAAAAAACAACTTTTCCGAAAAGGAATAGTTTTGCACTATCCATCGGTTTGAAATCAAGAAAAATTTCGCCTGGAATCACCTTAAACCAACTGGAGGTGGATGATGTACACCAATCATCAAATGTCCGGAATGAAGCTACTTAAGTAATTGGCGCCTGTACTTTGAGTACTTTAATTATCTGCTGAAAACTGGTTAACTTGAGACAACTACTTACTGTAGATAGGAGATACTTGGGAGCATTGATGCTTCTTTCAGTTCTGAAAAGCATTGTAAAAGTTCAGCGGAGTTCCAGCCTTTATTCTGAAGATACAACTGTAAGAGAGGATAAAGTTTCTCGGTGATGTAGTTAGAACTTGCGAAATGATTGCTTAGATCTGGTTGCATTCCTTTACTGATGATATTCTTCATTGCTTCGGTTAATCCTACGCCTAGCTCCATGGTAATGAAGCCTCCTGGATTTCAAGATAGCTAAATTTGACTCGGTAAATGACAGGAAACTTGGCGAAGAATCAGGGCACATAAACAATTGATCGGTTTAGATAAAAAACACATATTAAAACTGGTCGGACATTGCTGGAATCAAATATTCAGCAGGAAGGAAGGTGTGCAGACAAGATAAGAAAACGACAAAGAATAAACTGAAGTTAGCTAGGAACAAAACATAGTCGAAAATTAAATGAGTAATCGTAATCAAACTTTTGGAATATTTTGGATGCAAGCAACCGACAGCCTCAATAAAATCCACAACCACAACATAAGATTAGTTTGGTGGTACAACACTAGAGCAACTTTAGCGCCAGTGGCGCTTATGTCGTTTCAATTATTCTCTCTCTCTCGCACTCATTGCGTCTTATGGCGGTTCGGTCCGTTTCCCAAGTCGTTCCCGTAAGTGGCAAGATTTTGAAGGTTACGTTTATGTGTTTGTTTATTTTCTTCCAGTCTAGTAATCCATCGTTATGGCGCCGAAATGTGACTTTTTTTAAGTTGTGACGTCTTAATTTTCAGTTTTTAATGCGTTGCTGCCCAAATTTTTGTCCATAAAACGTAAGTAATTATTTCTTTTAATCTATCTAATTTCACTATTTCTCATTTCCCCGAAACTGTGGTCTTAATTCTCTCCGAAGTAAGAAACTGATATCAGTTGATAACTGCATCAACAAGCCCGATAACCTTGATTTTCGGATTTCTAAGATTTCATCAATTTTTCTGTTTGTTTTGACATTTTATTCAATTTTTTTGTAACTGAGAGTGACTGGCTATTTTTTAGTTCTATAAATTATGTGGTTCCTTGTTTTCTGATCTTTTAGGTATTAAACAAAGACTGTCTGCCTCTAGTACCTAGCATGTGGGTGTGCTTTCATCAAATTCCTGCTAGACTTCATAGTTTTCCCCTTCAAACTTTGGTCTTGAAGGAAATACATTAACATTTACGTAAATTTCTTACTTCTGCTGAAACAAATAAGCTGAAAGAATGCTAGAAGGGAGGCCTTAAATAAAATGTTCATCTTATTATGTATTAAAGCGAAGATTTCAGTTGTTTGCTACTCTGGTCACGCTATCATGTACAACAGCTCATACCCAGAGAATTATTCTAGCTGTTCCTTCTTTAATTTGGTTCTCTGAAGCTAAACTTAAGTGTACTTATAACAGTGTTATCTTTCAAAACCGTGCCTGTTCAAAAGTAAGTTAGTTCTGAAATCTGAGCTGGCTACTTCAGTATAAACATTTTTACTGCGTAAGGACGCTTCAGGTTCAGTTGTTTGGCTGATGATATTTTCATTTCTTTTGTCTTCTCTCACTTGCATACCTTCATCTGCAAACTATCTCTGTTTTATGTTGCATCAGTGAGACGTTTTGCCTGATTTTACTTCAGAAATGAACTTCAGCTTTTGTGCTGATGTTTGTTGCCGGACACAGTTGTTTATCGTGCATTAAATTACAGACCAAAAGTAATTTATATTTATAAAATGGAGGAGTGTGAGGTACTAGATAATCGTCTAAAAAATATCTCATCAGTAACTTCAAAAGTTAGGTTGAAAGTACCTTAAAATGGAAAGTCGCTAATCAATCCTTGTTTCAAGGTGTTGTATTCCGATGTTTTCGGTACTTTCATTCCTATTTTTGAAGTTTTCGACAAGATATTTTGGATAAGAGACGCATGTATCCAGGGAGATTCCTATCTAAATTGAGACTTATCTCTGTGGTTCCGTAGAGAAAGTGACATAATAGACAGGAATCTCCCATGATACCCGTGTTGAAGCGCAATTATGAACTTGCCGTTTTAGCAGTTATGTGAGTTAATTCCTGAATTTTAGACTTTCTCAGTATGATTTTTGCTGGTTTTTACATCACACTAGACTATTCATTTTCTCACAGCAAAAGTTTGCAAGAGCCCGGGCATTCAGAAATTCAAAGGAACTTTTTAGCATTTTATTTATTTATTTATTTATTTATTTATTTAATTTTGTACATAAGAGCCATTTGGCTTTGAATACACATCAGGAAAAAACTTAACAGATACAAAATAATATTGATGGTTCTTGAATAATAAATGCAATACATATAAATTTCCTTTTAAATTTAAGTTTCAAGTGTTAGCCCACAGCTCCTCCACACTGTAAAGGGCTCTGTTGATAAAAAATAATCTTAACTGTCCAAAAACATGATCAAACTCCTCATTTTTAAATAAAGGTTTTAGCTCCTTAGGAATTAAATTAAAAATTTGAACAGCTTAGAGTGGAACAGAAGCTCATTTTAACTACTTTGTTCAGTTGTCCCTCTCTGTCTCTACATTTTCCAGATTCTTGAAATAAAAATGTGATCATAGATTTAGAGCAAATTTTTTTTTTCCTGGAGTGATTTAATTTATATTTCTTTTTCTTTTAGATTCTTGACAATTTCAACCCTGGAGAGAATTGATCTGAGAGTCGGAGGCCCTGCCCCCGGTCTCCACTCAGTCCAAAATTGGTCCGATGTAAACGATGATGCGTTGAACGGGAATCTTCCTGGGAAGACTACCTACATCCCGGTCACGTTAGACTATCATCCTTACAGTGACAAAATGTCAAGCAGCGAAACTGATCGAGATAAAGAGGACTCGAATGACGACCCATCAAAATCTCGCGCTGTCTTGTCGCGATCCGATGGTGTCGACGAATGTGACTCTGTCTTCCAGATAGACATACCATTCTCTCCGGAAAGCAATGGTAAGTGTTTGAACTACACTATGCAAGGATTGAAATGTGGGGTGTAGTATGCATCAAACTTTGGTATCTCATGATACCAAAGGACCATGGACATCTGTCATGCAAGCCCTTTTGAAAAGAACTTAAGGGGAGTCGGATGTGCCTATCTAAACAATGTAAAACATGGTCATGTTCATGTACCTTTTTCTCAGGATCTACTCAACCAATTTTCAGAAACTTTGAATCATTTGAAAGGCCTCATTTTCCTACAAATATAGACGAGAGTGTTTTTGAAAATTTCAAAAATCCAAGTTCCGAAAATTTTATGAATAGGTTTACCAAAAAATTACAAAAATGTTGACTTCAAGAGGACACAGTAGGAAAAATTAAAGAAAATTGAGAAATTGAGTATGTTTCTCGCTGTGCTGCACCTAAATTCTATATCTGTCTCTTTCTACTGTGATTACAGATAAGAAGCTGAACCGCGGGATATCTCGAGCAACGGACAATGTGAATATTGTTATGCGAGCTCGAACTGAACTGGACAATGTAAATGAAGATAATACAATGATGGAACCTCCAGCATTTATGTTCATACTCCCCGACTTGACGGCTCTTCAAGGTTTGTTGAATTCATCATCAAGATTTCTCTTCTTTCCAAAAAAATAAAAAAAAATCTCTGAAATCCAAACTGTGTGTTAACGAATATTGGCATCTAGTAAGAAAAAAACACTTTGATAGTTAAGTTGTGTTATTTTAAATTTTCAGATGATTTTCGCATTTTTGTGGAAAAAGACCTGTTGGCACTATCTACGCTGACATCTCTGGAACAAGCTAATCGTTTGAATTGGTGGACTAACTTCACTCAGAAATTGTGGCCTCTCTCGACATCAGGAGATGGAAACTGCCTCTTACATGCTGCTTCTCTTGGTAAAATTGCAACTCTTAATTTATTATCCTACAGACTAGAAGTCTGAATATCACAGAATATTACAAACAGAACGGAAACTTCCATATTTGCCAATGGAAACAAGATTTGGAATTTACCAGCACAAACTGGCAACCGTGTTCGCTCTTTTCTGAAGATGGCTGGATAATCTTTTGTGTATGATTCTAATCAAGGATAAATAAATATGACGCTGCTGAGCGGTAAACAACAAGAATACTTACAAGGAACTGATGAGTAATATATTGAAGCTATAAAAACGATGTATATGAGAAATGTAGATTAAACAATGGACGTTATTATGGTAAACTGAGGGAAAAAGACAGGAGTGCATGGTAAAAACGAGATAAACTCTACACAAGAGAGATTCGCTAAGACCAATACTAGTTTTCTTTTTCTCTGCTTTGTATTCAGCTAAGCTCAGCTGAGCATTCCTTCAATATTGGCCTCACCAATAATGGCAGACGTGCTTTTTCAGGTTATATTTACACTCAGGTTTGACGCTCAACCAATCACAATCCGGCCAGTTGCCGGAAATGCTCAATTTCCAACCTGGCGGACCTGAATATACCCAAAGTAAAGAATGAATCAAAATGAATTAAAAGATTCCGTTTTGATTAGAGTATTCTGTGCTTTAGTGAAAACTTTTTATAGGGAGTACCAATGCAACCAGCGTAACAAACTACCGTGTTTGGGTGGCTGGACTTAACTACTATTACCACCATTTTCTTTTATTTATTTGTTTTCTTTTGTCCTTTGAATCTCCTTAAGCTTTTTTGTATGTCATTGTTTGAAATGTTGATTTGATTTTTTTCAAATTCCTAAATGTGGTAGAGCAGACGCATTATGAGTATCGGGTTCTGACAAGTAGCGGTGCGTGCTACCGAACCGCATCATTACATCAAAGTGCATTGGTGAGCGTTTGATTAGCAACGTGTCGAATTTCTGTGCAAATCAACCGCTCACTAATGCGTTTTGATGCAGTTTGGCAGCACGCACTGCTACTTGTCAGAACCTGATACTCAAAATGCGTCTACTCTACTGGGTGTCACTCATTGAAAAAAATGTGTAGACTGATTGAAATCAATGTGAATACTTGGAGTATTTCAAAAGATTGTCGCTTGTGTTTTAAGTTTGTGAATGTGCTTTTTAATGAATAGAATAATTTAATTTTCTTTCAGGTATATGGGGCTTTCAGGATAGAATTTTAGTTTACCGGAAAACTCTACATGCTTTCTTGACTCAGAGTCCTTTCATCGATGCCCTCTGGCGGCGATGGAAACAGCAGCAAAGTGTTCTCAACGCACAAGCTGGTCTCGTTTACTCAGAAATTGAATGGCGACAGGAATGGAACGCTATTGTTTCGATGGCTTCTACTGTTCCGCGAGTTAGACGGCAAAGTTTTGCAGGGTATGCTTCTTTTTCACTTTAGACTTATGACAAAGTTGTGAGCAGAGACAAATAGAGACGGAGCACTAACGGCTGCTGCAGAGGTATGCTAAATTCTCGCGGACTCAACAAAACAACAGTCAACGTCGTAGGGTGTTAAATGTTGAGCACCCTCCTCTACATTACCCAGCCTATCCCCCCTGTGTCTACCGAATGTCACCGTTCAACACCGTGCGACATCAAAAGGTGTTGACTGTTGTTTTACATGTTATTTTGTTGAATTCCCAATAATTCAGTGTGCCTCAAATCTTTCCTTTATATTTTAGCGTAGTGCTCCGTCTCTATTTGTGAGTCAGAATCGTTTTTTTACTCAATTATTATTTCAAGTTCATTAGTTTATCTTAATTTATTTTCTTTCTCTACAAAGTACTTGAAGTATGACTCTCTGTAGGTGAGACAGTAACTTCTTTTATGAATTTTGAAAAATTTTCAGTGTGCAAATGTTGTGTTTTGGTGCAGAACAACCATTCTTCAATTAGGTGCTCCGGTCTTTTCAGTTGTTTAATCTGGTAATAAAATGCAGAAATTTGCAGTAGAAAAATTTCTGAAAATTTCTGGATTATCAAAGAAGATAGTATCTTTTGAACCATCAATTTTTTTGTAATTGTGTGTGAAATTTCGATGAGATATTGTAAAAAAAAGAGTGACTTTTCAGCGTCCCGTCTGGAACGCTCTGTTTTTTGCTGTATCTCAATGGGTTTCTTGTTGAACCCATAAGCTAATGATTTGTTTTAAAAAGGAGATCTTTTTCTAATTTCTCTAAGTTTTTGCAATTCCGCCGACCATATGTGTTTGAGTTGTGTCAGTTTTTCAGACATCTCTATTTGTCTCTGGATTTGCTACCTGAGAAGTTCTGCATTTCACTGAATATAGGGGTTGTTACAAAAATTTAAAATAGAATTATTCTATGAGTGAAAGTTTTTACCGTAAAAAATTGAAACCAACTGAATGTAAACATTTTATTTTTTTATTTATTTTTATTTTATAAATTGGTACAAGGAGCCTCAAGTCAAGGCTAAAATACAAGTCAAGTCAGATTTTTGTACAAACAGTTGGGACATGATACATGATGCATAAAGAATTAAAGTATGATTAGAACATGTACTAAACTAGGTTTAAGTTAGCTTTATATTTAAACAGAGCGATTAATAAACTCATCAATTGAATAGAAAGTCCCTAAGATGAGAAACTTTTTTAATTGGGTGAAGAAGGGATTAATTGCAGTGTCCTTAAAAGCCTGTTTTAACTCTACGGGAAGGGTATTAAAAAATTTCAAAGCCACCAGTTTGGTACTATGGTCGGTAACATGCCTTTACGTTTCTACTCTCAGTCAAAAAATGACCGTGATAGTTGATAGTAAATACAAAGCTGCAAATTATTGGTGATGCCTCAGGTTTTGTGGTATCAAAAATTAAATGTCTGTGAAAGTGGCGGATCTCTTTCAGGTGACTCCACTTTTCTGCTACTTATGCTATTTCCAAATAATAATTTTCCCGTAATTTCATTAGTAATGATGCTGGTGATTCATCCGGAGATGTTTATGAAAGTCTGGAAGAAATTCATGTTCTTGCTTTGGCTCATGTTCTCAAACGACCAATCATTGTTGTTGCTGACACAGTTCTCAAAGTAATTATCCATTAAAATAATTAATTTGCAAGTGATTTCTGATTAGTCAGCAATTATTCTGGCTTTTTACTTATTTATTTATTTATTTATTTATGCCGTTACTCTCCTCTCTCCCATCCTTTGTTTTGAGAATACTTTGATTGTCTTTCCCACCCCTTCTTATTTTATGCTGTCCAGTCGTTAGCTGTGAAATATCAGCATAACGAACCACGTGTTTGGGCGGCTGTACTTTACTACTACTACTTAAGTACTTACTACTCATTTATTTTCAAGTTAGTACACATAATGCCTCAAGGGCTAAAGTACAAGTCAAAGAACATATATTATGGGAGAACAAAAAAGAATGAAATTGCAATAAAGGTGTTGTTATAAATGATAACAAAATAACTAAGCCTCCAACAACTCGCTCACACTATAAAAAGTCTTTTTCAGGAGAAGGCAGAGCCAGTCATTTAACAATTTTGAAGTATCACCCTCCCTTTCACAAACTTTCTTTTTCAACTCTAGCTCAAAAATTAGGTATTTTCGGACTCATGTTTATGCAAATAAAAAGTCGTACTTTGGCCTGAAAATTATACCCCCGAAGTTTGGCACATGAGTTTTGTTACACCTTGTGTATTGCTTGTTGGGGTTGGACAGCCTCACAACTTGTACTATGACTTACTGAAGAAAGTTTCCTGGTAGAAATTTTCATTCTTTCATTTCTCGACCAATTCTAAAGAATTTTCCAGTTTTCAGGGTTTGTCGAGTTTATTAGGATTGGCACTTGAATGTATGCCTTTAAAAATTGAAAGCAGTTTTGGGAAATATTGAAAAATTATTAGAGGACAATTTCGATGAGAGGACTTCCTTTTGAAGATAATAGTACATAAAGTCCTATCTCTGCTCAAGTGTGTAAAAATTAGGTTTTCATCCAATGCTTTCTAACTATTTTTTTTATTTTACAGGATATGAATGGTGAAGCACTGGCGCCAATTCCGTTTGGTGGAATTTATCTTCCTCTAGAAATAGGTGCGGAAGAATGTCATCGATCTCCTCTGTTATTGGCTTACGATGGAGGTCATTTTTCAGCTCTAGTCATCATGGATAATAGCTCTCTGCCTGGTAAGTTTCAAGTTTTTCTTTCTGTTTTGACCAGTGGAAGTAGATAGACCTGTTTAGTGATGACGTCACGATCAAAATTGGATCCGAACAAATGATCTATCTCGCTCACTCTCGTGGATTTACCGATAAGAAATCAGATCCACATTTTTGAACGCAAATCCATGCTAGTTAACCACCAGTTTTCTCAAATTTTATTGCTCCATTAGATTCCACGTACCTCCAAGTATCTTTTCACTCCGACATAACTCCTGAATGATCTCAAGTGAATTTACAATCACAGTTATACCGAATGATGTTCTATGTTTTGTCCTTGTCTTACTCACGGTCTCTTATGGGAGTATCACCGTCATGACACGCAATCGTCCTAACCTCTCTTCGTATCGAAGCTTGTTCGAGGTATAACACGTCGTGTGATGGTGCTTATGAGCCATAAGAAACTGTGAGTGCGACAAGGACAAAATATAGGACTTTCCTCAATATAACTGTGATTGTACATTAATGCAGGATGTTTCAAAAATGTTGTTGTAGCCTGATTATATTTTAAGGTACGTGGAATCCAATGGTGTAGTAAAATCTGAGAGAACTTGTTGTTTACTAGCACAAATTTGCATTTGATTTAGATCCTGTTTCTTCTGAAATTTTTAGGAAGAAAGCTTAACTTACAGAAGGAAAGTTCCTGGAAGTTTCAAGGCATTCTTTGCTCCAGGTCTAATTTTATAATACTATTAAAGTCAAGTGAAAATAGCAACGTCTAAAGTGGAGTTGGTCCCTTTAGTGTGAATGAGTCGAATTGTCACTCGAAAATTAAAGGGTTAGTGACAGAAACAAAAATTGAGATGTTGGTAATAATTTCAAAAATAACTACAAAATGCCTGAAATAAAAATTTAAATTGACCCAAAAGTGAACCAAAGTTTGATCAAATCAGGTCTCTACTTTTTCTGGATAGAGCCTTGTGAGGTTTGTTACTGCCAGCTTCTAAATTCTATTTATTTTATTTATTTATCACACTTTGGTACATAGGACAGAAAAACTGTATGGTACAGGTCAATGATATTAACAATAATAGCCAAGTTACAGAGTATTTGGGTTACATAGTTTTTTTGGGTTACCTAGTATTTGGGAAAATACATAGATGCATGCACAGAAGACTGTACATGCATCTATGTATTTTCCCTGCGATCTAACTGCGATTACACATGAGTTACTAGTTGAAGGTTAAGTTTAACAAAAGAATTCTTCCAGTGAATAAAAGGCTTTAGTCGTAACAAAATTTTTGACTTTCCTCATATAGGCTCTATTGTTAGTCTCCAATTTAATTTCCTTGGGTAACTTGTTGTAAATTTTACCCGCAGTGCCAAATAAGTTGTCATAATATCTGGACCTTCCACTCAAGAGCCTTCTAATCTAAAGACAGTAATATTTTCTGTGGTTTTTTTTTTTTCTGTTTTCTCAGCGGCAATCCCTTTAACCGATTCATCACACGAATTACTTCCAATCCAATTCAGTATTGACCCAGCACAACTAGGTGAGGAAGAAACTGTCGATCACGAACTTTCGTACCCAGAAAAATTAGATCTACTTAACAAATATCTAGATGTCGTTAAACTAGATCCTCTAGTAAGTATCACTGTTGAAATTATTTTTTTCTTGTTAAGTTTTTTCAGGACATTATCTCTTGTTGATTTTCTTGTTAACCGTTGCCGCTTGTGTGTCGAGTACTGCTGGACAAAATGGATATTTCACTACCTTCACATCGCTATTATAAGAGACATCATGATTCATAACATTGATAATGAGAAAATAAGACTTGACTTTTCCAAATCAAATATTAAGTATCATAAGTGGCGGTAGCCACCCAGGTCAAGTCAGAAAACGCAACCTGGAGAGCACCGTGTTCAAGTATACAACTCTTCAATGCACTACCAAAAGAATTGAAGGATTTGTTTAGGGAGAACGAAATCAATAATTTTATGACTAAATTAGAGCAGTACCTGTAAAAGAAACCTTACAACTCTCTTGATGAATTTCTAACTTGATTCATAAGAATATTTATTGTTGTTCATACTATTGTAATGTAAGTATTATTTGTATTTTGACATGTACCATGATCACTAAATTGCGACCTTAAGGTATTAATATACAGGGTGTGGCAGACCACCCGTCCACTATCTTTATCTCAAAAACGGCCGAAAATTGAGCTTCGGGGGCAAAACTTTCATAGGGTATATCGACCCCAAGGAATCCAATGAAAATATTTCCAGCCCCCCAAAACCACCCCTTGGGGGTTATTTAGGGGGGTGGGTACCCGTATCTCGAAAAAATCAAATGGAAAGGGTATGTTTTGACATTGGAATCTAATACGGCATAAAAAAATAAAACTTTTTTACCCCTAAGTTTTTTTTCTAAAAACCACCCTTTTTTGAGTTAGGGGTGGTTTTCAAAAAATTTAGGGGTAATCTTTGATTGACCGCTGTGACCCTCCAAATCATTGGATTTCAAAAAACTAAGAAGTTTCTGAAAGGGCAGACCAAGGGCTTTCTTTTGATGTATCACATGCCTATTTTTTGTGAAAAAGGGTACAAGGCCCCCTCACCCCAAAATTTTGGGGCTTCGGGGGGCCCTACGTAAAAATTTTCAAATGTAAAGGTATGGCTTGTGATACATCATTTGAAAGGTCTCTCAGAGACAAAAAAAGTGATACCCCCCAAAAGTCGTGAAAACAACCCCCTCCCAAAATGGCGGCCGTTTTAAGGTTAGGGGGCTCAAGGGGGGACCTTCAGAAAAATGATCCAAAATTGAACGATACATGGCTAAAAGGGTCTTAAAAAGAGAAAAATAATGGTTCAAACCGCGAGTCCAACCGACTTTTCAATCCAAAGTTACGGCCGATTGAAATTTAGGGGTGCCTTTTTGGGGAACCCAACTACCCCTAAATTTCAATCGGCCGTAACTTTGGATTGAAAAGTCGGTTGGACTCGCGGTTTGAACCATTATTTTTCTCTTTTTAAGACCCTTTTAGCCATGTATCGTTCAATTTTGGATCATTTTTCTGAAGGTCCCCCCTTGAGCCCCCTAACCTTAAAACGGCCGCCATTTTGGGAGGGGGTTGTTTTCACGACTTTTGGGGGGTATCACTTTTTTTGTCTCTGAGAGACCTTTCAAATGATGTATCACAAGCCATACCTTTACATTTGAAAATTTTTACGTAGGGCCCCCCGAAGCCCCAAAATTTTGGGGTGAGGGGGCCTTGTACCCTTTTTCACAAAAAATAGGCATGTGATACATCAAAAGAAAGCCCTTGGTCTGCCCTTTCAGAAACTTCTTAGTTTTTTGAAATCCAATGATTTGGAGGGTCACAGCGGTCAATCAAAGATTACCCCTAAATTTTTTGAAAACCACCCCTAACTCAAAAAAGGGTGGTTTTTAGAAAAAAAACTTAGGGGTAAAAAAGTTTTATTTTTTTATGCCGTATTAGATTCCAATGTCAAAACATACCCTTTCCATTTGATTTTTTCGAGATACGGGTACCCACCCCCCTAAATAACCCCCAAGGGGTGGTTTTGGGGGGCTGGAAATATTTTCATTGGATTCCTTGGGGTCGATATACCCTATGAAAGTTTTGCCCCCGAAGCTCAATTTTCGGCCGTTTTTGAGATAAAGATAGTGGACGGGTGGTCTGCCACACCCTGTATAAATTATTATTATTATGTGTATTTTTATTTCACCGCTTTTGCGGGTAATGATGGTGGTCTCACGGCGGGACCAAACAATGGTCCTAAGCCATGGGCCTAGGGCGGCATTTGATTACATTTGCCGCGTTATATGTTAATATTAATTGATTTTTAACACTTAATTGACTGCCTTCTTCAAACAAAAGAAGGGGGAGAGGTTATTCCCTCAGAAGGCAGATTTTGCAATATTATTATTATTATAATTATTATTTACCAGAATGAGCTTAAATGGTAAGCTGTGCACTGCAAATGTCTTTCACATTTTTGTATCTATTGAGAGGACATTGTGTAACATTGAGCAAACAAATACTGCGCTTGGGTACCCTAGTGGCAAAATATTGAACCACTGTAATGCATGTCTAGTTTACAATTTTGTAAATTATAATTCGAGCAGTAAGGGTTAAGTTTTTTGAGGATATCAACTCTTAGGATTGAATTGTTTTCTGCAGCAAGGCCTTCTTAATTTTAACCTTCTCTATGCCAAGGGGGGGGGGGGGTGGTTGCTCTACCCAGTCCAGTTTTTTTTTTTTTTTAAAACTGATAAAATTGGTTGGTGAGCACAGTTTTTAACGAGTTCAGTATTGTGTCAATGCAAATAATGTGATGCACTTTAGTAATCATAAAATAACTCTTCAACGCTATCAGATCTGCATGGACTTTTCCAAGGTAGTTGTCATTAGTAAACTGTGCTTAAATTTCCTGCCAAGGGAGGTGCGATTCCTTAGAAGCCACCTAACTAGATCTGTGGGTGAAAGCAAATCTCGCAATTTTCCAGACAATAACCGATCTTGTTTTTAAATCTACCCTTTCATTTGTTCTAGATCACTGAGCACACGGAAAAGAACGGTATGTTTGGTAGTTTGGGCAAAACCGTGAGTCAAAAACTACGGCTCAAATTAAGTCGTTCAGATTCGCACAAGAGCACAACCTCCAACAGAGAACATCAAACTTACTTGTGCGCTTTGCTTGACACGAAGAAGAAATCGGAATATCAAGATACTCTCATACAGAATTATTTGCAGTCAGTCAAAAAGCGATTTGAAGAGACTAATCATGTAAGCTTGGTTTTTATTTATTTATTTATTTATCCTTGAGTGCTCTAGGTATTTCCTTCCCAAACTTGAGAGTCCCTGACAGGTCGCCGTTACTCTCCTCTTTCCTATCCTTTGTTTTGAGAATACTCTGATTGTCTTTCCTACCCCTTCTTTTTTTATACAGTCCAGTCGTTCGCTGTGAAATATCAGCATAACGAACCACGTGTTTGGGCGGCTGGACTTTACTACTACTACTACTACTTATTTGCATAACGAGCCAAGTGTTTGGGCGGCTGGACTTTACTACTACTACTACTACTACTTATTTATTAATATTATTAATTAATTATCAACGGGACAAGTCCCGATTACAAAACAACCATAACAAAGAATTTAGCAACTTAACAAATGGCACAGACAAGAAAGATTAAATTAGAATACAAAAATTAAAAAAGAAGAACGTGTTCTTTGACAAGAAATTTAAACCTTGAAATGGGTATGCCAAAAAATGCAATCCACTCAGAACAATTATTAGCCAGATCAGAGCAGAGTTGGGCAACCGAATAATCAGAAATAATGAATTGACTCCGGCAACACTGAAAACTGGGTTTGCTACCTGAGCTGAGAAAAGGGAAACACACGGAAGGTATAGGTCAATTGTAGAATTATTCGTCGAATAATTCAATTGACTCGGCGTTGCCGGACTCACCGAATAATCTCCGAATAATTTTTTGCCCAACTCTGGATCAGAGGTTCTAGGAATAACTGATCTATGCCTACAGGTGTTAAATGATGGAGGGATAACAAATGAACGATTTAAATTGCGAAAAGTTCTAGAAGGAACATGGATATTAATAGAACTAAGGAGAATAGGAGAATCGATAAAATTATTAAGGAGCCTAAATAAAAACATAAGATCATGATAACGCCAAAAAGAAACTAGGGGTTATAACTTCAATTGCCTGGCAATTATCATTATCATTAGTTTATCATTATTTTTCTTTGTTCCTTTTATTTTGTTTTGTCATCATTTTGGGCTGTATTCTCCAGCAACTTGATCACTTAAAGTAGCCTAAAACAACACGCATATTGAGTTGCCATCTGATTAATCTATTTGAATTCCCCGCTTGTTTATGAAGTCTGAACACCATGATCAGATGCTTTTCTGTTAAGTAACCTATCCATAGAGTAAACAGGAGTCGCAATTGAATGGAAGGCCTGCGTGGTCAACGTAGATAAGGGATCCGAACGCGGGCTGGCCTGGGCTGGCCTCTGATTGGCTGCAACGGGTGGAGCAAAAATGACTCGGGGTATAGGGAAAATAACACGGGATTTTTGTTCCGGGGCGTTTATCTCAAAACCCAAGCAAAATAGTATCTAAACAATTTATACGAGTCGATTCAGCAGATTTTTCCAAACAATTTGATAGGTCATAAGTGCCACTTTATTGCAAATTCGAAAAGACTGTTTCAGTTTAAAAGTACGCACAATAGTGTGATTACATGCTTGGCGTGTGTTTGAGCAGTGTTTGAGTAACTCACTATTGTGCGTACTTTTAAACTGAAACAGTCTTTTCGAATTTGCAATGAAGTGGCACTTATGACCTATCAAATTGTTCGAAAAAATCTGCTGAATCGACTCGTATAAATTGTTCACATACTATTTTGCTTAGGTTTCGAGATAAACGCCCCGGAACGAAAATCCCGTGTTATTTTCCCTATACCCCGAGTCATTTTTGCTCCACCCGTTGCAGCCAATCAGAGGCCAGCCCGCGTTTGGATCCCTTATCTACGTTGACCACGCAGGCCTTCCATTCAATTGCGACTCTTGTTTACTCTTTGAACCTATCAATATGAAAGGTTATGTTGACCCTTGCTGGAATACACTGCTGGTTTAAGAATGTGCTACGGAATCTGAGGTCATATTTTTGCAAGCTCTTTATTTTTAATTTACCGTTTATATATTTAGAGCACTTTACCTCCTTGAGTGCTCTAGGTATTTCCTTCCCAAATTTGAGAGTCCCTGGCTGGTCGCCGTTACTCTCCTCTTTCCTATCCTTTGTTTTGAGAATACTTTGATTGTCTTTCCTACCCCTTCTTTTTTTATGCAGTCCAGTCGTTCGCTGTGAAATATCAGCATAACGAACCACGTGTTTGGGCGGCTGGACTTTACTACTACTACTTATTTGTGCAAAGCAAAAATAGAGAGTTGAGTAATATTTTGTGTGAGAAAAGAGAGAGAAATAAAAAATATATTTAGAGCACTTTACCTCCTTGAGTGCTTCCTTCCAATTTTAAGATTCCCTCACAGATTGTCGTTACTCTCCTCTTTCCTATCCTTTGTTTTGAGAATACTTTGATTGTCTTTCCTACCCGTTCTTTTTTATGCAGTTCAGTCGTTCACTATGAAATATCATCATAACGAACCTCTGTGTTTGGGCGGCTGGACTTTACTACTGCTACTACTTATTTATACATACAGATTATATCTGTACTTCACATGTCCTATAAGCGTGCAGTACAGAGTCAATACAGTATTACAATACAAATTTACATTTTTAGCGACTTAATATGTATTGCTTTCCAACTATATCACTGTACCTGCGCTATTTCTTCCTCTTCATTTACTGCCTTTTCAGCAAGGAACGCCTCCACCCGTCTCGTGAAGAAAAACAGGTTGTCAGCATTTCTGTCCTCTTTAGGCAGTATGTTGAAGAATCTTTGTTCTGCTTTTGGTACTTTTGATTCTTTGTCAGTACCAAAAATAATCCTCTGTTGGTTTTTATTTTGGGTATTATAATGATGCATATCTGAGTTTAGTTTCAGAGAATTTTTGGTGGTATAGTATTTTATGGAATGGAGGCTATTTTTAGTACGGGCACTGTAATTACCTTGTGCATTTTGAATATTTCATATTGTTTATTATTGTTATTTTGTTCAATCTCGGTTGTTTCAGAAATCCAAAGAGGAGGATATCTCACCTCGCTATGGAGCAGGAAAATCGCATTTCTATGCCGAAGCCGATCTGGAGTCTCACGAGAAAGTAAATCAGCTCACGAGTGTGAAACCAGTCGCTAACAAAGATCCGACAGTTTACCTAAGCAAGTCGACCTTTTATGATACAAGTCAGCATTGCAAAACGAAGAATTGCCCTTACTTCGGGAATCCTGCCACGCAAAACTTCTGCTCTGCTTGTTATCGTGACAAAATTCTCGCTCTCACAAACCCCGCGTGATTCAATAATTCTTGTTTGTAACATTTTCTATTTTTTTTCTCTTTTTTTTTCAAACTTCATGTTTCATTTCATTGTAAAATAACACTGTTTGTTATGTATTTTAAGTTTGATAATTTTTAACAAGGTGATTGCCACGCTGATGATCAAGTTCAGCATTAATCTGTTCTTTCCACAGTGTTGTCAAGTTGCGGAAAATATCACAATTTTTATCATTTAATTCGATGCAAAATTTTGGGAATATTTGCAAAATCTGGTAACACCGTCTTACCATGTTTCATTCAAAGACGATATTCGAGTAAAGATGGACCACTAGCAGTGAGAAGTAATTCCGTTGACACAGTTGAGGCTAAAAAAGGAGGAGGCTAAGGACCTCTTATCACAGAATGCTCTAATCAGAACGGAACCTCTAATTCATTTTGAAACATTCTTTACTTCAGGCCGCCATGTTGGTAAGTGAGCACTCACCGGGTTGTGATTGGTTGAGCGTCAACTCTGATTGTAACTATAACCTGAAAAAGCACGTCCCCCATCTTGAGAAGTGAACAAACACAGTTGCCAGTTGGTGCTGGTAAATTCCAATTCTTGTTTCCATTGGCTCTTATGGGAGTTTCCGCTCTGATTCGAATATTCTGTGCTTTTATAGACAGCTGTCCAAAAACTAAGCAATATGGGTCAGCGGCAGAGTTGGGCAAGAAATTATTCGGTAATTATTCGGTGCGTCAGGCAACGCCGAGTCAATGGAATTATTCCAAGAATAATTCTACCATGGGGCTCTTGCAAACTTTTGCTGTGAGCAATTGAATAGTCCATTCTGATGTAAAAACCAGCAAAAATCACGAAAATCACACTGAGAAAGTTTAAAATTCAGTAATAAACCTACATAACTACGTAAATGGCAAGATTGTAACTGCGGTTCGACGCTGGTATCATGGGAGATTCCTATACTTTCTCTTTGGAAACACAGAGGTATGTCTCAATTTAGATAGGAATCTCCCATGATACCTGCATCGAACCGCCATTAAGCTCGATTCTGAGAGTGAATTTTGTGATTTTTTAGTGTACTCATCGTCATTTTTACAGGTTTTTATGCAAGAATCAACTCTTCAATCCCGTGTAGCAAAAGTTCGCAAGAGCCCCATTGACCTATAACTTCCGTGTGTTTCCCTTTCCTCAGCTCAGATAGCAAACCCAGTTTTCAGTGTTGCCAGATTCATTTCATTATTTCTCATTAGTTGGTTGCCCAACTCTGGTCAGCGGTGATGGTCCGGATCTCAGTTCTTGATTTAAATTTTTTAAGAATGTTCGATGAAATGAGGTTGTTGATTCGCGGCAAGCTGAGTTGATGTAGAGTAAACAAAGCAAATAATGATGATTGATCTAGTCAATTACCTTGAAAGTGTTCACTGATTGTCGCTTACTCTAAGCCATATTGTGTCGACTTAGTTTGCTGCAACTCGAGTAATTTTCTCATTATTATTTCTCAGTCTTGATTTTGACTGAAACTATGATTCGTTTTGTAGCCCAAAATGACTTAAAATATTTACTACTTAAAAATCTTGACAGTTATCTTTTGGACCATGGAGTCTCGACTAATAAAAATAGCCCTGCAACAACTTACCTGTTTTGATGTTTGATATTTCCCGAAATCAACTGAATAGATTCTTGATTTGAATGGAGCTCTTGCAAACTTTTGCTGTGAGCAAATGTAATATCCAGCGAGTTTGCCATTGAATCACCTTAAGGGTCAATAAAATCAGTGATACGAAAAAGAAACATTTAATTTCTGCACATCCCTCAGTTTCTGCGTAATTCTTGACTTTATCAAGTGATTTTTGTCTTGACTTCTCAAAAATATTTTCCTGATTTCCATCGCAAATTAACTGATATATTGAGCATGACGGTTGAGGGCCTGGTTGCCAGATGATGGCAAATTGAAAAATCGCCACTTTTCCCGTTTAATTCAATGTAAAGTAAGCAAATATTCTCCTGCAATCTGACTCCTCTGTTTAAGGGGTAAGCATCAAGGAATCAATAGACAGTTTTAGCAAGGTAGGAAATTCAAAATAGACCAATCAGCGGGCTGATTATTTATTTTATCGTTAAAACTATCTACGAGTGATGCTATCAGTCGAAAATTGTAAAACTTGGCTGTTGCTATGGTAACCATCGTTGAGAGTCTCGTTTTATAAAAGCTATTCATGAGTCACCTTTAAAAAACGGACATTACAACGATGGTTACCATAGCAACGGCTAAGTTTTACAATATTCGACCAATAGAATCACGCATACACAGTCTTAATGATCGGTTTAACGATGAAGTAAATGATCGGCCCCCTGATGCAGAGTTGGGCAAAAATTATTCGGAGATTATTCGGTGATGTCAGGCAACGCCGAGTCAATCGAATTATTCGACGAATATTTTTACAATTGACATATACCTTCCGTGTGTTTCCCTTTCCTCAGCTCAGGTAGCAAACCCAGTTTTCAGTGTTGCTGGAGTCATTTCATTATTTCTGATTATTCGGTTGCCCAACTCTGCCCTGATGTGGGTTTCAAGTTAAAAAAAAGTTTATAAACCAATCAGATTCTTGGATTTTAAACTTTCTGCTTGCCACTAAAACAGTCAATTGATGGATGGCTGTTGATTCCTTTCTTCCGAATGGTAAAAAAGGAAAGTTTTTTTTCTGTAAAATATAGAAAGGTCTCGTGTTGCTGAAGTAAAAAAGCACAAAGCGGCCAGTTTCAACACGCTAGTCTTTAAGTTGTGTTGATTTTAGTGAACTTTAGTGCAGCTAATATTTGTTTTTTGTTTATCTCTCTTAAACTGATAAATTTGTTCCGCCTCAAGTCTTTTGTTGTTTTAAACTTGAATTGGCATGGTGCACTGCTTATCTTTTTAGAGAATGATGTAATTGAGGACTTTTCCGTCAAAACAACGGTTGTAACGGAAATCAGTTTTGAGAAAATCACATTTAAAGATTTAAATATGCTCTATTTTTCTCCTACTTATATTAGTTGATCCACTGTGAGCTCAAATTTGCAGATCTCAGTACGAAATTTGGTACGCAGAATAATGAGGATACACGGAACTAGATTCCCCATAAACCATGAGAGTTGCGCCGAGTCAGAATCCATTTCTGATTGGCTCTCTGATTTAGGCTGTCAAGAAAGCTCCAAGACGCAAGTGCAAATGGCGGAGGGTTTGTTTACTTTTCGCGTACTCGCTTCCATTACACATTTGAAGTGACAGTGGCCGCAGTAATAATTGTTAATTTTTCCTCTGCTTGAATGTTATTTTGGAGAACATTATCTCTTTCAATAACGATTGTTATTGTTGAGAATCCGAACCTAACCTACAAGAGATAGCAAAATAGCGGCAACAGCACAGAGGCAAATGGCCATCGGCCATTTGCAATTTGCCTCTTGGGGGCTCCATTGATCCACTTCTTCTTCTTCATTTTGAGAGACCTGGCGCAACTCTCACAGTATATAGGGACTCCTCACGAAACTAGAAAATCTGTATGCTGCCATAAACATCCGCCCTTTGGATGTAATCAGTCCTCAATTCCTCAAAAAAAAGTTTCATTTTTGTTTGGAAGTAGGTGACCATTCAGAAAAAAAAAAATATTTTGAATCAAGTTAAAATAGCTCTCAACGAATATTGCTTCATTTCGTTTTCTCTCTATCTCTCTCTCTTTCTCTCTCTCTCTCATTTTGCTGAGTGAACACTCAATTTTTTTTGTTGCAAATTGAAGTGTACTTTAAAGTATCGATCAAAACCACACATGGATGAAGAAAGATCAAACAGGCCTCTTATAAATGTCTACATTATTCAAGCTCAATTTTAAATTGTAATTTAAGTCGAAGATGGTCACTTCTAAGTACTTACGCTTAATCATTTTGTTTGCAATTAATAAAGGATTGTGAGAACTCTGTGTTGATGTAAATCCGCTAGCTTCGCGTTGCTTCATCTTCGCAATCTTTGCATCGCTTTTTTTTTATAATCTCATTGCCAATTACCTAATGTTAATACGTTTATATTTTTATCACTGTCTGGGAAGTCCCCCCCCCCTAACAAAAAAGTAAATTATTTTTACTGCAAATTGTATTTAGCTGAAAGGCAACAATCCAATGTCTCTCACCTGGTTTTTTTTCTTTTTTTTTTTTTTGCTTGCGGAGTAACATCCAGTTTGTTGTTTGATTTGCTGGCATCAGCCCTGCTCCCGTGAAACCCTACGGTCACTTAACTGAGCCTCTTTGGAAGTTAAGGTTTCACAGTTTTAAACAAGCGTAGGTAGCACTTGAAATCGTTTAAATTCGTCCACATTTTGGAAGTAACTGGTTTTTTTTTTTTTTTTTTTTTTTTATGAGGGAACAAAGGTCAAGGGAGGTTTCTGGTGCTTTTGTAGAAATTAAGAGTTTGTGAAAAGTAGCCATTCTATGAGTGATATGCACCAATCATTGAGTGCTGCTCTCAAAACCTCTGTTTTGATTCATTCATCTCTGCTTCCATTTATTTCCGGATGCTCAATTATTTTTCTCGCTGTTTTTTGGCTATTGTCTCAGCTTTAATTTCATAATAAGTGGTTGTTGGACAGTTAGTCCATTTTTTTTTTTTTTTTTTCTAAAGTAATTTTGTTCAATGGGTCTATTGCAAAATTGTACTGCAGTATCATAGAGTGTAAATTTCATTGTGAAATTGTAAGTGACGTTCTGTCAACTTCTGGGCAATATATTTAAATGGAAAAAACTGTAGGTCAATAACATTTTAGACTTATTAGTTGTGGACTGAAAAATTGGACTAGCTATCCTGAAATCACTCTATGGTGCATGCCTGCAAATTCCACCTAAAATTCGCCCTTTTAGATACTATTTTCTTCTATAATATGCCGTGTATGACTTTTTAAATGGCAGTGTGCATCGTCTGAGATTTTAAAAAAAGTGGCCAAAATTCTGGGAAAAAAGTTCATAAAAAATTGTCGTTTTTGACCTTTTTTAAGCTTAATATAAAACTTTCCGGTGACTTTTCTAGGTTTATAGAACTTATTAAAAGTGTTCACTGTGATTGAAATAAGTCTTGAATAAATTAATAAATGAGAAATTTATTTTCTGATTTTTGGCGTCTTTTTTGACGATCTCAGACCGCAGTGAAAAAAATTCTTCGCTTATCAATTGGCTGGTTTCGTGCAGAAATAAACCAACATCAGTGTTGTCAAATTTGGCGGAAAATTCAGTAATTTTACATTGAGCAAATAAAAAAGGAAAGTGCGTATAATTGTACGCAAAAAGGTAGCCCTAAGCTACTTGAAAAATCAGTAAGAGTTGGCTCCTTTTTTTTGCAAAACCGTTCAATTTTCAAAAGAAGATTATTTAGACCCATGCAACTGGCCTATCACAAAGGAGAGTATTCATAAATACTTAATGAATACTATAATGAACTTATGAATACTTAATGTATTCATAAATAAATTATTATTCTTTATTATTATGATTATAAGAGCCAACAGTGAGAGGAGACCTCACAAGAATCAGCCGGAGGAGCCCACAGATATGACTTGTATTTTTCCCCCACCTGAATCTCCTTTGCTTTTCAATTGTTTTCTTTTAACGAAAAGCACCCTCTCATTAATATAATTAAGATGTTATTTTTATCTTACTGTATTGTTGTAAAAATAATTTGTTAAACTTGAACAATTTCACAACCGTTTGTAATTTTACGTTTTATTTTCATAATGATATCGATCAAAGAATGATTTCAGATGATCCTAACCGTAGCCGTAGCCAGAAATTTATCCGTCTCTCTCTTAGCCCATTTGATTGCATGTGTTAGAAAAGGATGGATATAGGGGCTGTCACGTGACTTCAGCCCCTCTTTCTGTCCTTTTCTGACACATGTGTTTAAATGGGCTAAGAGAGAGAAAGACAATATCCTGGCCACGGCTATGATCCTAACTGTGACTTTCAATAGCTTATTAAAACTGTTACATTATTTTTGAAATTCAGTATTAAACTATTTTATCATAAATCAAAAAGCGGTGTTTTTTTTCCCCTTTAGTAGAAATAATTCTCATCACTGAATAGCTCACAATATATGTGATCCTAGGGTTTTAATGTTTTTGAGGGTAAAAACTCACTTTTCTATTTCATGTTATCTGCTGCTCCTCATTGTATAAAGGGATCCAATCCTCTCTCCATCCCTCCACATCCGACACTCTGACTTCCTCTCTCTTGTAGTATTTCATTGTTTTCTGCCAACTTTGTGCTTTATTTGCAGAAATTCAACTTACCTACATGTGAGATGCTGATTTTTCTTAAAGAAATGTGACGCACTCTAAAAAAGCTCACCCTTCACCTGGACAAAAATTACTATTAGATTACAAGAGAACGAAGCTTCGGATCCATTTGCAACCTGTTACAATCGATTCCTCGTGTTCGATTATGTAGGAATTGATGCTTAACTCGACATTTTTTTCCCCACCGAAAATAAAAGAAACCAAGAGAGCATTTTGTTCGAAAAACCACCAGAAAAGGCCAAAGTAAGACCTTGGGAAAATGGCACTTTTGATGGCTCAGGCCGACTCACGCGTATTCCTTGGGTCAAGTTCCTTCAGGTTAAGCCTTCCTTGGGTCAAGTTTCTTTCGGTTTTAAGCCTTCAAACTGCCCTTAGTTTTCCTTTAAGACGCACGATTCTCGAGATATCCAGGCTTAAAGATTCCGACCTACATCGTCGATTCTTTCAGTCGGAAAATTGAGGACAAAGCAAATGAGCCACTAGAAAAGGTTCCTATCAATATGTAATCCATCAATAAAATGCAAAAATAAAAAACAAGATTAAAAACAAAATTCAATATTTTATTCAAAAGCGTTCAACATTTTTTTGTTGAACAGTCTTATTTGGTAAAAATATTAAACAGTAATAACTATAACAATTTTTTTGCCTTCATTCCTTTTGACAACTACAAAAGAACAAGTTAAGAATGAAAGTCATTCGAGCTCGGACACTTTTACACGTATCCTCAGCCATATTCGACCATCTAGGGATCAATCATTTACTTTTCCAGTGTCATTAAATCCACCTATACTACAAATAATCCAGCGTTGCCAGATTATGGGGAAATATTAGTAGATTTTTCATCAATCCTCATAAAAAAAAAAAACCTCAGGAAACATCTGAAGATTTCCCATTAGGAACGATGAAAAATCTACTGATATTTCCCTGAAATCTGGCAATGCTGGAGTGATCATACAGGTCAAAAAATGAATTAAACCACTGTTGCCAAGATGACTATCGTTAAATTAACAATGACTTATCAGGAGTCTTTAAATAACAGGCAACTTAACAATGGTAACCATGCCAACAGAGCTTCAACTCGATATTCGACCAATGGCTGCCCTTGTAGATAATTTTAACAAACCATACTCCGAAAAAGTAAACGATCCATCCTCAGATTGCACTGCACAGAAAATTCAACAATTTTTGCCCTTACCTTGATTTATTTTTGAATTTAATGCTTTGGAATTACCCTGACTTGATACCAATAAACACATTTTAAAAAGATCTAAAGATATAGGTCTGCCTTTCCAGCTGCTAGAAGCTCCTGCGCAGGTTTTCTACCGCACACAACAAACTTGCACAAGATCTTCTTTTATGTTCAAACCAGTGATGTCTCGTACTATTTGGCAACACTGTCTTCATTCCATTTGATTACGTGTTTAACAATCGATTGCTGGTGAAGCGCTGCTTCACTTTCGAATCGATTGTTTTACATACAATCAAATGGAGGGATGACATTGTTGCCAAATTGCACGAGCCGCCTCTGGTTCAAACTGTATGATCCAACAAGGGTATCAGTGGACTCAGGGTGCACTGAACCAAGGTTATAGATTAAAGAGGTATGCTCATCTGAATTCGCGCCTCAAAGTCAGTAGCGCGAAGTTCAGAATCCAGATCCAAGATGGCCGACAAAAGCAGAAAACATTGTATACTCTTTCCAGAAAACATTGTGCTCCCTCTCCAGAAAAGCAGAAAATAGCCCGATGTTTTCTGGAAAGAGTATACAATGTTTTCTGCTTTTTCCGGCCATCTTGGATCTGGATTTTGAACTTCGCGCTACTGACTTTGAGGCGCGAAGTCAGATGAGCATACCTCTTTAATCTATAACCTTGGCACTGAACAACTTCAAATAGCATTGTGCTTGAGACTGGTATTCGAAACTCTTAAAAATAATCAGAATCCAATACTTGCAAAGATAACAGTAAAAATTGCTGAGTTTATGGACCAGCACAATCCACAGAGGATTCATCTTGTCATACAATGAGCCCCCTTTAAAAATTTAAGAGGAGCCTCAAAGGTGGTTTGATGAAATAAAAGTGATGCCAATGTAAAATAATGATCTTCAAATATTCAAGGGCTGCGTTTTTTTCTTTCAATTTATAAAATATAAAAAGAATTAACTACTCTCATAAAAATTAATTTGAATAAAAAATAAAAAAAATATAAAAAAAAAAAAAAAAAAAAAAAAAATGATTCTCTAAAAGATTAGTTCTTGTGGATTCTCTCATTTGACAGTAAAAAGAGAACAATTAAAAGACTATCCAATTTTTTTCAATCACTCTGAAATTTCCAATAGAGCCTTGAAATTTTCAGAAGGGGACCAACTACACAAAGGAAACCCTTGTCAGTTGGTCCCCTTCTGCAGACAAGGAAGAAAACGATCGAGGGAGTTCACTGATCACACCAGTGACAAATAGAGACGGAGCACTAACTAGCTGCCGCAGAAGCACGCTGAATTTTTGCGGATCCAACAAAACAACAGTCAACACCATCCTGATATCGCAAGGTGTTGAGTGGTGAGCACCTTCCTTTACATTTCCCAGTCAATCCCCCCTGTGTTTTCCGAAAGTCATCGTGTCATCGTGTTGACTGTTGTTTTTTTGAATCCGTGAGAATTCAGCATGCCTCAAATCTGCCTTATGTATTTTCGCGTAGCGGTCAGTCTCTATTTGTCTCTGGATTACGCCCAATAGTTCGACCTTGTTAATGAGGTTGAATGGATCAAAAAAGTGTTGCCACATTGCATGTGACTCTACAGTCTCCGATTAAAACAAGCTTTGCAATGAATACTTTCTAATATATTAAAAAAACTTCTGTCCGAATCAGTGGCGGCTCGTAAAATTTGACAACAATGTTTTCCCTCCATTTGACTCAATGTAAAACAATTGAATGCTAGTGAAGCGCTGCTTTAGTACCGAATCGATTGTTTTACATAGAATCAAATGTGGGAAAAACATTGTTTGCCAAATTTTACGAGCCGCCACTGGTTTGAATGGACATGGGTCCTTTCAGCAAAATAACATTTTTTTATTGCTTCACGACTACCACTTTGAGGCTCCCCTTAACATGCTGTAAACTAGACTGTTTCAGTTCACAGCGGCCGACAAAAAATAATCAAACTTAAATAAAATCACAATTTTCAATTTAAAACAAAAGAAGTGTACACACTAAGCGTGTTCCACATTCATGTTTCATTCACCATTACAAAAATAAAAATCAGCAGGCTCCTCAGCGTTGCCAAATTTTAGGGAAATATCAGTAGATTTTAAGATGATCCTTATGGAAAATTGACTGATATTTCCGTGAAATATGGCAACGCTAAGGCTCCTTCTGCTAACTGCTTAACTAATCACATTCATCACTTGATTGGTTCACTGAAGTTCACCAACATAGCAAATTCACTTCATACGTTTTAAAGAAGCAACTCTTGATTTCAAACCCTTCACCCTGTCCGCTCCACCGGTGAGCTATGGTCGACAAAATTGAATTACGGGTCTCGCTCCATTGCTGACCACAGCTCGACACACACTTAATTGGTGAAAAAAAAAATACATTTTATTTAGCCGTAAAAGGTAGTATCATTAAAAAACTCTTAAAAACAGCGTTTCCCCCATTAATAAGTGGAATACAGGAAGGTTGACCTCGAAATTAAATGGAGTGGAAAGGCTTTAAAACAGTTCTTTTAAATTTACGGAAAAAATTAACCACAGACGAAGCTCTATTGAGAAATCGGAATTTTTGGTTCGTGTAACAGGATTTCCAGTTGAACCGATTTAGAGTTCTACTGGATTATCAAAACTTGGTCTGTTGTGGATTTTTTTTGGTAAAAAAAAACAGTTTTTGAGTAGACAAAAGATACCATTGATTGATTGACAGGGAAAGTTATCGGTACGGAAACAAATTAAAAGAAAATCCACTCCGTCAAACTCAACTAGATTTACAAGTATTCTTAGTCAGAGATGCAAAAATCCCCTATTGAAATTTTCAGTTTGAATCCAAAATCACAGTTTCTTGCCATATGACGCAATGTTCAGAATTCCAAAAATTTAATCTTGTAGATTACTTCAATTTTCTCTGATTCTGATTTGAAATCAAGATTCGCACATCTCTAGTTAAAATTGATTCCTTGAACTAAATATACCTACCATTCAAAAAGAAACTGAGTAAGGCTTAAGTTAGCAAAGGAAAAATTGTTCACAAAAACAGATAAAGCATTATTGTTCACGAAAAATTTAAAAATCCTCTATGTACGTTCACCTGGTCATGAGACAATTTTTTACAATTTTGCCTTACTCCAGATACAAAAAAAATTTACAGGAATAGATTAGGTCAAAAGTGTTGCAAGTCAATTTTAGCATCAAGTTATCTCATTTATTTTCACAAATCATAGTTCGCTTAGTCCAGCAAACCTCGGATTCCGAAAAAGAAAAGGCATAGAATAGTTGAGGGGTCCTTATGACACCAAGTACCCTCTTGTCAGGAAATTGGTATTACAAGAACCCACCAAACCATGACTTTTTAAAAAAAGCACACGGAATGTTTTAAGGTTTCTTTCTTTAGAAAACCCCTCAGTTTTAAAAACAACCTAACATAGTGCTACCAGATTTAGCATAAAAGATATATGTTTTCAGTAAAGTTTAAAATTAATTTTTTTTTTCAATTTTTTTTTTTTTTTTCAATGTAAAGTATGCATTTTTTTTTCAAATCTGGCACCACTGGCTTTACAGCACATATAGTTTAATGATTTTAAAAATTCACGAACAGCATTTACCCTTGGTTGCATTATAAATAAAGGAATGAATAAATAGATAACAAAAAATGCTGAAAATCGCTGACGCAAAAGTTTAAAATCTGAGACGTATTGCAAATTTACGAATGCCTCAAGGTTTCAAATTAGGTTGTGAAAATTTTAAGACTGTTTTTTTTCTTCTATAATCACATACTCGTAAAAGATTTAATTTAGGCGTGGTTTGGAGCGAAAATCCATGAAAGATAAAGTGCGCTCCTAAGAGGAAATCAGCTTTGCAGTTACACTGACTATTCTTTGGAGGTAAACTTTTTGGAGGTTAATTTCTCTTATCTTGTTTCTTTGAAGGAGCATACTTCATTTTTCATGGTTCCTTCTTCTGGACAGCGTCTCTATTGACGACATTTTTAGAATATGCATGTAATAAAACAGAGGAACTGCTTGTCCTTGACAGTAAATATTTCAAAAGTTTTTGTGTAGTATTTCTGATGAGCTGAACAGGTTGTTCTCCGTACCTATCTGACAAATAAACTACGCTCCAGTGGCAGGTGAAAAAGAACGACATGTTTAACTCATCAGAAACAAACACAATAAGCATGATTTATTTAGTAACTGGGTTCAGTCACTTCATTACTGTACAATCAAATCGGTGTCCGTCATCTTTGGTTAAGAATTTTGTGGCCAGGTTACACTTTTTGAAACCTACCTAGCGGGGTAGGTTACGAATTCGTGACCAGGTCATAAAAATCTGGGACAGGAATAATTTGAACAAGTGTAACATTATATTGATCTCCCATCAACATGGTACAAAGTTATGATAAATAGTGTTAAAACTACCTACAAAACATAACTGACGAATATTATACAGATTACCAAGCATATTATATATGTAGTCACCAAGTGACCAAACCAGGACCAAACCCAGTTACTAAATAAAATTACGCTTTGAAACATGCATTTTTGAGGACGAGCGAACCCGCTGTTTTATACATGGTTACTCTAAAAAAACTCCTCAATTATTTGAGGTACACAAATTGATTTGCTAACAACAGGACAGAATGATACACTTTTGATTGAGGCTGTTCTCGCAAAGAAAAGGCTGATAAAACATCGGTTACGCTCTTTCTAAAAATCCCTATTTAAACCGTGATGCTGATTTCTTCGAAAGAGCAAACCTCATGTTCTATGGGCTCTTGTTCCGGAAATCTGCCGATCACACAAAATTCACTTGCAAGTGCTTGGAATTTAAATAAAGACTATGAACTAACATTCATTGAATGAAAAAAAAAATAAAAAAAAGAACAAAAAACTTAATAGGCAAAAACATTTTTATGACACCCTATAACTTTCGCGGTGCGATAAATTCAGATTCACAGCCGAACAAATCGCACTGGAAAATATTGATGAATTTGACGAGACATTATCTTTAAGTATAACGCAAGAAAAATTCTGAGATTTTGACAAAAACTACTAGCGCTCCGCACTGAACTGCCCAGTGCTGGTTTTGTTTTTTTAGGAATATGCAGGATCCTTTACTTTTAAGAATTTTTATATGAAATGACTTCCACACATAGTCAGAGTCTTTAAATGAAAACTTCTTACAAAATTCTTGAAAACTTTGAGAGGGTACTACACCCTAACAAAAATTAACCTTAATCACTGAAACTGCTTTTAATTTTTTTTCTTATCTAACTGAACACCACGCAAACAATTTTTGTTGAGCTGAATGCAATCAGCTGCCCCTTAAATGAGGAAAAATGTTAAAAAGTGACGGTCGCATTGGGACAGAAATATCTCAAGCTAGACAAAGTTTGGACAAAAAAAAAAATAAAACAAAACTAAAAAACAGAGTGTAGTACCCCCTTGAAAGAAAACTTCTTACAAAATTCATGAAGACTTAAAGACGACTAAGATTACCTAGTCAAAAACGGAGTTATAGTGAGCAGATTTTTCATTTGAGCTCAAAAACGGGTTTCGGTGAGAAGCGGGATATTAAAGATTGACCGATTAGATGTTGGTTTCACATTTAAAAAAAAATCCAATCAGATCCCTTGATTATTTTCTCCTTTGTCATCATTCTATTACCAACAAAGGTGCCAACAGGTAAGCTTTGAGCAGAATTTCATGAATAATTTACAGAGTCTATTTCATTGTAAGTAGGATTGAAATTATACTAGGAAGAATCGATTACTTTCTGATTCTTTGAACAACACTTGTTTTTTGGTCATATGATATTAGAACAATTCTTTCCGCAGGTTTTTAATCCTGATCAATTGAGATGTTCCTGAACAAGAGTAACATCACGGGAGCGTTCTAGAATTCTCCGGAGTATTGCACCAGTGAAGAAAAGCTTACATTATCCTACGTTGTAATATGACTTAAGTATGTTGGAAATGATCGCATTTCATATTCTTTCCGGCACCGGTGCAATACTCCTAAGAATTCTAGTAACCGAAATGGATCGAAAGAACAAATCAACTTGACGGGAAGTCCTGAGAAGCAAGGATCACAGGAATCGATTCTTTTTAAGGAACAATTCTTCTGAGCACTAGATTGAAATTCCCTTGGAAATCAGATTATAGGTGTAGTTGGGTTACAAAAATTAGGAAACAATTCTTATCACAGAACAACTAAAACATTATGAAGGGCACAGAAATTATGATTTCTTTGAGAGAGGGGAGAGAAGGAAGGGGGAGGGGGGGAGGAGAATTACAATCCTGCAAACACTTCATCGAAACATAACGAAAAAATTCTGGTTTGTTTTTCAGTTACTAAGTGAGGGTTGTTCATGATCAAACATGAACAGAGAAGTGAAGAAGAGGGTTTAAGGTAAATTGTAGAATTAGCAGATTGCACCAACGTTACGATTAGAAAAATAAAAAAATTAATAATAATAAAAAAAAAGGACATTTGTAAGTGGATCATGTTGAAAATACCAACCTATGCTGAAGCATACAGTTCAACTGATGAAACACAGGACATGGAGAATCAAGTGGAATGATATGAATGATCCAACTAATGCCTTCACCAAGGGAAATGCTGGCAGTTCGTTTCTACATTGTTTTGATAAGACTCAAATTTCAAGAAAAAAAAAAGAAAAAAAAAAAAACCAGAAGAGTATAAGGTCTAAAATCAAAACCGAACTGGATGGCAAAAATATAAATAAAGACGAAAGAAAAATTATAGTGAACACTTGATAATTCAGGATCGGTAGGACCGACACTTTTTTTCAAGTTAAGGAGGGATTTGGTCCTTTGTTCTTCATTTTATGAGGAATTAACTTGAAAAGGTCCGCTGTGGGCAACATTTATAAAGCTTTCGAATTATAGGGCATCTAACACGGGCAATTCAAAATATGGAGCTTCCATCATCTCTCATTACAGAACATTTGGTCCTTCCACTTTGAAGTATAGAGCTACCAGTGGCTTAGCTGCTTCGCCACCAAAAACTTCAAAAAACCAAGACAAATATATTGAATTTCTTCAAACTATGGAGCTTTTATCAAAGGGACCGGTCTCAGCTTCGAATTACAGGGCTTCAAATTATCAAACATTCACTGTACCGGAAAGGCCAGAAACGATACAGAGATGCAGGCAAAGAATAGGAGTAGGGCAAAAAAAAAAAAAAAAAAAAAAAAAAAAAAAAAGGAACACTCGCTTTTCTGGCCTTTCTCCCATTATTTTGATCTTTAACTGCACTATTTTTTTCTTTTTTTTTTTTTCAAATAAATATATAAAAGTGTATAAATAGAAATTAGGCAGCCAACAACCGATACAATAATAATAATAATAATGGCTATTAATAGTAATAATAATAAAATGACTTTTTATTAACTGAGATGCAGCCCTGGAAACCGGCCTCCGACTTGACCACATAAAAATTCTCAGGTGAGCAAAAATAACAGTTGGCTCGGAATGTCTCAAGTCCATCTGAGATAACTAGACTCGGTAAAAAGCTTCTGCTGGTGTAAAAGCTTACATTTTGAAGTGAATAACATTTTCGCTTCTTGCAGTATATATTCGTGCAGATTTGACTAAGTGTTGATGGGAATAGGAATGATCCAGGAGAGCCAAAGACTAACCCATCAACTGAAACACCAATTTATTAAAGGTTGCTTGGCAACCAAACATAGCCGTTTTTATTTAATGTTCACAAAGATTTTAAGAAAATGAACCATGACTTTATTGCAAACACCACCTGAGGTAGATGTCCCAATTACTACCACTCTGTTCATTTATTCTTTGAAATAAGCTTACATAAACAGGTGAATTTAAGAGGATATGGGATAAGTGTTTTTCGTAGGTTGGCTGAACTGGAGAAAAAGTTTGAAGTTGATATTTAGCAGCACTGTGCCCTTAAAAAATCACTGAAGTGGACACCCGCCTAGCACCACCTGTTTGTGCCGATTAATCAGTAAGTATAGCTTCGTTAAGGGACAAGGTTAAATTATAATTTCATTATTTCCTGAAAATAAACATGATGTATGAATGAAAAGCCAAAGAAAATACGTATGGCGATAATTAGGACAACTGATAAGTCAATAATTGGGAAAAAGTAACTTTTGGCATGGCGATAATTAAGACATGATGGGCCATTTTTTCGAGTTTTATTCATAAGTTTTTTTCCTGATTGATTACTCCAACTTTCTTTTTTTTTTAATAAAACTGGAATGTATTTGAAAGGTCCTAGTGCAAACAGATCTTAGATTTGATACAAATTAATTTTTTTACAGGTATTTTACGGATATTTTTTCTCAAGGGTGGCGGTAACTGAGACATCTACCTTACGAAGTAAAATGATTGCACGCAACCAGTAGAATTTGGATGAGGAAATTAGTCTGTTTCAGTGTATGGGTTAAGGAAGTTCTGAAGAAATGAAGCAATCAAAGGCTGAAACATAGAACAAGTTTCTACCTACTTTAGTATCAGGGTTCTTGCAAACTTTTGCTACGAGCAATTGAATAGTTGATTCTTGCGTAAAATCCAACAAAAGATACGATAAGCACACTAAAAAATCGCAAGGCCAAATGACAGAGCTACAGGTACCGAAGAAGATTCCTATTTAAGGTGATTCTTCAGCGTTTAGTGCCGATTTCTGCCACCAGAGCGCTACCGTTCGATTAAAGTCAAATTACAGGCCGAAAGTAATTTATGTTAAAGAAAACGGAAAGTCAGTTACTAGATAATCATCTGAAGAGTGTCTCTGCAAAAAATCGTCAGTAACTTCAAAAATAAGGCTGAAAGTACCATAAAGTGAAATATTGCATTTCGATACAAGAATCGATTTGCGATATTTCATTTTTTGGTACTTTCAGCCTTATTTTTGAAGTTACTGACGAGATTTTTTGCAGAGACACTCTTCAGATGATTATCTAATAACTGACACTCCGTTTTCTTAAACATAAATTACTTTTGGCCAGTAATTTGACTTTAATCGAATGGTTGCACTCTGGTGGCAGAAATCGGCACTAAACGCTGAAGATTCACCTTTAAGTCATTTCGCGAGTCTGTGAGAGAATTTCATAATTTTTTAACGTGCTCATCGACATTTTTGCTGGATTTTCCTCAAAAATTACCTAATCCATTACCAATAGCAATAAACAGCAAGAGCCCCATTTTTCTGCTTTGAGACCTTATTTTTTTTCCTTCTCTGTTTGTGGGCTATTGAAATCAGTGTATCATAAATCATAAAATAAATAAATACATGAATACAAATACAATTAGCATGCAAAATATTTATCGTTCAGTAATTTTGATTTTCCACGAATGGTTTTCCTTAATTTACAGGTAATTTTTAGTGTCTTCGATCATCCAAATATCCTAGAAGATGTTCCGTTACAGTAACAGACATTCTTTTCCCCCTGATTTGGGACCAAGGCAAACTTTTAATACAAGTGGTCTGGAAATTGACAAATTTTAAATAACCTAACTTGGAGCAGTTGGAGCACTTGGGGGAGGGCTACTCTTCACAAATGAGATTTTTGTTCTGACCAATAACCGCATTGAGCAATCTTGATTCAATTGATTTTTAGTCATATTCTGCGCAATGATCACTGCTACTCTCAACTAAGTGAAATGCGTCTCAGCTAATGATCTTAACGATGTGCGGATAGAAAAACGGGAAGAGCTTTGGGGGGGGGGGGGGATTCTACCAGAGGCAACAATTGCAACAAGGTCCATGTGAAAACTTTTGTATTCCTTTTTTTTAATACTTAATTTTGAGAGCGTGTATCACTTTTAAGAAGATGCTGTATCTGTGTAAGTATTGATCAGACTTGTTCAGCGGATTTTCGCTACTATTACCTTGTCTTGTCGGTTTGCCTTGTTCTTATTTTTTTTATTTTTATTTTTTAAATTTTTCTGTATACGTCTTCTCAGTAATTTTGGACAATTTTGGTAATTTTGGAAATATTTTCGACAACGGACGTTTTTGTACGAGTTCATTCAATTTAATGTGCATTCTACTTTGGTCTGATTTCCTCTGTAAATGGTTTTCAATCTCCAACATCACTATAAAACTTCTTCAAAGTAATTTTCACTACCAGTACACATTAATAAATTCATCAACTGTCCATTCTTACTTCAAGTTTTGTCACAGGGATACAGAACGCAGACAAATTTAGGTCACCTCATTAGAATGCAAGTCAATTTTTTAAAAGTGACGTTCAATGCTTGCTAATGTCGAGGAATTAATCAGCTGCCAAAAATTATAGTTTTATCACAGGGTTACAAAGCACTGAAAAATTCCAAATGTCTGAACGCACAAGCATTATTGCCCAGCAACTTTTGTGAAATTAAATCACATGTCAATAGGTTAAACTATTTTTTGTCCAGAAAACAGTATGATTCACCCAACTTATCAAGTTTCTGCTGATTAGCATCTCTCTGCATTGTCCTGAGTGAGCCAGGAACCAAAAAAGAGATTTAAAAAGAAAAAATTAAAGTAGTAAAAACAAAGAAATAAAAAGATAGTCTAGAGGCTAGCATTTGTGAAAACATTAACCGACATCATAGAGAGGTGATTCATTAGCTAGTGGATATTGTTGAGATGATTCCAAAACCATCAAAACTGATCGTTGTGTTGATTTTGGAGCGTAGTATGTCTAATGCTTCGTGAGAGTACCATACAGAGCACGCGTCATAAGGCGCACATAGAATACCGCTCGCGATGAGAAAGTGGAATTAGTAGACGAGATAAATAAAATTACGCTATACATAGCTTAAAGTATGCTCGACATCGTATGACCAGTCTCAAATTATAAGCATCTCCAGCGCGGATGCGCTCAGAATTTTTAGTCACCAGGATGTTCGGGGCACGATCGATTCACGTCGAACCATTTATCGATACAACTGGAAAACAAACAAATCAAAGATTGAATTAGGGGAGGGGAGGTGAGATGAGGTGAGGTGAGGTTAGGTTTGGTTGGGTTTAGAATTTAGCACTCTCATCTAGCTGGGACCTCAGGATCTTATAACACAAAACACAAACACAAACACAAATCTGAGCACAATCCACAGAAAACCCAGTCCCCTAGACTTCAGGTCCTATTTTTACACATTTTTAGCCTCAAGACCCATTGTTTCTATCTCGTATCTATCTCGTATGAATAAACTTTCAACTCAAATTTAATTTTGTAGATTGAACAAAATTAAGATGAACAAGACTCAGGTAAAAGGTGGATATGTCCCTGCAGGCTGATTCTCCCTATTTGGACGAGACGAGACGAGATAGCAAGTAACGATGAATCCCATTGGTTTAAATGACATCACGTGACAGATTTGCAGTCATTGGCGCAAGCTCCGAGTCATGATTTTGAAATTCATGACTCGTAACCAGAGAAATATACTCGTAACAAGCTCCTAATCTGTCATGTAATGCCGTTTAAACCAATGGGATTCATCGTTACTTGCTATCTCGTCTCGTCTCGTCCAAATAGGGAGAATCAGCCTGCTGGATCTTCCTTCGAACCTTTTGTTATTCGGAGCAAAAATATTAGATTTGGCACCCTTATACAATGATAATAAATCAAAAGAAGGAACATGTAATCAATTTATTCACCACAAAGTACAAAAATCGAAACTGATTGGAGGGGCCATGCGTTCAACTTTACGCTTTTTACTCGATTTCATGCGCAGTGGAGATAAGGCGTTCTTCTTAAGCATGGCAGCATGAAGGTATGGATGAAAAAAGTAACGATTAACTTACGTTTTATGATAGATACATAGACAAGGCAGTCGGGCGATTGTGTCTCCTTCGGTTAAATCTTCCAAACAAATGACACATTCACCTTTGTCATCCGTTAACACATCCTCTGAAACAAAACAAAAAACAAGATGTTTAATTGACTAGTCATGCCAGTTGGTTTTAATGTATTTCATGAAAGTGCTTTAAGTGACACGTTCTGAAAAAACTGACCTTCTTCACAGACCAAAGTTTTTAGGAGAGCGAAAATAAAATGGTGGGGTGAAATTACAGAGTTCCATGTTTTGATGCCAAACGCTTCCTAGTCGCCTCCAGAGTAACGACACAAACTTTTAGTTCATACTTCAGCGGATAAAGGTTGTAAAAATGCATGTGAATCGATACATTTTATTGTTGACTATTGACTTTCATAAAATTTAACTCCATCTTTGTCAAAATTAAATCATTTCTATTTAAATTTCAAAACGCCTTCATTCCAACAATTTTTTGAATTTTCGCCGGTTATTGGTCTTGAACTGTCTGTCATAACCTCTCCTATGCGGAGGTACCGATATTTCAATTTTCGTCTGGGTGAAGATGAGATCGGTTGTGTCAGAATGCATCAAAAATACCAAACTGTAATAGATGTAAATTTTAAAATTTACGGAAACTTGTTAGCACTGATAAAAAAAATCTCACAAGCCGTCTTTTTTAAATCTGTTTCCAATGGGGCAGTAGCAAGGGTCTAAAATGTTGTGTTTTTTAAAAAGAAAATGAAAGTAATTGATGAGCTGAGAACAAAGATGCCTTTTGTTTCTAATGGAGTCCCACTGTTCCGGAGGTGAGGTTTTGGCCCAAAATACATTGTTTCAAATGAAAATTTCGCATAGTGATGTCACTACGCACACGATTTTTGGCAACTTTACACGTGTGTATCTCCAAAACCAGGACACTCGAGAAAAAACCAAAGACACCATTGTTTTCAGCTCATCAAGTACTTTCATTTTCTTTGTAAAAAACACAACATTTCAGACCCTTGCAAATACCCCATTGATTATTGTTGTCAAAAAAATCAATAAATAGAGTAGTGACGTCACTACGTCCTATCGATTCTTGCATCGAAATGCGATATTTCATTTTTCAGTACTTTCAGCCTTATTTTGGAAGTTATTGACGAGATATTTTGCAGAGACGTTCTTCAGATGATTAGCTAGTAATCGACACTCCGTTTTTTAAAATATAAATTACTTTCGGCCTGTAATTTGACATTAATCAAACGGTAGCGCTTTAATGGCAGAAATCCGCACTAAACACTAAAGAATCACTTTCAGAGCAATCAATGATTTTGACTTTACATTCATTGAAGAAACTATTAATGTGTCCCAGAGACAACTTTGCAACAACATAAGATGTGACGTCTTTCTTGATTGGTTTGAAGGTTTCAGCCTTCCCAATAATTTGAGGCAATAAAAAATAAAAATAAATAAAGAGAAAACAACGACGATCAGTTATAAGCCACCCCCCCCCCAACTATAACCTCCAAAAACCACAAATGAGAAATACAAGGATGAATCTCTACAGATTGAAATAACTTACCATTGTAAATTAATCTAGGTTTAGTTAGGCACATGACAAGGTGACATTCTATATCATCTGGGAGAACAAACTTGGAGCAGACAGGACATTTTAAACCTGAAAAGAGAGAGCAAGATAAAATAAAAAATATAGTGAAAAATAATCAAAATAAAATAAAATTTTAGATAAGTAATAAAGTTGAACGTAAATTGAACTTTCATAGACATCCATAAATGAAACTTGAAAATTCCCCCAAAAAAGTTATGGATTAAACTGGGTTCTAAAGAATTTAAAACACTTTTCGGCAACATTTGAAGCAAGGATAAAACTGCCTTGAGTTGATCAAAAATGAAGGCTGGCACTTGGCAAAAATACATTACTCCTAGGTAATATCCCCAATTGCCTATAGAATGACACGCACAACAGTTGAGTAAAGAAACAAAGCTTTCCACCTTAAAAATTGGTTTGATGATTAATAGACTATTAATAGAAACTGAAAGAGCAACAAAGCATTGCTCAGCTTTCCAGAGCTTAAACCAGAGCTGAGTCATACTAATGTAAAGTCCTATCATTGGCTTATGGAGGGCGCTTTGATCAAAACGCAGCATTTGTGAATATTGACACATTCTCAGGTCCAGGATTCGATTAATGGCTGAGTTATGGTCTGGAAATGCATCAAGTTGAATGTGTGAGCAAGTGGTTGGCAAGAAGCTATAACTTGTTGATGACTACCATCTCACCAATGCCAACCAGCTAGTTCACATCATCGATCAAATCTTGAGAGTTAAAAGCGCTACAGGTTTCATCTTAAGGGGTCTCTCCACCTGCGAATTTAAAAGCGCAAATTGACTGCTTGAGCCAATGGGCTTCTTTGTTGTCGATACATCGGACTCAACCTTTCGACTTCAAGGCAGCTCATCGCCTCTATCAGTTTATTTGCGCTTTTAAATTCGCAGGTGGAGAGACCACTTTACGACCCTTCATTCAACACATTTTATCACAGAACGCACTTCTTGTTTCTCGCTCACTAAAATAGCTCTCCTGCGCTACAATGATCGTGGGAGCGCACCCGACCAATAAGACTTGCAACTCACCATTCCAGGACCATATATGTGAGGGTAAAGACTGTGCTGCATAGACTCGGCCAAGACTAATGTTGGCTGAAATCGGACTGTCCAAAGCCAAAGCGTGATCCTCTTGGGAGCTGCTGTCCGTCTCTGGCGATTCTGAGATATCATAGCTGCCATCAAGTTGACTCCGATTGGAGACACCTAAATTTTCATGACTATCTGGAACACTGGATAAGGATCGAGCCCTCTGTCTATTATCACTAGAGACTACACTCGGCAAAGAACGTAATAAACTGAACCCTGTTGTGCCCGTGACGACCGAAACATCTGAACTACTGCTCGTCGAAAATGTCCTATCTCTCGCACTGGATTCATCACCATTTGCCGTGCTCGACTTTGCACCCATCACTAAATAAAATTGACACTTAAAAACTAATTCGAATAACAGCGATAATGACGAATTAAAGGAGACCGTGACTATTCCAGGAACGATTAAAAATTTCAGACTAGCTGACAGCAATCATCTTGTCGGGTCGATGAAACGCTGTGGTAAAATGATCCTACCTTCAGTACCTTCGCAATAACAATTCGGACATGTTGAAAATCGTGTGTTTTGGGTTGATACCAACTTGAGAAAAGTCATGCCCCTGTGTCATGCCAGAGCGCTGCTCTGCGTAGTACTTTTTGTGCCGAGTTCTCCGAATTTCTAAGACAGTATTAATCCGTCTGCCCTCATTAAATTAATGACTATGGGCAATAATAACACTTTTCTCCTAAAATAAGGTGAATCATAAGGTGACGAAAAATATTTTTAAAGCTCTAAAAACTCGTTTATGACGATTTTCGGTACTGGAGGTTGGTATCAGATTGAACTTGAACTTGTTAATTCAAAAATTACTCTAAATCAACAATGTAATATTCTGCGGCCCAAATGAATATAATTTGTTAAAATATTAGAGGGTCACCCATATAAATTGTCATCGAAGAAATTTCGGTGATTGTCCGAAATAAATTGCTCAATTTCTCGCCGAAAGCACTGGAAAAAAGGATGATGATTTGAACTTTTGGTGAGGAAAGTTCATTTTTTGAATTCCTAGATTGGCATGCTTTTCACCGACTTGACAAGAAGACCGGCACTCTTCTACATTCAAAATGAGGCCATAAATTGTCTGGAATTATGCAATCTTTCAGTGTCAACAAATCAACAATTGTTTTGTTTACATTTGTTGGTTTCCAATGGTTTCCGAGCATCGGCTACTCAGGAACCAATCAACGCCGTGGAATTGTTATCATGTTTATCGCGTAAGTTTTTGAGATTGAAAATTTTGAGGCAGCACAGCATGTGTAGATAACTTAAAATTCATCGTCCAATTAGTTTCTCCGCTATTTTATAATGTTATATCATGTCTTATTCATTGAATTTGCGGAAATTACACGGAGATGCAGCTGAAGCATTTAACTTCTGTCACTTCATCTCAGGTAACTACTTGACATTCAATTTTAATTGCATAAATCAGTGGATTTCTTCTCTATGAGTCCATGATTGGATTCAGGATTGGACCCAGTATCTAAGCCAAGTTTCTCTGATGTTTGATGGACTTTTATTCTGGACTACTGAGGAATGTAGGCTCTTTTGATGATACAATGAAAAAGACACAACTCTCTTGGTATCTTGGGCCAAATCCATTTCAGGACGGATGATCCTCTCGCCTAACGGATGTTGAGGGCGCAAGTGAGTTACGGCTGGTTCTGACTGGACGTAAGTCACTTATGCTCTCTAACTCCATTAGGCAAGAGAACCGTTTGTCCTGTATTCTATTTGGTCTCTGCAGTCTAATGTGTTGCCCATTAAATTTTGAACAAATTCCGATCAAAGTGAGGTGATCGTTCACTCTTGATGAGGCATGGGAAGACTCTACTATGTTAGGAATTTGGTAGACTTTAGAGAGATTGTTAGCAAGTGAAGGCTAAGTTTGAGGTTTGGGTGATGAAACGGTCAATCTGAAATCTCCTAACTGGTGTATTGGAATTGCTATCGAACCTCCAATTTTCACAAAAAGCGGATACTAAAATTTGTTCATCGGAGTTCTGATGTTACCAACAAACTACTACTTAGTCCAAATTCAAAATTAAGCTAGGTTCGTATTCTCTTGTTTCTGATCACGAGCGAAGTTCTTGTTGTACCTTTACCTGTTCTCGAGAGGATTGCGATCGCGATGGATACCTTTCCATCGTTTTACGTTTGCTCGATTACACTTTCTTAATTTTTTAAGCATTTTTTTTAAGAGCAGCATTTTTTTAAGATAGTTGCCTAGTTCTCCCATTCTTTACTTAACTTAAACTTGAAATCTTTCAGGAAAATTTTTAAAAAAATTTTTTTTTACATTTTTCTAAAACCTTTTTTTTTATTTTTTATTTATTTTTTTCTTTCTTTCTTTCTTTCTTTCTTTATATCAAACCAAAGATTAAAAGTATAATTATAACTAAATCTATCCTCTTCTAATTGTAATTTTTAATATTTAATATTTATTAATTTTTCTTTTTATTTTTTTTTTTTTTACGATTAATTAATTATTTATATTTTAAATTGTACCCTACCGCTGCCACACAAGTTTACTTTAAGCAGGGTAGTTTTTGTTTTTCATTTTGTCAAAATATTTTCGGAATAAAATTATCTTATCTATCTATCTATCTATCTATCTATCTATCTATCTATCTAAATTTCGTGTGTTGAAAATGTTGCTAAATCCTTTACTTTTATTTTCAGGATGGACCCACAAAAATATTTGCCATTGCTTGGGCTCCAAATAATTCAAAATTAGCTGTCTGTAACTATGACCGAATCATTTATCTTTATAATGATAAAGGAGAAAAAAAAGATAAATTCCCAACGAAAGCAGCGGACTCCAAGGTAACTACTTATTAACGCTTCAAGGGTCCAGTCATCCACAAATGTAAATACAGGAGCGTGAAGGAAGGGGGTGCTCTTCCTGAGAATTTTGCCCAGTGAGCTAATGGAGGATTCAGCCGAAGAGCACACCTGGGTCATAATTTCAAATCGGGCCAATTGAGCATGCATGCTCCGTGAAAATTTCATGTCAAAATTTAAACCCAATGAGTAATTTTTTACCTTCAATACTACTAGAAAAGACTTTTTACCGAAGGGTTCCGCTGAATTTTCGATATTTTCTCATGTACCGCGGAAACAGCCGGAAACGCATGATGAACTGATGGTAAATAACTTGTCGATTGTCGGTTACGCTGTCATTTACGTAACCGATTATTTCAAAAGTACTTAATAACAACAATATTACTTGTTACAATAATCTCTGATGTTGATTTTTAAAGCAAATTACGGTAGTTGAATTGAATTAAAAATTACAGGGCGGAACTTTACTGTATTACCAACCTTTTTCGAATATTTAAGTGCCACTGACTAGGACCATAGGCAAATTACGAGATCGGATTTGTTGGTGAAAATCGTATTCAAATAAAATCCATTTGCACAGATGTTGATAATTCCTGTTTAGAACGTTGAAGCGTGGTTGAGAAAATCGTAAGTTACCCAGTTTCACTTTTAAATAAACTTTTAAGATGTTGTAAAACAGTAAAATCCGTGCGTAACCGACAGACATTTTGGAACCGGGGGATAACCATTTTTCACAATTTATGGCATGAAGACAAGTCATTTCGTAAAAAACGATGGTTTACACGTGTTCTACGGAGGTTTTTGAGCATTTCCACTATCTTCAAAATTCAATTCAGCCTCAAAATATGGTCGAAAACTTAAAGTAAATACCAAAAACTCGTGTGGGGGACGTGTAACCGACGGACATTTTGAACCATAAAACAATTAAAATTAGTATTTAAATAACTTTAAAAGCAATTATTACTATTGCTCCTCATAAAACTAAGTTCCTTTGCCTTAAAAATCGGAACATCGAACTTATTTGATCTTTTTTAAAAATGTAATCTTGCTGGGACACTATTTGGCCCGTTTTGAAATTATGACCCACCTGTTGTTTTACTGGCCCTTCTTCTATAAATGTCCTCAAAATTATCATACTATCCTCTTCCACAATTGAAAATAATAGTTTCATTTCTACTTTCTCACTCTATGTAGAGAATGTAATCATGAAAAATTTGAAAATTGAGTTAAATCCATTTCTTTGTATTTGATGTCCCAAGGGAACCCAAAAAACATATCCCAAAAAATGTCTGTCCGTCACGGATCATATCTCCTCAACAATTGAGGCATTTTTCGGTAAATGGGTGTATGGCAAAAAAACGACTTTCGAGAAAAACGCGTTTGAAAGTTTAAACCGTCATAACAAAACGTTGTAGGTGTGTCCATTCGAACGATTGTTTCTTGGTTATTTTCCGTTCGACATATGAATAACTTTATATCACCTGTTAGGTCACATCGCCAGGATTTCAAAAACGAGTACTCCAAAAAAAGGGCGTAAATCGCCATATGCCCATTTACCGAAAAATGCCTCAATTGATCTACTTGCATTAAAATTTTGCATTCAATATTTGCATTAAATTTTTTTCTTTCTAGAATGGAAGGAAAAGCTACACCATCAAAGGATTGGCATTCTCTCCGGACTCCACTCGATTGGCTGTTGCACAATCAGATAATATCATTTTTGTCTATAAACTTGGGGAAGACTGGTATGTATGAATCAGATAGACTCATGAATAATTTTATCTCTAATTTATCCATTTCTATTCCAAATAATTCTCAACTGAAATTCAAAGGGCCCTGCAAACTTGCAAAAGGTGAAATTTAATAACCTATCTCCATGGGCCGATTCTGCTCTTTTGGGCGAGACGAGGTAAGTAGCGGGAATTGACCAATCCCATTGGTTTAAGTGGCGTCACTTGACAGATTTGGAGTTATTCGAAGGAAGGAGAAGTCATTTTTCTGAAATGAACGACTCAAACGATTTCTAATCTAAGCACAATCAAAGGAAGACCGGTCAACAACAGCTGATAAATGCTATTGATTTTTTTTGCACAGTTAAACCTGTGGCGACCGCGCGCCGTCTACGATCCAGATCCATCCGACTTGCACTCGTCGGTCAGAGAAGTACGCGGCAATTGCCGAGAGAGCGCACCACCGTATTTTGCATGGTGCGTTTCTCATCTTCTTATGACCGCGAGCCGCGAACGACCTCTCCGCTGAAACTTAGTATTGTTGGGACGTTTCCACCAATACTACTTATCAGCGGACCCTCCCATAGGCCCACGTAGAGCGCCTATAAACCTAATACAAATTTTGAGAAAAATACAAAAAAGAAGAAAAACAAAAAGAGAAAACACAACCGTGCAAAGCAAGGGCATTCCAACTAGTAAACAATAAATAGCTAAATAACTCAAAAATTTGTAGAATCATTTATGTTTGAAATGAAATTGAGTCAAATACTTAACATAGTTTTTGCAAGAAATCATTGACACTCAAATGTTTTAAAACAAAATAATAATAATTTTTCTTGTTGGGAAAAATCCATATTTTGATCCAATGTGTGGAAACACATTTTGAAAAACAAATGAAAACTAGTTTTTTTTTTTTTCCAGGTCTGATAAAAAAGTTATATGCAACAAATTCATTCAACAAAGTCCAGTCATGTGCCTACTTTGGCTAGCAGAGGGTCCTATCATTTATGGCTTGTTTGACGGGAAGGTGAAAGCAGCTCATGTCAAAGTGAATAAATTACAGTCATTATACACGACGACATCGTGTGTCGTTTCTCTCGCCTCAAAGTAAGGACATAGTCTGCAAAGGTTGAAAAAAGTCAGATTTCCTGATTTATCTATGTATTTATTTATTATTTTTTTTTTTTTTTTGTGTGTGTCATGGACTTTGTTATACGATTGAAAATTTCAGTGAATGTTTCATTGAATTTCAGTTTTGATTTTTTAGTGTATGTTACTGTAAGACCAAAATAAGTCCATCAGTTTTTAATGAGAGGCAAATTTCATTTTAAAAACGATCAAAGCGTGATAACTCAACAACTTGACATTCCTCAACTTCCAAAGAATTTATCAAACTTCTTTTTTTTCCAATTACTTAGATGGATTCTCTCGAGTCAAACCTTTGAGGTAAAAATAAAAAGAATCAGAGCTGAAAATTTCTCAAACATATCAATACGTACATTATTTAGCTTGTATGTAAGTATGTATTATAATGGAGAAACAGAAAATAATCTGGTTTTAATTTCAAAGAAATGAGATTCTGGTTCATGTAACTACTTTTGATCCCAATTTTTTGCTGAAAAAATTTTACGTACCTATGTATGTGTCGCAGGTAAATTGCAATCAGCTTGCGATTGGCCTAGGCAAAGAGTATGTCATTTATTTATGATCGGAAAAAATTTAGATCAAGTGTAATGGTATGGTGTCTTACAAAATAATCATTTCGAGATTTGATTCAGCTCATTCTAAAGCTAATAAGCTAGCGATCACATTGATATCCACAGATTAAGTTTTTCTCAACTGGTCCTCTTTTCATGAACTTTTAAAGTGATCAAATGTACGTGTTCAAACCCACTTCATCTAAAACGCCCTAGATAAAAAAACTAATAAAAATGAAGCGAATCTGACAAAACTACCATTTTTGTCAGCTTATTATCTCTCAAATGAGCTAATGTAAAACTCGATCCAATTATTCTGTGAGTCACCATTATGCTTGATTTGAATTTTTTCTTATCATAAACAAGTGGCTTGCTCTTTGCCTAGGCAAATCGTAAAACATGAATATTTGTTTTAACATTGATACACCTTTGCTTGGATGTTACCCCTTGCTATTGTACAAATCATTTTAAACTATGCAAACAGTTTCATTTTGTAGATTACACTAACAAATACATTAAAATTCCTTTACAACATAAAGTATTAATACATCACAATTACATTTACAATTCATCACAAATCCTTTTTCTAGGTTTGACAATGTTTCCTCTTGAATTCCTCTATTGAGTAAAATGGTTTTTTTTAGAAAGTATGCTTTGAGCTCTCTTAGAAATAGTGATGAGCTATCTCTGAATTTGGCTATGAGATCTTGCTCGGTTGTTTTTTGAATGTATTTGTTAAAATTTAAGTTTGTTATTTTCCTCCTACTTTCAGAAATTGACTTGCAATTAGCGAAAGGCATACAAAGCAACTTAACGGAATCCTTTTTAGTTTTGAACCTGTGTCAGATGCATGAGTTTTTTCTTGAAAAATATCAGAGATATGGAAATAAGAAAAATTCAAAGTCAAAGTCAGAAATAATATTCACCAGCTCAACTACTTCTGTTAAACTGTTCCTTCAACTTACCTATTAGAATTTTGAATGGTAGCTGAATTAATCAAACGAAATTTGAAATACGGAGGAGAGGCAATCCGATTCAAAGAGAAATATCTTTACCACAAGCAGAAAACTGATTGTATAATTTTGTATGTACTATGCCCTTATAACCTTTTATTCTCTGTTTTCAGCGTGCGTGGAACTGGTTTTTTATCTGGTCACTCTGATGGCAGCATCGTACGGTACTATATCTCAGAAGATTCTAACATGGAAGTTCAGGTGAAGATCAATTTTTTGCATTTTTTTTTTTTCTGGTTTTCTTCAGGAAGATCAAAATAAATTTTATGAATAAAATGACCATTGTAAGCTTATAATAGTAATTTAAAAGGCGTTGTTTCTCTTTGCTCCTACTGTTCCATACGCAGGGCTGCAAAACTGCTGGATTTTGCATTTCTCGGATCACAGTAAAACAATGGGTCTGTTGCACACTTCGGCTAGAGCGTTTTAAAGTATCATTTCATTTGTGAAAAGATTGATCGTAAAAAGAAGAAAAACGATTCCAACTTTAATCATCATCCTTGGAACTCCTGTGTGTTATTGTTTCATTGCGATAAGTTTTCGACTCAAATATCGGTTTCCGTACCTTTCACAACCCTTTGTGAGGAATTAAGGATATTGAGATGTAAGAATTCAAACAGATGCCGTCAGTGTCTACTGTTTTTGTTTATGAAGTCAGCTGTGATGACAGTTGGCCGTGATTATTTGAATGTGTCGCGCTAATTTCGCGAAATATCGTGCACTTAGTGCAAAGATACAGGGGTGAATAGTGTCTAGTGATTTTTGCAGATTGTGAGTTTATTGATGAGTTTTGGTGTTTTCTGATGCTGCCATTGTCATTTTTACGGCTTTTTACGAACGAAATGATACTTTAAAATGTTCTAGCCGAAGTTTGCAGCAGGCCCATTCTGTATGAGACGTAATCATATACTTCATGGTGTTGACAAAGAAGAGAATGCTCCTAAAATTTGTGATGGTGTTTTTTCAGGGTCGAATATTAATACACCGTGTTGCACCGTATGCATTAGTCTGGCCTGTCGGAGGATGGATTTTAGCTGGTGGTTCTGATCGATGTTTCTCTGTGTTTGACGGCAGTACTGGTCAGCTTGAAAAGGCGTTTGATTATTCGGAATCCTCATTGAAAGAGAAAGATTTCTCCGTGACTTGCTGCAGTCCGAGTGGGCAAGCCATTGCTTTGGCTGGCTTCAACAGGTGTCTAATTTTTGCTCTTTCAATCGAAATTCCCATAAGCCTCAATGAGTGTGAGTGAGGCAGATAGACATATTATCACTCCCACTCACTCCCACTCACTAAGCTTATGGCAAAATGAATTTCATAATTTATGGCTTTAATTCTAAATCAATTTTGCTCGTTTTGGGCTCAAAAAATACATAGAAAAATTTTGCAGGTGCTGACGTTAATGGATTTTGTATTTTTTATTTAGTTTCAATTTAAAATGCTTAAAACATGACTTTTCCCACTAGCGACTTGTGGTGCTATTCACAGGATTAAAATCTTATCAAGTTTTGCCTGGCATCACCTCAATGTGATTTGAGACGCAGATTGCAATCTGACAGGTTGCACCACTAGTCGCTGTTGTAAGTTACTGCATAAAGCAAATCTTAAAGCAAGCAAACAGTTGCATTTTACATTTAATACTATGTAACCCAAATACTCTGAAACTTGGCTGTTATTATTAATATATCATTGACCTGTACTATACAGTTTTTCCTGTCCTTTGTACCAATGTGTTATAAATAAATAATAGGGGTATGCGAATATTCGAATTGTATTCGATATTCGAACTCGAATACCGGTTTACTGGTCGGGTCCGAATATCGAATAGCGCTCCTCGAATACCGAATATTCGAGTTCGAATAGTTTGTTCGAATAATTCACCGAATATGACCAATTCTGGAAACGTTTTCGGCGAATCTAAACATGGTATTCCGCGCCGTTGAACTTCGCGCTTAGACAATCGCGCAGAGCATTGACCGCGCGTCTTTGCGGTGTCAAACGGAATAAAGTAGCTTCCAAGACTCGAGGTGATGCTGATAAGAGGGACTCGCGGAGTCTTTACGAGAACCGACACAGCGTTGACGCAGCGGAAAATGCGTATTCCGCCAAGCAATGACGCGACGCGGCGGCGCCACTGGGATGTGAGGGTTGCCTAACCTCGCATTTGGAGGCACTTTCTCTCGATACTTATCGCGAATAGAGGAAAGAGGAAGGCCGAAGGAGAGTTTCCTCTTTGGCTTCTCCTGGAGTTCCGAATGAACACCCGCGAACGAACACCCGCGCATCGGTAGCTCCGAAGACCTGCGAAAACGATAACAGCACGCGTAGGTATGTAAAGTTAATTTTGGCGTTCCGATTTATTGTTCGAACCGACATGGATATATACTTAGTAGTATAGTAGTATAGTAATGAAAGTTCAACTTTTTTCTCAAATTGTTCGCCTTCTTTCATTTCAGAACTATTTAATCCCATCGAAAACCTTTCCAGGTGCAAGCAGACGGCATGTCAGGTAATTAAGGTGATTCCAGGCGAAACTTTACTAGATTTCAATCCGATGGATAGCGCCACTAGTCGCTTTTTGGGAAAGTCGTGTTTTTTGGCGTTTTAAACTGATACCATGGATAAAACGCAAAATCCAATAACGTCAGCACCTGAAAAACTTTTTTATGGATTTTTTGAGCCCAAAATGAGCAAAATTGGTTTAAAATTAAAGCTGCAAATTATGAAATGCGTTTCGCCATAAGTTTAGTGAGTGAGAGTAAGCGCGAGTGATGAAAGGTACTTACGTCTATCTGCCTCAATCGCACTCATTGCGGCTTACGGGAAGTTACGTATTTCATAATTTCCGGCTCTATTTTTGAGTGTTTCAGCCTGAAACTTTCAGGGTATCTTTCTGAAGTATGCTCGCAGGTGCTGACGTTCCTGAAATTTGTGTTTTTAGCGTGAATTCGTCAATTTTAGCCAAAAACTGTTGACTTTTTGAGCAGCGCGACGTGGTGTCCAAAGTTGGAACTAATCGACCCTGGAATCACCTTAAGTCTGTCACGAAAAGCCGTTCCAATTTATCTACTCAAAGATATGATATGATCGGAACGGCAAGTCTCGTCCAAGTGGGCATCCAACAAGGCAACTGTTGATCATTTTTCAAAATCAACACTCTCCATCAGCGGCGAATTTAGTGAAGGAAAAACTTTGAGCAATGTATTTCTTTATTTTTTATTTTCAAACGCAAAAATTTGCCGCCGTTCATCGCCTAAAAAAAAAATTTAAAAAAAAAAAAAAAAATGATCGTACGTACGTACTAGATAGTACGTACGATCATTTTTTTTTTTTTTTTTAATTTTTTTCAGGCGATGAACGGCGGCAAATTTTTGCGTTTGAAAATAAAAAATAAAGAAATACATTGCTCAAAGTTTTTCCTTCACTAAATTCGCCGCTGATGGAGAGTGTTGATTTTGAAAAATGATCAACAGTTGCCTTGTTGGATGCCCACTTGGACGAGACTTGCCGTTCCGATCATATCATATCTTTGAGTAGATAAATTGGAACGGCTTTTCGTGACAGACATAAATACCTGACATGCCGTCTGCTTGGACCTGGAAAGGTTTTTGATGGGATATAATCTGGTTTTAGCTTGTAAGATTCCAGTTTCTCATTTCACTAATACAAGCAACAGTAGGTTTGTATCCATCAGCTAACTAAACAGCAGTTACCGATAATTTCCGGACAACTTTCTCATAGACACTTGAGTGCTTATTTTACAATAGGGACCACAGCCTTCGATTTCCCTTTCTTTTCCCAGATCCATATGCTAACCTACAATTCCCTTTCCACTGGCTAGGCCGCCGCTGACGATCTGCCACTGGCTAATCCGCCAATGGCTAATCTGCCGCTGGCCGATCCACCACTGGCTAGTCTGCCGCTGGCCGATCCACCGCTGGCCGATCCGACACTGGCCGATCCGCCACTGGTCGATCCGCCACAAAATGGTCCGCCGCTGGCCGATCCGCCGCTGGCCGGTCCGCCGCTGGCCGATTCGCCACTGGCTCGTCCGCCGCTGGCCGACCCGCCACTGGCTCGTCCCGCGATGGCCGATCCGCCACTGGCTGGTCCGCCGCAGGACGATCCGCCACTGGAAAGTCCGCCACTGGCCAATCCGCCACTGGGAAATCCGCCGCTGGCCGATCCGCCACTTGGAAGTCCGCCACCGGTCGATCCGCCACTGGAAAGTCCGCCGCTGGCCGATCCGCCACTGGGGAATTCGCCACTGGTCGATCCGCCACTGGGAAGTCCGCCGCTGGCCGATCCGCCACTGGGAAGTCCGCCACCGGTCGATCCGCCGCTGGCCGATCCGCCACTGGGAAGTCCGCCACCGGTCGATCCGCCACTGGAAAGTCCGCCGCTGGCCGATCCGCCACTGGGAAGTCTGCCGCTGGGAAGTCCGCCACTGGAAAGTCCGCCACTGGGAAGTCCGCCGCTGGCCGATCCGCCACTGGTCGATCCGCCACTGGGAAGTTCGCCGCTGGCCGATCCGCCACTGGGAAGTCCGCCACCGGTCGATCCGCCACTGGAAAGTCCGCCGCTGGGAAGTCCGCCACTGGGAAATTCGCCGCTGGCCGATCCGCCACTGGGAAGTCCGCCACCGGTCGATCCGCCACTGGAAAGTCCGCCGCTGGGAAGTCCGCCACTGGGAAATTCGCCGCTGGCCGATCCGCCACTGGGAAGTCCGCCACCGGTCGATCCGCCACTGGAAAGTCCGCCGCTGGCCGATCCGCCACTGGAAAGTCCGCCGCTGGCCGATCCGCCACTGGAAAGTCCGCCGCTGGCCGATCCGCCACTGGAAAGTCCGCCGCTGGCCGATCCGCCACTGGGAAGTCCGCCTCTGGTCGATCCGCCACTGGAAAGTTCGCCGCTGGCCGATCCGCCACTGGAAAGTCCGCCGCTGGCCGATCCGCCACTGGAAAGTCCGCCGCTGGCCGATCCGCCACTGGAAAGTCCGCCGCTGGCCGATCCGCCACTGGGAAGTCCGCCTCTGGTCGATCCGCCACTGGAAAGTTCGCCGCTGGCCGATCCGCCACTGGAAAGTCCGCCACTGGAAAGTCCGCCGCTGGCCGATCCGCCACTGGGAAGTCCGCCTCTGGTCGATCCGCCACTGGAAAGTCCGCCGCTGGCCGATCCGCCACTGGAAAGTCCGCCGCTGGCCGATCCGCCACTGGGAAATTCGCCACTGGTCGATCCGCCACTGGAAAGTCCGCCGCTGGCCGATCCGCCACTGGGAAGTCTGCCGCTGGGAAGTCCGCCACTGGAAAGTCCGCCACTGGGAAGTCCGCCGCTGGCCGATCCGCCACTGGGAAGTTCGCCGCTGGCCGATCCGCCACTGGGAAGTCCGCCACCGGTCGATCCGCCACTGGAAAGTCCGCCGCTGGCCGATCCGCCACTCGGAAGTCTGCCGCTGGGAAGTCCGCCACTGGGAAGTCCGCCGCTGGCCGATCCGCCACTGGGAAGTCCGCCGCTGGCCGATCCGCCACTGGAAAGTCCGCCGCTGGCCGATCCGCCAGTGGAAAGTCCGCCGCTGGCCGATCCGCCACTGGAAAGTCCGCCGCTGGCCGATCCGCCACTGGAAAGTCCGCCACCGGTCGAACCGCCACTGGAAAGTCCGCCGCTGGCCGATCCGCCACTGGGAAGTCCGCCGCTGGCCGATCCGCCACTGGAAAGTCCGCCGCTGGCCGATCCGCCACTGGAAAGTCCGCCGCTGGCCGATCCGCCACTGGGAAGTCCGCCTCTGGTCGATCCGCCACTGGAAAGTCCGCCGCTGGCCGATCCGCCACTGGAAAGTCCGCCACCGGTCGATCCGCCACTGGGAAGTCCGCCGCTAGCCGATCCGCCACTGGAAAGTCCGCCGCTGGCCGATCCGCCACTGGAAAGTCCGCCGCTGGCCGATCCGCCACTGGGAAGTCCGCCGCTGGCCGATCCGCCACTGGAAAGTCCGCCGCCGGCCGATCCTTCACTGGGAAGTCCGCCGCTGGCCGATCCGCCACTGGGAAGTCCGCCGCTGGCCGATCCGCCACTGGTCGATCCGCCACTGGCCGATCCGCTACTGGAAAGTCCGCCGCTGGCCGATCCGCCACTGGGAAGTCCGCCTCTGGTCGATCCGCCACTGGAAAGTTCGCCGCTGGCCGATCCGCTACTGGATCGGCCAGCGGCGGATCGACCAGTGGCGGACTTCCCAGTGGCGGATCGACCAGAGGCGGACTTCCCAGTGGCGGATCGGCCAGCGGCGGACTTTCCAGTAGCGGATCGGCCAGTGGCGGATCGACCAGTGGCGGACTTCCCAGTGGCGGATCGACCAGTGGCGGACTTCCCAGTGGCGGATCGACCAGTGGCGGACTTCCCATAGGCGGATCGACCAGTGGTGGACTTCTTAGTGGCGGACTTGAAAAAACAAGTAAAATTATTCGATTAATCGATTCGATATTTGAGGAAATCAATCGAATTCGATTCGAGTGCAAAAAAGTGGTATTCGCACACCCCTAATAAATAAATAAATAAATGAATAAGTAAATAAATTTTATTTCATGGGATAGCTCAAGCAACTCTATTTGTATAAATCGTTGACATCATCTCTCTCTTTTAAGACAATTTTTCATTTTTATTGCAGGATTTATCTTTTTGGTTGGGTTCCCAGTAAAGGGTCGTGGGAAGAAGAACAACAAAAAGAAATCACAAATTTTCTCAGCGTAACTGCCTTGGCTTGGAAAAGAGATGGTTCTCGTGTTGCTTGCGGAACTTTGTGTGGAGCTGTGGATATTTTTGAATCTGTACTAAAGTAAGTCTAAATTTTTTCTCCTATTCTTAAAGTTGTTATGCTCAGGTCTTATACGGAACTATAAAGCAAATTTTATTTTGTAACCAGGTCACGTTTTCAGTGACCATGTTTCGAAAATCCGTACGGGACCGAAATTTTCTTACTTCAGTCACTTTAACACTTTGTGGTCACATTTTTTTGCTACCCCACTAGCGCAGTGGGCAACCTCCACACTCCATGAGAATGAAATTGCTAGAAGTTCCCAAGAACACCCATAGGGCGCAGCATGCACTGGAATTGTCGGGGCTGGCCTGACACAAGACTCAGCAGAGTGAAACTTTTATGTCGGGTTAGCCCAGACATGCGACAATGGGTTAAAGTGGGCAGAGCCAAGCAAGGTATGGTCCATTCTATATAGAATAAATAATATAGAATTGGACGCTGTTAGGTGGTTTCCGAAATTCAATAGTTTCTCGGGGGGTTTCTCAATAGTTTGTAACATTTTAGCATACTGTTTGTACTAAAATGTTCCTTAGATTGCTTCCGAGGCTCCATCGAAGCCCTTTTTTTTTCATTTATTTGTGTTTACCATTATTTTTTTCCATTTAAAGAATGTATTTTCTTCTGGTGGCAGAATATGGAACTAAATGCTGAGGATCCACCTTAAGTTTCTCCCTAAACATTTTTCTCTACTATACTACAATGAAAGTTCGTCGTGTGGGACCTCGGTCCTGCCCTGAAACAAATCCCACTTAGCGTAAGTTCCACACAGGTAATTGCAGGCAGAGTACGGGAGGTTTCATGCTGCTGAAAAAAAAATTCCACTTGGTGAGATATTCCACTTGGAGGACATTCCACACAACAAACTTTCACAGTATAACTGTCGTTCTATGTTTTAATATTCAAAATTCAATCCTTTCACAATAACTACAGGAAAACAATATGGAAAAACAAATTTGAAATGACGTATGTTGGACTTAGTCAAGTTCTAGTGAAGCCTTTGATTAAAGAGGGTCATGGAGTGATTCTGAAATCACAGTATGGATACGAAATCGAAGATGTACGAATAGTCGGAGGTGACAGGTAAGCTGAAGCTGTGTTTGAAAGGGTTAAAACTGAAGATTTTTTGAAAAATCATTTTTGGTGTTGGAATGGTGTTTGCGTCTTGTGATGAGCCTAATGAAGCAATGTATCATAGTGACCGAAACAGGAAAAAGTCTTGAGGTACTCCATAAAAAGTTTTAATGATAACGTCATCCATTGAAAAAGTTTGTTCAAATGATACCAGGGTAGATTAGTTTGAACTGTGGACAACTTGCCGCGCTGTGCAATAATTCAAACAGTTTTTGGTTAAAGTTGACTAATTTGCGCTTAAAGTACAAATTTGAGGAACGTGAGCACCTGCAAGCATACTTCAGGAAGATATCCCTAAAGTTTCAAGCTAAAACATTCAAAAGTAAAGCCAGAAATTATGAAATACAAAAATTCCCATAAGCCTAAGTTGACTAATTTGCGCTTAAAGTACAAATTTAAGGAACGTGAGCACCTGCAAGCATACTTCAGGAAGATATCCCTAAAGTTTCAAGCTAAAACATTCAAAAGTAAAGCCAGAAATTATGAAATACAAAAATTCCCATAAGCCTAAGTTGACTAATTTGCGCTTAAAGTACAAATTTAAGGAACGTGAGCACCTGCAAGCATACTTCAGGAAGATATCCCTAAAGTTTCAAGCTAAAACATTCAAAAGTAAAGTCAGAAATTATGAAATACAAAAATTCCCATAAGCCTAAATGAGTGCGAGTGAGGCAGATAGACATATTATCACTCGCACTCACTCTCACTCACTAAGCTTTTGGCGAAATGAATTTCTTAATTCACGGCATTAATTCTAAATCAATTTTGCTTATTTTGGGCTCAAAAAATCTGTAAAAAAATTGTGCAGGTGCTGACTGTCTTAGATTCTGTATTTTTTTTCTTTGTTTTCAATTTAAAATGCGAAAATCACGACATTTTCCAGAAGTGACTGGTTGCGCTATCCATCGGATTGAAATCTGGAAAAGTCCTGTCTGGAATCACCTCAATACGGACAAAACATTGAACTGCGGACAAAGAATGGGGATATACTATTTGGTGGCCGAAAATCCAAATTAAAAGGAACAAATTTTGCGGATTTTGATTTGGGTGCGAGTGGGTTTTAAGGTTTTTCTTTGCTTTCAATTTAAAATGCCAAAAACACAACTTTTCCCAAAAGCTACTAACGGCGCCATCCATCGAATTGAAAACTGGAAAAGTTTCGCTTGGAATCAATTTAAGTAGAGTATGCCAAACAAGTTTGTTTGGATTTGTTTATTAAATTATGAAGAAAACTGAAGCTGTAGGTGTGTAGGTGTATGAAGTACATCGCAAGGCTACAATTTCTTAATTCAATTTATTTTAATTTTAATATTTTATTTGTTAATCTTTTGATCTATGACTAAATCTTTACTGAATAAACTGGTTTCATGTTTCAGATATCTCGTGGCACGAACTCCAGAAACTTTACTTCTCGGTGACTTGGAACAGAATCTGCTGAGTGAAGTCAGGTGGTCGGACTCTGAACGTAAAGAGCGCTTCTATTTCGATCACCCAAACGTTTGCCTCATTGCCAATGCTGGTGAATTGAGTTTAATTGAGTATGGAAATAATGAGGTTCTTAGTTCTGTGAGGTACGTTAATTATAAATTCTTTGACCAATTTTTCAAGATCTCTGATATTTTTTCTCGCCAAAATGTCTGTAATAAACCCCTCTTCACAATGATATCGATTTTACTTCTCAGAAGATAAAGTCCCTTTTTCCAGATGCGGTCACAAACAGTGGCGTATCCATGGGGGGGGGGGGGGGGAGACACGGGGACATGTTCCCTCCCAGAAGCCTCAAATTTTGCCTTTTCTCAATTGAAAATAGCCTGAAATTGCTTTCACCGATGCTTCAAATTTCAAAATTTCACAGGCGTGCCCCACTGCCCCCCCAGAAAAATTTTCCGGATCCGCCACCAGTCACAAATGTTTTTGAGATTTTGTTAGTAGTCACTAGGAGTAAATGATTGATATTTTCTTCTCTTTTTTTTTAGAACTGAGTTTATCAATTCAAAACTTGTCAGCGTAAGGCTGAATGAACGCAAACAGCTAAACTCAACAGATCCTAACAAGAAACTTGCGTATCTGCTTGATTTGAAAACAATCAGTATAGGTAAATGTTTACTCCTCATCATCTCATTCTACTTTAAAACTTTGACAAGAGGCTCCAAAATTTAACTGATTCTTAGGGCTCTGCAAACCCTCAAAGGTTCGAACGTTTTTGCCGGCTCTGGTTCCGTTTGTGCCTGATGAAAAGGTTGGAAAACCTTTTCGGAACCTTTACATATTTTCTTAATCTTGTTGAACATCCAATATACTCAGTTCACTTTTTCATTTGATTATGAAGAAAAGGAGGGAAAAGAAACAAAAATAAGTGAGACAAGAGGAAATAAAATTAAATTAAAATATAAATTAAATTAAATTAAAAATTAAAATATAAAAATTAAAAATTAAAAAAAAAGTAAACAGAATTATAGTAGAGTTTCGAAGGCCAACATTCTTTTCACACTCTCAGAACATGGTATGAAGCAACACAAATAATGCACATATGTTTATCGACTGTTTTCAAAATATGTAACAAATTATAAATCCTTACTTTTCCTCTGTTGATTCAAGCTAACGATTTAAGTCATCTTTAAGTGAATTTCATTATCGGTGTCCCTAAACCATTTTATTAACTCACTCAAACTGTTTTTTTGGCAACGATGGATGACACCAATGCTGTACCCGAACTTCGGAATTTGTATCCGTTTCGCGAGGTGAGGGCAAAAAAAGTAACTCAATGGTGAGAGACAACAATAATCAACGCTTTTGATTGGCATCAAGTGGTTTTTGTTGACTTTGGCGTTTGGTGTCCTTCATAAAGTTCCGGACCTCGAATCTTTACCCAAACTTAATATTAAAATATTGTTCTAGCTGTAATTCTCTGAATCGGTCTTTATCCTCATTCATTCGCCTTTGCCCATTCATATTTTCAAGTAAGTAAATAAATATATAATAATTTGTCTCTTTTTCAGTTGATCTTGTCTATGGGTTAACAATATTTCAGTTTGCTCATGACTCTAAAATCGATTGGTTGGAACTAAACGAAACTGGGCACAAACTACTTTTTCGGGATAAAAAAATGAAGCTTATACTCCTTGATACTCGGTCCGGAGAAAAGCACACACTCTTGCATCATGCAACCTTTGTTCAGGTTTTTCCATCTTCCTGTTTCTAATTTTAGCAGTTCTTAACAGTGTTCAAGTTTTTAATTGAGAGCCAACAAACTTCAGAGTGTACAAAGCTGCATTCTTGCTTGATGTGTTCTAAAGCTCCTAAAAGAACCTTTCACATCACGGTGAGAGGAAATATTTTAACCCTGAAAGACAAGATTTGAAAGACAGAGGTGATGTATAAATCATTGATGGTCCGTCTTCTCAACGGAAGCCCATGCTAAACAAAAGAGGGTGTGTATAGCTTGGCCCTCGGTTTGTAACGAGATACCAAAACGAATAGTACTCGCTACAAACACACAGCCAACATTGACTCAGTGTTGTCACGCTCCTCCCAATCATTTGGCAATAAGACGATATCTTTCTCTGCTGGAGCAGTAGAGTTGAGGTAAGAAAATTTTCCCTCTCTTCGTGATCTGGAAGATTCTTTTCGGTGCCTTATTACCAGACTATCAGAATATTTTTAATCAGAATTTTAGAAAAATTCATAGGGACACCTTTTTCTTAAGCAAGTGCAGTGTTTTTCTCTGGAATTATTTTACTAATGTTTATGGATAAAATTGCTTGTTCCTACTCGGAAGAATTCAAATGTAATCATGCCAGATACCATAGTGTTCGGAAAAAAAAGTTTGTCTCTGTGTTCAACCTTCATAATTTGGACATAAATATTTTCATGGTTAATCATTTCACTTGACTTTTTTTATGGCTAAGAAAATGATTAGATGTAAGTGAACCACAGCCCACATCCATCATGCCCCTCAGGCATGTTTTAGATCATCTGCGTCACCTCTCTGCATAATAAGTTGTTCATGTAACATTATTGTTGAACTTCTGATGGCGCTTTCATCAAAAGTAGAAATCATTTCACCAAAGATGGTAGATGACAGCTCGCCCATTTTCCTGCACCGTAAATTCATTTACGTCTCTGCGCATCGAAGTCCTAATTACTCCTAATGATTGCATTAACAACAACCAAATAAAAACGAGAAACTGTTTCATAAAAATACATTGAAAAAAAAACCGGGAACAGAGACACATATTGAAATACACAGCCGTCGAGGTTTTTAACAGGCTCCCACAAGATCTCATAGCCAAATTCAGAGATAGCCCATCACTATTTCTAAGAGAGCCCAAAGCATACTTTCTAAAAAACCCATTTTACTCAATAGAGGAATTCAAGAGGAAACATTGTCAAACCTAGAAAAAGGATTTGTGATGAAGTGTAATTGTAATTGTGATGTATTTATACTTTATGTTGTAAAGGAATTTTAATGTATTTGTTAGTGTAATCTACAAAATGAAACCGTTTGCATAGCTTAAAATGACTTGTACAATAGCAAGGGGTAACACCCAAGCTAAGGTGTACCAATGTTAAAATAAATAAATAAATAAGTCTGCCGCTCAGAAACACAAACTCGCTCACTGTGCAGTAAACAAGCCGATCTATGATCTGCAACTCTCATGAAACAACCTAACCTCTTATTTTAATTCAGTCAATTAACTGGAATCCAATAATGTGTAAAAACTGAACAAACAGTAAGATAATTTAGGAAATTTTAAGAAAGTAAAAATACACTAATAATAAATGAGTGATAAATTGAATGAATTTTGTTTCTTTTCTTAGTGGGTGCCAGGTAGTGATGTGGTCTTGTCGCAGTCTCGAGATAATGCTTGTGTTTGGTACAATATCGACACTCCAGACAGAATCAGCATGTTTCCAGTCAAAGGTGAAATAGTTAGCGTTGTTCGGGACAGTGGTAGAATCGAGGTATGAATTATATTTATTTTTACAGCTTTGTTTGTAAACAGACCTGCAATGCCTCAAAAGAACTAATTTCAACCTAAGTATATAAATAAATAAAAATAAAACAATAATAATAATAAAAGCTGTCTAGCCAAAATAAAACAGATAAAAAAGGGAAAATTAAATCATAATAATAGAATGATCCGACCTTTAATTGGGATGTTTTTTTATTTTTTTTAACGTTAAAATGAAGAACATCGCAATTAAAGGTCGGATCATTTTATTATTATGATTTAATTTTCCCCTTTTTACCTGTTTTATTTTGGCTGAACAGCTCATATTATTATTGTTTTATAATTATTTACAGCCATTTTTATTGTTTTAAATAAATAAATAGATAAATAGGTAGACAAATATATCAATATGTAGATAAATAAATAAATAAATAAATAAATAGATAGGAACAAAGGGGTAACACAAAGCTATGAGAACTTACAAATTTAAGGGGAGACGTTTCGAGACAAGAACGGGCCCATTTTTAATAAAAAAAAAAAAAAAAAAAAAGAGAAAAACACGGCGAGTAAGTAAACAGCTAAATATATAAATAAATATACAGTAAAAAGACAGTAAAACTGGCTGTAAATAATGATTAAGCACTAATAAATGAGCTGTTCAGCCAAAGTATAAAACAAATAAAAGGGGAAAATTAAATCATAATAACGAAAAAATGATCCAGCATTAAATGTGTTGCTTTTTTATTTCAACATTGCAACGCCCACTCGTCCTCATCAGGATTTTTTTTTTTTTTTTTTTTTTTTTTCATTTTTGGTACATAGTTAGCCAGAAAAACTGACTGGGTACAGGTCGTATAAGAGACGATACATTTGATTTCTTATAGCTAGAGATCATTAAGAACATTATATTTTACTATATTTATATTTTAAAGTTTACTTATAGCCTAACAGTTCATCCAGGCTGTAAAAAGCATGGGATAGTAGAAACAGCTCTAATGCATGAAAAAAACTACTAATTTCTCCGTTTTTAAAATGGGTTTTTAAGGATTTAGGCAGAGCGTTAAATACTTGGATTGCAGAAAAAGATGCATTGCTTTTTGATGATTCTAATCTGATCTTAGTATTTTTTATAAAAAGATGGTGGCTATTATAATTATGAGATGGGCTAAGATCAGATGGAGTTATAATGGCATTTTTGACAGCATATTTTAAAAGATCCTTAAAAGACCCTAAAAAGATTTAAAAGAATTGTAAGTAAGTATAACACACATTTAAACAACACATTTAAAGGTTGGATAATTTTTTTTGTTATTATGATTTAATTTTCCCCTTTTATTTGTTTTACTTTGACTGAACAGCTCATTTTTTATTGTTTTAAATAAATATCAGGAGTCAATTGTTTTAAATAAATATGTAGATGAATAGATTAATAAATAAATAATAAATAGAAATAATAAATAAATAATAATAAATAAATAATAATAAATAAATAATGCATTAATAGACAGACATTAAAAAGTCTAAGAGGCGGGAGTTTTGACAAGTAGGGCCAATCCGTAGTGGAGGAGTCTCACATGCCCCTCTTGACCATCAGAGAGGATGGCTGTAAAAGCGTTCTCCAGCCGGGGGAAAAAAAGATGATAAATAGATAAGTAATGAAAGAATTATGTAAGTAAATAAGTGGATAAATAAATGAAATGTAAAACAGGTAAAATGCTAGAATCAATGTAAATTGGCGAGGATGTTTTGGCTCAAATTGCAGCCATTTTCAACTCAAAAAATAATAAAAAAAAAAAATACAAATTAAAATACAAATTTCAAAAAGCGGCATCGAGCATTTCCCCGCTTTATATTTCTTTAAGTGGATAAGTAGATAGATGGAAATCAATAGATAAATAGATAGATAAATGAATAAATAAGCTAATGAATGAAGACTTGATTTCATGTCTCTTTTCTATAGGTAATCTCTCAAGATGGTAATCAGCAGCAGAGTTACGAGTTAGACAAAGGTCTGATTGAATTCGGAACGGCCGTCCACGACAGTGACTTCGGTCGAGCCATACTATTCCTTGAAGAGTTCTCACAAATCAATGGTGATTCCAAAAGGCTTGAAGCAGAAGGGATGTGGCAAAATCTAGCGGAAATTGCCCTCCAGCTTCATAACTTGCGTGTTGCGCAGCGCTGTTACGCCGCTCTCGGAGATTTTGCAAGAACTCGTTATCTGAATGAATGCCTAGAAATTGCTGATGAGTATGCCAAAAAAAATGGTGAGTGGTCGGTTGAGAAATTGTGATTTATTCAACCCTGATCTAAATTATTTAATAATTTATTCAGCCATTATTACTAAAGGTAAAAAAGTCAAAATATATGACTCAAGATTCAATGGAGTTGAGGTTGTATCTCATTGGAACACAAGTAACCACTTGTCGTGGAGCAACTTGTCAGAGTGGTTAAAGTGTTCCGTTTCGTTTTAATAGAACACTCAAACAGCAATGGCTACCCGCAGAAGAGCTGCCGAAACACATATATTCGTATCCTTGGCTTATAATTTGATTTGAAAAAGAGCATCTTTTTGTGTATCTTTTAATATTTGGCTTCAATGTGAAAAGTTTACTTTTGGCTTCAATGTGAAAAGTTTACTTTTGACATTAAGCATAGTCGAAGAAAGAATTTAACCCAAAAACAATTTGTTTGGAAGAAACGAAAGCATACAGGATGTATTTAGTAAACAGAATATAATGAGCTGAGGCTACGTATCTAGGATGGAACGACAAACGACTAACTTGAAGAAGAGAGAAGCAGACAGAGAGTTGCATCGGAAAATATTAATTTGCTGACACTACTGAAATTGCTGTTATTGCAGTGTTGTCAAATATTTGCATAAGTGTTATTTTTTCATCAGGCTTACATTTTTTTGAAATTGGTTCACGGCAACCCTGCAGGCTGATTATGCACAGTCGTATCGTAATGCTATCGAGAGCATGTTATCTTATGAGTGGTGCCAATCCGAAAGGTTTCATTCCGATAGAAACTCTCCCATCTCTACGGAAATTCTATGATGACTCCTGAGCAATCAAAAAATTTCCGTAGAGATGGGAGGGTTTCTATCGGAATGAAACCTTTCGGAATGGTACCACTCATAAGATAACACGCACTCAATCATCGACTCAATAGCATTATGATACGATCGTTCATAATCAGCCTCCAGACCTGTAGTATAAAAACAGAAGTGTTCCATTATGGTTAGTTGTGTTCCATTGTGTTCGGATTAAAAAATCTAGCCTTTAGTCTCTACTTATTTTTCTCTCTCTTCTTTGTATCATAGGTGGTGATGGCATGGATTGTCCTGAAGTTTGGGCTCGAATGGCAATTCTGAATAGACAGTTGAAGACTGCAGAATCTATTTATCTTGAATGGGGCCAGCTGGATAAAGCACTGGAAATGTATCGGCGACTTTACAAATGGGAAGATGGTGAGTCTACTCTAGAGACAATATATAACAGAGACCACGTACTATCTATCTTGACCACGTTTGCGTGCGGTGGCAACTTTTTTTTTTGGGGGGTCTCAACAGAACACCGCAAACATGGTCCATACGATGACTGATGAGAAAAGTTATGTCCCATGTACAAACATTATGTTCCATTTTAGATATGGTATAGCGCTTTGGGGAAGGAGTTCCTACGCAGAAACTGCCTTTACAGAACAGAAAAAATCTTTAAGAATTCTCCTGAACAAACCGTATATTTTCCATTGCCAAGATCTATTCAGAAAATTTAAACTTCTGACCATCCCTTCATTGTATGTATTAGAATGTATCAAGTTTGCATTGAATAACTGCCTAATTACACGGGATGACATGTTACCTAAACATAGTTACGCTAGCAGACACCATAATATAGACAATGTAAGAATTACTCTTAATATTTCTGAGAACGAAGTAAGATTCTCCGTCATACAGCTGTTTAATGCCCTTCCTCTCTCGATCAAGGAATGCTTCAGAAGGTCTGAGTTTACTGTATTCTTTAGAGTCCTGGAGCATTTCCTGATTGATAAAGCTTTTTATAAAGTGAATGACCTATTAATCCCCTCAATAACAAATACCTAATAACTGTCTTTACCATGTATTCTATGTCTAATTATGTAGACTTTTTGTCGTTGTTGTTGTTGTGTTGACGTGTACACATAGCTCCTCATTGGCTGCTCCTTTTGTTTGAACTGTGAAAATAAAATAAAATAAAATAAAATAAAGTTGTTGAGATTTTTGCCTAATGAGACCAAAGCACCAAAATTGCATCAGTCAACATATGGTCCATGTTGGATGGTGCTCCTTCATGTTCCGTTTGTTAATTCCTGTTGAGTTCCGGAAAAAAAATGCCACCGCGCACCCTGCTAGTGCGTGGTCTCTATTATACAGGGTGTCCGGTAAGTCCCGGAACGGCTGCGCCATTTCTTTATTTACGCAGATAAAAAAACCAAACTTTGGGAATGTTCCTAGATAAATAAAAACTTCTTTTTGCAGGGGTCAAAATTTTGGTCGCCCCTCCCGGGGGGGCGGGGGCGCCCCTAACTTTTTTTTTTCAAATGGCAACCCCTATCTTGTGATACCTCATTCAAAAAAGGGTAAAAAACTGAGCATTTTGGCGCAAACCGCATGTCGATATCTCTTTTAGTATTGGAGATATCGAACTTCAAAATCTATGGAAACCCATTTTAAAAAAATCATAACTCTTATTCAGAAAGTCGCTATTTAAAAAACTGGGGGTCTAAACTACTCTACATAACAAGCTATTTCTAGGGAAAAACACCTCTGCCCAAAAAAAATTAACTTACAGTTATTGTTTTTTTTCCCGCCAAAATTTTTTAAAACATTTTGGCGGGGAAAAAAAAACAATAACTGCAAGTTAATTTTTTTGGGCAGAGGTGTTTTTCCCTGGAAATAGCTTGTTAATCAGAGTAGTTTAGACCCCTAGTTTTTTAAATAGCGACTTTCTGAATAAGAGTTATGATTTTTTTAAAATGGGTTTCCATAGATTTTGAAGTTCGATATCTCCAATACTAAAAGAGATATCGACATGCGGTTTGCGCCAAAATGCTCAGTTTTTTACCCTTTTTTGAATGAGGTATCACAAGATAGGGGTTGCCATTTGAAAAAAAAAGTTAGGGGCGCCCCCGCCCCCCCCGGGAGGGGCGACCAAAATTTTGACCCCTGCAAAAAGAAGTTTTTATTTATCTAGGAACATTCCCAAAGTTTGGTTTTTTTATCTGCGTAAATAAAGAAATGGCGCAGCCGTTCCGGGACTTACCGGACACCCTGTATACTGTCTCTGGTGTGCCCACACCTTTCCCTTCCTCCTCTCCTCTTCACTTCTTTTTGACTTGTTTGTTCTTTGCCTGTCTTTTTTCCTCCATCACTGCATTTTTGTATCCCATCTGATTTCTTAATTTTCACTACTTTCCTTTTTCTCTGTGCTCAGCCATCGTTCTAGCAAGCCAGAAAGGTTCCCCAGATCTGACGGCAAAGATAAAGTCGGATTACATGGAATGGCTGATCAAGACTCGTCAAGAAGGCAAAGCTGCTGAATTGAAAGAAAGAGACGGTGACTCAGAGGCTGCCCTAAATTTGTATCTGAAAGCTCGCTACTCATTGAGAGCGTTGAGGTGAATCCTCATTTAATTCTTACACTCATACAAGGAACATACTTTTAATGATCAATATTTATTTATTTATTTATTTATTAATTTTCAACGGGACAAGTCCCAATTAAAAAACCAAAATAACAAGGAAATTAGCAACTTAACAAATGGCACAGACAAGAAAGATTAAATTAGAATACAAAAATTAAAAAACAAGAACGTGTTTATTTTTTTTTTATTTTCATTTTTGGTACATAGTTAGCCAGAAAAACTGACTGGGTACAGGTCATAGAAGAAACAATACATTTGTTTTCTTATAGCTAGAGATAATTAAGAACATTATATTTTAATTTGTTGAAGTTTACTTATAGCTTATCAGTTCATCCAGGCTGTAAAAAGCATGGGATAGTAGAAACTCTAATGCATGAAAAAAACTACTCATTTCTCCGTTTTTAAAATGGGTTTTTAAGGGCCTTCTTTGTTGACAATTTTAAATCTGCAATTTTCAAGTAAAATATTTTTCCAGTCCTCAAACCCCAAAATCCTGCTTAGTCAAAATTGTCCGTATCAAAATGCTTCGCTCTTTTTCCACCCTAGATAGTAGAATTTCCGAAATCTTTGAAACAAAAAATTAATAAAGAGTTACTATGTACCAAGATGATGCACAAGAAATCTCGCCCTTACATAGATACTTTCAGTCTGGACCATAATTTCAAATTTAATATTTTAAAATTCCTATAGAATGTTCCAAAAACAACTGATCCAGGATGTTTCATTGTATCATTACACGCTGACGCTAGTAAACTTTCAAGAGCAGAAACTTTTCTCATTCTCTTGTATCTCTAAGTATACCAAACTGTAAAATCTACACAACAAAAATTTGCCGAAGGATGAAAATTGAGAAAGATACATTGACGCAACATTTTTACCTCTCTATTCGACAGAGTTCTTCAAAACGATCCAGTGCTTTTTGAGAATGAAGATCTATCAAATCGTGTTGTCTCTGCTTTGCTGAAACAAAAACACTTCCTCCAAGCTGGTTTATTTTACGAAGCGAGGCACAGAAATGACAAAGCTCTTGAATGTTATCGCCAGGGTCGAGTTTTTCATAAAGCTATCGAGCTAGCAAAAGTTATGTCGCCTAAAGGTTTGTGAAATAAGCTTTTTAGAGGTATTTTAGCAAAATATTGCCTTTACCACCATTGGTTAAAAATGAACTAAGCTCATGAAAGTGTCTTGTCATTGTATTCGTCTGAATTGGGTGCTCTCTCTTGGAATTTCATCAAATATTTGTATTGTAAGAGAAAGATTATAGTGACCCAACACTTTGTAGCATAATCTCTGAGCATATGTATCTATAGAAGCAATGGGTAAAAGGGAGGCACTTTTTTTGGAAACCTTGTTTTGATTGAATCGCATTTGAAACTTCAACTTGCGTTTATTACCAAAAAAATCATGGCACATGGATCAAATTTTGGGTGAATAAGGTGGGTATACCCTCTTATGATAATGCTAGACAATTTTATTTTTTTTAAATTTTGATTCACTATTGATAACAGAGGCAGAATTCTGTTGGGAAATGTGCCCACCTTGCATAGAACTAGAAGTACCCAGGAAAAAAAAGGACTTTGACGTTTAATAATTGAACATTTCCCCTCTTGCTTACTCAAGGAAAAGCGAGTTTTGCTGGACTTACCTTTTAACCTTTTTTCCCCCCTGAACTCTGTAAATATCCAACAGAAACGATGTTTTGTGGGTATATTCTTGAGGGTATGAGGCGTTATTTGAGACGTTCTATGCCAAGGAGGGATTTCCTCAAAAACCGAGTGGATGAGGAATTGAGGAAGTTGGACGGTCGGTAATCTCAACTGTACCTTCCTGTTTAATCATCATCTGTTTTTAAATGTAATCTGCACATTTTTTCTAGATGTTGTTATTTTGGAGGAGCAGTGGGCAAACGACCTCACCTCTAAAAAGCAGTATGATGCTGCCATAAATCATTACATCGAAGCTGGGAAAACTCTGAAAGCTTTGGATGTTGCAATTCTGGACAAGCAGTGGAAGAAAGCAGTAGAAATAATTCATGTGAGAGAAAGTTTAATTTTCTTCTATGTGCTCAGTTTAGAAAATTAGACCAGAAGACTAAGATATGGAAGAAAAGAATAGAATAGAGATTAAACACTTTTAATTAATGTTATGAGTGGAACAATTGGCATGGAATGACCCTTACCTAAATAAGACAAAATCTAGTACATTCAAACAATCACCTTAAAGTACAAAATTTCCACGTTTGACATCATCCAACCACTACTTTGTACTCTCCATTAAATTGCGTTAAATTGCATTAAATTTATTCCCTTTCTCATTTCAAGTTTTTTTCTAGGGGTCATATTTTTGAATTTTGTTCTTTTCTGTTTCTGTATTTTTCTCGTATTGGGCAGTTGCCCATTTGCTACTTTAAAAAAATAAATAAATAAATAAATAAATAAATAAATAAATTGGAAATAAATTAATGATCATTAATAATGTCTCTATTTCATCCCCAGGTTTTTACCGATAAGAGTTCAGTTCATGAACAATATGCGCTTTTAGCGAAGCATTTCGCTGAAGTGAAGGATTACGCTCAAGCAGAAGAGTTTTTCATGGAAGCAAATATGTATCAAGCAGCAATCAGCATGTATATTGAAAACGGTATGTTCATTCTCGTATCTTTTTTTTATTCCTTGTGTCAAAACTTCATATTTTCCAAAAATTTAGGCTGACAACACAATTACTTGTGTGTACATTAGCTTCAAATTGCTGACGGCCTCCTTGTGAAATTGATGACCTTTTCTCTCCCTTTGTGCCAAAATGTAAGTAAGTAAATAAAAAGTAACCAATTTTGAAGCATCTCTTAAGGCACATTGTTTGATAAACTATGATAAGTACTAGGGATATGATAAAAAACCATGGTGAAATTGTTGCGTAAAAACTTTACTGTTTTTTATTTTATTTTTTGTCAAGATGTCTTTGTAATTTCTTGCATCATAAGTGGCGGTTGCCACCAGGCCAAGTACAAAACCCCCCAGCAAGAAGGTGATGTCTGCGGAGATTTATCATTCACCAAACAGTTTGTTTTCGTCAATTTGTGCTTTATTTGATTTTTATGTATTCTTTCTTGAAACCTTCACAGACCTCCTGAAAAGTGCTGACTTAGAGTAGAGGTTCCCAAACTATCGTCTGCGGCCCCTCGGGGGTCTGCCAAAGGTTCGTAGGGAAAATTCCCAAAACGTAGATAAAGTGAAATTTGGCAACATATTTAGCCAAAATGGGGCTCTTGCAAACTTTTGCTACAGGGTAGTGAAGAGTTGATTCTTGTATAAAAACCTACAAAAATGATGATGAGTTCGCTAAAAAATCACAAAATTTACTCTCAAAATCGGGCTTAATGGTGGAGAGACGCAGGTATTATGAGAGATTCCTATTTAAATTGAGACATATCTCTGTGTTTGCGCAGAGAATAAAAACATATTAGACAAGAATCTCTCATGATACCTGCATTAAACCGCCATTGCCATCTTCCCGTTATAGGAGTTATGTGAGTTTATTACTGAAGTTTAGACTCTCTCAGAGTGGTTTTCGTGATTTTCGCTGGTTTTTACATCAGATTGGACTATTCATTTGCTCACAGCAAAAGTTTGCAAGAGCCCCATTGTTTAAATCTCCGCTATTTATTGCTCTGACTTCTTCTCAATACAAGAAATGTAGTCAAATTGTTCCCAAAAGAAAAAATTCCAAGTGCAAGTGGTCAAAATTTGCCGTCGGTTATTATAATTTTTTTTTTTTTTCGCCATATCAAATTAAATTTCAGCGTGATTAAATTAAAATCTTAAGTCTTAAAATGCCATCGTAGATGGTACAGTGAATAAATGACATTTAAGACAGTATTTTTCTTCGGGCAACATTTTGCTTTTCTTGAACAAAAGGGCTGCGGACCCCCTTGGGGGTCCCTGCTAGAAACATTCTGGGTATCACTGACTTAGATTAATTAATTAGATTAATTTTCTGATTAATTAATTAATTAATTAATTAGATTAATTTTCTGTTTCAGGGCGATGGGAGAAAGTATACAAATTGGCAACGCAGCACTTAGGATCTGGCGAAGCTTCAAAACTTCTCACAGAAAAAGGAAAGTGGCTGGAAGAAATGAATCGGTTGAAAGAGGCCGAGCAGTTGTATCTAACAATAGGGAAACCAGATCTTGCAATCAGCATGTTGAAAAATCATCATGAATATGACAAGGTAACAAAATGGGGGCCTACCAGTTTACTGCAATGAGCCTCTTGCAAACTTTTGCTATAGGAGATTGAAGAGTTGATTCTTGCATAAAACCTAGTTAGAATGACGATGAGTACACTAAAAAATTATGAAATTCACTCTCAGAATCAGGCTTAATTGTGGAGAGACGCAGGTATTACGATCTTGCCGTTGTAGCAGTTAAGGAAAACAAGGTCAAAATTTGCCGTCAGCTATTATTATTATTTTTTTATAGCAGTTATAGCTGAGTTATAGCAGTTAGGTGAGTTTATTACTGAATTATAGACTTTCCTCGTGTGATTTTTGTGATTTTTGTTGGTTTTTACATCAGATTGTACTACTTATTTGCTTATAAAAGAAGTTTGCAAGAGCCCCATTATAGTCATTGAATAGAGGAAGAAAGAGCGTTAGCTCCTAAAAATTGAAACCAAGCTATTGCTACGATGAATTTTGTTTTTCAATTTAGTAATTTAAATTGATAGATAGATAGAAGATAGATATATTACATAGATCTAGAAAGCTATACAAATGTGATGTGTTCTAACAAAACCGAACTTATCTTCACAGACCAAAATTTTCAGGAAAGCAAAATTAAGATCCTGGGGTCGAAATTATGGATTTTCATGTTTTGATGTCAAAAGCTCAATAGTAGCCCTAAAAGTATCTACCCAAAATTTCACTTCATAATTTAGCTGAAAGAGGCTGTAAAAATAAATGCGATACAAAACATTCTAATGTTGACCATTGACTTCCTGAAACTTCAACTCTGTTTTTATCAAAATCACATTATTTCAATTTAAAACTTCAAAACGCCTCCATCTTGTCAATATTTTGAATTTTTGCATGATTTTGGTCTTGAACTATCTGTCATAACCTCTTCTATGCAAAGGAACTTGGCTTTATTTATTTATTTATTTATTATTTATATATAACACATTGGTACATAGAACAGGAAAAACTGTATGGTACAGGTCAATGATATTAATAATAATAGCCAAATTACAGAGTATTTTGGTTACATAGTATTTGGAAAAATACATAGATGCATGCACACGAAACGGTATATGCATCTATGTATTTTCCCTGCGATCTAACTGCAATTACACATGAGGCTTGCTAAAGAATTTTCCACATCTTGGCGAGAGAGGAAATTTTTTTACCCCCACTTTACTGCTCGAGCAGTCTGAGGTATCGTCTCTCTGCTGAATGATTGGGAGGAGGGTAGAGACATTAAGTCGGTGTTAGCTGTGTGTGTGTGTGTAGCAAGTGCCACGGGTGTTGTTATTTCGCTACGAGCCAAGGGCTGATTCCCATATCACCTCTGCAGTCTTTTTTGCATTGAAGGGGGTCAAAATATTTCCCTTCTCGCCGTGATGTGGAAGACCCTTTTTCCAGCCTTAGTCCAGTGAAAGTTCGGTGTGCGGAACATCCTCTAAATGGAATATCTCGCCAAGTGGAATTTTTTTTCAGCACTGTGAAACTTCCCATACTTAGACTGCAGTTTCCTAAGTGGAATTTTCGCTAAGTGGAATTTTCGCTAAGTGGAATTTTTTTCAGGGCAGGATCGAGGTTCCACACAATGAACTTTCACTACACCAATAGCTCAATTTTTGTTTGAGTAAAGATAAAGTCAGTTCAGTCAGAATGCGTCACATTTGTGTAGCTTTTTGGATGTATACATGTCTATCTATGTTCTATCTTTCTATCTAACTATTTATGTATCTACCTAAATTACTAAACTGCAAAACAAAATTGAACCGAGTTTAGGCCATGATGCGTTGCCTAGAGCACATCTGTATTTTCATATTTTCTTTTCATGAATCATGATTAACTTGTTCGAATTGTTATTGGATGATTGTAATGAATCCATCTGGAATCAACAGATGCTACAACTTGTTTCTAAGTATCATCCGGAACTTTTAACAACGACTCAAATTCATCTTGGGCAAGAGTGCGCGGAACAAGGGAACTACGCTGCTGCTGAGCGGTATTACACATCGGTGAATGAATGGAAATTAGCTGTGAAAATGTATCGATTGGTCAATTTGTGGGAAGATGCGTATCGGGTATGACATTTTTTTTCTTCTTCATGCGCTAAATTTCTATTTTTAGATATTTCTGTATTGAATTTGATGGAGTTGCTTGTTGATGGCATCCCCTATTCACTGGGATGAAGATGATTCCAGAGTCAATTGGTTCCGATTATTGGCACTGCATAGCGCTGCTCAAAAAAATCAACAGTTTTTGGCCAAAGTGAATGAATATACAAAAAAAGCACGGTTCTAAGGGCCATTGATTTTAGTAAGCTTACTTCAGGAAGATTTCCTAAAATTTCCAAACTGCAAAGCTTGAAAATAAAGGCGGGATATTAGAAATAATAAAACTCCCATAAGCCCCAATGAGTGCAATTAAGGCAGATGGTTACGCACTCATTAAGCTAGTGGCAAAATTCCTCTCCAAAATTATGGCTTTTATTCGCAAAACCAATTTTGTTCTTTTGGGCTCAAATAATCCATAAAACACAATCACACACGTGCCGACAATCTTCTGCATTTTTTGTTTTTTTTGTTTTTATTTTAAAATACCAAAAAGTGGTGTTTCCTAAAAATGACCAGTGGCGCTATCAATTGAATTGGAATCTGGAAAAGTTTTGCCTGGAATCATTGTTGCTTATGTGGTTTTTTTTTAATTTCAGGTTGCGAAGACGGCCGGTGGAGACGAGGCTGGTGAGCAAGTTGCGTTCCTATGGGCAAAATCACTCGGTGGTGAATCAGCCATTAAACTTCTTAACAAATTGAATATTCTAGATGCTTGCATTGATCATGCTTGTGACAGTTACCAGTTTGATTTTGCGTTTGACTTAGCTTCAGTCGGAGCCAAAAGCAAACTGCCCGACATTCATTATAAATTAGCAATGGCGCTTGAAGATGATGGGAAATTTAAGCGAGCGGAAGAAGAATTTCTAAAAGCAAATAAACCAAAAGAAGCCATTCTCATGTGAGTGATTCAAATTCATGAGTGATCAGCTGTTTTTATTTTTTATTTTTTATTGTTTTTTTTTTTTGCAAAGTACAAAACGTGCCTAAGGATCTGCTGTAGACACTAAGAAAAAGAGGACTGTGGTTATTGTAGGCGTAAATTTTTTTGAGCCCTAAGAAATGTAGCTCCCAGTCAAGACAACTCCTATTAATTTTAGAGCATTATCTCTGCTTTTTGCTGTTTTTGGCACCTATAAATGGATTTCCCAAGGTCAGCATTTGAAGGACCGAACCATCAATCAGATGGAAAATGATGTTTCTGTCAATTACTTCAAAAAACAAATTAACCTACTGACCTATCGTCTGTTTGCTTCAACTTGAGACCTGAGCAGGCGATAAATGAATTTCGGAAAATGGAGAATGGCAACACTTTTAATAGATTATCATAGCCAGAGAGTCGGGCAGCAGCCCCTGTCACCTCGGCCAACTAACGAGGGTGAGTACTCCTACGTTGTCACAGAAAGCAAATCTACCTGAATCTCCAGGTTTCAAGTTAGAACGAACAGACTATAGTCATGGTTTTCTCAGATTTAACTTCAAATCGGTGAGTTCCACTCAAATCTTCTTTTCCTTGACCTGTCGACTTTAAAATAGCACAAGTTCCATTTTAGAAAACAAATGCCGAAGCCTCTCCACAACAATGACTCAAAAAACATATAAATAGAGGTAGTTTCAGAAGTATAGGCGCACCTAGACCGATAATCTTTGGAATTTGTCAACATTATTTCTGATATTGCGAGATGAAAATGAATGAAAATGAAATTGAGTGTTCACTTTTCAATGAGGAACACTTTAAGCACAAAAGAATAAAGTCAGGGGCAAATTTGGTATTGATTTAAAGGAATAAAAATTGATAATTTGCCAAAGATTATGGTTTTGGTGCGCCTACACTCCTGAAACGAGCTCTAACAGGTTTAACAAAGTGAATGAAAATGGAACGCTAGAATTTGGATCAAAACTGTTTTTTCTTTTTAGATCGGAACGTTAAACTAATCATATTCAACCAAGAGTAACCTGTTTCATCTTATTTGATCATGTTCCATGCATAAAAAAAGTCATCAATGGAGGAGTTTTATCAGATATCTAATTTATATGGTACTATGACCTTGAAAAAAAAGTACCCTGGTCAAAATTTTCACTCTTTTAAATTTTGGCAACCTTTAAACAATTTTGCGACTCTCAAGTGCTTAAAGACTAATCCAAATGCCCCTCTCAGCGAACAATATGAACGATCAAAATTTCTATTGGGGTGAGTACTCCTACGTTGCCCCACAGAAGGCAAATCTACCTGAATCTCTAGGTCTCAAGTTAGAATTAAACAGACTATAGTTTTTTTCTTTAGAGTTTCCTTTTATGTTTTCTATAATTTCCACTGCTTCATCAAATTTGAGATTGGACCCAATTGAATCAGCTCTTGCAAATAGGTACAATGTCCAACATTTTTTAAATTAGAAGACTGAAATAAAAAAAAATTAAAAAAATACCAAACTAAAAAAAAAAAAAAAAAAAAAAAAAAAAAAGCGAACAGACAAGGCAAGGGAAATTAATAGGAGCAAAAAAATGAAAGAAGAAAATAAGGTAATCCAATCTCAGTTTTGAACTGCTTGAGTGGCCTCGGTTACGCAATGAAAAGATCAAAAGGATTGCAAATATTTTCAGGTATGTTCACAATCAAGATTGGGAGAGTGCGGAGAGGATAGCAGAAAAGTACGATGAAAGTGCAATGGAAGAAGTTCTCATAGCTCAAGCAAAGCAGGAGTTTGAAAAGAAAAATTACAAAACTTTCCAGACTTTATTATTACGAGCACGAAGACCTGAAATTGTTATCAAGCAGTACCAGGTATCATTATTAAATTACTCTCTAAGGAATCTAAGGAAACAGATATTAATTTCACAACCATCATCCGAGATTCTTCCTCAACAGCTTAAAGCAATGGTGCACACTTTTGCTTTAAGCGATTTAATAGGCCATTCTGGTGTATAAACCTCCAAAAATAACAAGGACAGCACTAAAAACTTCCGAAATCCACTCCTGAACTCTATAAACACTTTTATTTGCGCGAGTGTAATGGTGGCCCAGGGCAGTAATAATGGGAGGTTCCCATACAATACTGTAACTCCGTCAAAAAGTGATCAATAAAGAGACGACTTTCATTTGACACCGGTGTCACTAGGTGTCACAGTACCATTCATCGGATGTGGATCATTACTCTGATGACTAATTATTCTGTGAATCATCCTTGTCAGCGCAGAGAGAGTGAAAAAATTAAGATAGGAATCTCCCATTATTACTGCCCTATACCACCATTACGCTTGCGCAAATAAAAACGTTGATTGAGTTTAGGAGTGGATTTTGGAAGTTTTTAGTGCTGCCATCGTTATTTTTGGAAGTTTTTACATCAGAATCGACTAATAAATTGCTCACAGCGAAAGTGTGCAACAGCCCCATTCAGCATCATGAAAGCCTTTTATCACCTCAATGAGTTTTTAACTGAAACTAAGTGATCTTTCTCAGTGCAGTTTTTGTTAGTTATTCTATTCACCGTCCTTGTAAAAAATAACGCATACTGGACCTGTACTACAACTGAGACTTCTGAGTTTCTTTATACCAATTTTAAAAGTAAATAAATAATCTGGTAAATAAGTGATCTGGCTAATAATTGTTTTGAGGTTTTGGCATACCCATTTCTTGTCAAAGAACACGTTTTTGTTTTTTAATTTGTGTATTCTAATTTAATCTTTCTTGTCTGTACCATTTGTTAAGTTGCTAATTTCTTTGTTATTTTTGTTTTGTAAGTGGGACTTGTCCCGTTGATAATTAATAAATAAATAAATAAAATAAATAAAATAAATAAAATAAATAAAATAAATAAAATAAATAAAATAAATAAATAAATAAATAAATAAATAAATAAATAAATAAATAAGTCTTCTGGGCTCCAACGAGCAATGATCAATAGAGAGGCCGATACATGTTATGTCCTACCTCAAAGTGTGGCAGCATGGGCGATCTGAATTTGGTTTGTTTGCCTCACTTTTTTTTAAACCTTAAATCAAAAGTTGTAATTAATCCAGTGGAAATTGGTTTTAAACTAAAGTGCAAATGTTTAAGAGTGACCATCAGGACACAGAATTCCAATAAAACTATGCAGGTAAGAAAATCTTGCATTTATCCTTTATCTGCAGTTGTTTTACTGCGCAAATCCTTCCAGAAGAAACAGTTGTATCAATTTTTGTGTCCAGATAGCCACTCTCAAACACTTGCACTTTCGGTTACAACCAATGGGGCTATTGCACACTTTTGCTATAAGCGATTTAATAGTCGATTATGGCGTAAAATCCTCAAGAAATAACGATGGCGGCACTAAAAACTTCCAAAATCCACTCCTAAACTCAATTAACGCAGTTATTTGCGGGAGCGTAATGGTGGCCGAAGGAGCTAACAATGGGAGATTCCTATCTTAATTTCGTCACTCTTTCTATGTTGACAAGGATGATTCACAGAGTAAATAGTCATCAGAGTGATGATCCACATCCGATGAATGGTGCCGCAACACCAAGTGACACCGGTGTCAAATGAAAGTAGTCTCTTATTGCTCACTTCTTGATGGAGTTTCAGAATTGTTAGATGGGAATCTCCCATTGTTAGTGCCTTCGGCCACCATTACGCTCGCGCAAATAACTGCGTTTATTGAGTTTAGGAGTGGATTTTGGAAGTTTTTAGTGCCGCCATCGTTATTTTTTGAGGTTTTTACGCCATAATCGACTATTAAATAGCTTATAGCAAAAGTGTGCAATAGCCCCATTTCAGATGTATTTGTCAACAACAAATTTTTAAAAATTTAAAAGTTAAAAAAAGTGAGGCAAACAAACCAAGTCTGTGTGAAAAACCGTCTATAAGAGTTTTGGATCATGGCTACCTCCATGCTGCTTCAACATATTACATCCCACAATCCTCTCTGTTGCTAAAGCTCGTTGGTGGGCTCCAATTTCGAAGTCTATGTTTGAGATAAACATTCTGAAGTTTGAATTTTAATTAATATTTCTTACCTTCAATCCTTTTCAGGAATGTGGTATGTGGACCGAAGCTTTGCAAGTTTGTGCTGAATATTTGCCGAACTTGCTGCCGAGCCTTCAGCAAGAGTACAATCAGCAAGTTAGCTCAAAAGTCCCGCGTGATATCAACAGCCTGTTTCTTCAAGCGAAGCAATGGGAGCAAAACGGAGAATTTAAAACAGCAATCGATTGTTACGTACGTATCTCTACTTCGACAAAAGATAGACCTATCATCGAAAAGGCACTCATCGAAGCGGCTAAGTTAGCCGTCACGTATCTGCGTGAAGAAGAGATGTCTCAAACAGCCGTGAGCTTGGGTAAATCCAATGATATCCACTGGATTTAGAGATGATCACAAGTTTTATAGCTATGACAATAAATTTTTTTTTCACTGCACCATTTGCATGGATCAGTTTTATGGGACTCTAAAAGCAAATTTTGATGCTGGGATCTTGTAACATTATTTTGGTATCACTGTGTTTCTCACAAAACATCTGATAGGATTCTTGCAATTTAAACAGTTTCTATAACGGTATTCAAACTGTTCCATTGTTTCTTTGAATGGGGCTCTTGCAAGCTTTTGCTATGAGTAAATGAATAGTCCAATCTGATGTATAAACCAGCAAAAATCAAGAAAATCACTCTAAAAAAGTCGTAAGTTCAGTAATAAACTCACGTAACTGCTATAACGGCAAGTTCGTAATGGCGCTTCAATGCAGGTATCATGGGAGATTCCTGTCTAATTTGTCACTTTCTCTACGGAAACACAGAGATATGTCTCAATTTAGATAGGAATCTCCCATGATACCTGCGTCTATCCGCCATTAAGCCTGATTCTGAGAGTGAATTCCGTGATTTTTTAGTGTACTCATCGTCATTTTTACAGGTTTTTGGGCAAAAATCAACTCTTCAATCCCCTGTAGCAAAAGTTTGCAAGAACCCTATTGCGGAGAGAAATAGAGACAGAGCACTAACTGGCTGCAGCAGAGGCACGCTGAATTCTCACGGATTCAACAAAACATCAGTCAACGTCGCAAGGTGTTGAATGGTGAGCACCCTCCTCTTCACTTCCCAGTCCATCCCCCCTGTGTCTACCGAATGTCACCGTTCAACACCCTGCGACATCAGAGGGGTGTTGACTGTTGTTTTGTTGAATCTGCAAGAATTCAGCGTGCCTCAAATCTGCCCAATGTATTTTAGCGTAGTGCTCCGTCTGTATTTGTCTCTCTTGAAATGTTTCTAATGCAAGGAAGTAGGCTCTTTGTATAGTGCTGTGTTCGGTAATAATTTTTAATGAGTAAGGCAGAAAGACAAATAACTACTGGAGAATCACATTCTTTCAGATCTCCGGTTTCTTTGATCATTTTGCCTGAATTTTGCACTCTGATTACTATGATTTTTTTAACTTGTCTTTTAATTTTTATTTTACATTGGTCTACATCACTCCCAAAGTTTGCGTTCTAAACACTATTGCATGCTGTGATGTTTAAGTATTTCTCAGTAAATGTGTGCAAGTTTTTTTCTCTTTCTTATATTTTGGTAGAACTTATTTTCACTGCCTATTTCAGTCACTAGTTATGAAAGAGTAGTTTCACAAACTTTATTCCTACACTCGCAAATCAAATGGCTTTCTCTCATTTAATTTTTTGGACCTGTAAATTTATTTGAAATTCTATAAGCTAAACATGTCCCCATTCATGGGCAGTGGTAATCAGAAGAGTTGACGAATTTATTTGTAATTTGAAAAATATGAGAGTTTCTCATTAATGCCCACATTATTTTGACAGTCCCCCCCCCCAAAGAAAAATTTCAACATTACTTAAATATTTTGAATTCAAAAATATAAAGAAGTTTGACAATTTTCATGAAGAACCCTTGCACCATGCAGGGGTGCAAAATGTGCCCGATCTAGCGATCCGTGGATCGCGTGAAAGTGAGGAAATTTCTAGAAAAGTGAGGAAATTTGTCCAAATATTTTTGTTTGTTTTTGTTTTTGTTTTTGTTTTTAATAATGGCAATAAGGATTTCCCAGGAAAATAGTGTAAAAAATGAGAAAATAAAGATCATTTTGAGTATATAGGGTGTTGAAATGTTAAAATAACCAAAAAAAAAGTCATCATTTTCAAATTTTTGTGAGGAAATTTTTTAAAATCCTGTGAGGAAATAAGTCATGGATCGCGTGAAACTTCCGAAGTTTTGGAACATTTTGCACCCCTGGCACCATGTATCATGTATCAAGTATCTGAAAAAAATTTTGAGCTGAAATCCTTTTAGCAGCGTTGACCTGTAATATTTTTCATTCATGGCTGATCTGTGTACGACGGATAAGCGCAGGGATGTCATTCTGCGTATAGTTCTCTGTATTTCCTCTTTTAACTAAACTTTTTGAAACTATTTGAAATGTCTCATAAGCGCTAATCGGATACTTTGGTCCGAGGCATACAAGACCATGAAAACTTTTTGATCTTTTTTCAAATTCATCTTACTTATTTGGAAAGAAAGAAGAAGAAAAAACAAAATTTTTGTTTAATTTTCTGTCCTTGAATAAACTGAGTCAAAAATATGAAGTGATACTGAGTACAACTACCCATTGTCATAATATTGAAAGAGAATTTAGGGGGAGGGGGAGGGAAATTGAAAATTTAATGGAAACAAAATTTCTTTAGGAATTTTCTGTATTTTGACTCATCTCGTATCATTAAATCATTTTAATTTTTTATCGATGGTTTATCGATCTCCAATTTCAGGTAGTTGTTTACTAGAAGCAAATTTGTACTCAAATGCTGCGCATGTTTTTCTCTCTGCGAATCTTTACAAAGATGCGATTGATGCCTTTATTTTGGCTGATGAATGGATGAATGCCAGGAAGTTAGCTGCGGAGTATCAACCAAGGTATTTATTTATTTATTTCTAGTATCGTAAGCTTTGAGGCTTTCTTATTCTTCTGTTAGAATTTGTTTATCACAACCTCTGATTTCAATTTTAACGCTACGGTAAAAAGTAGAGCAGTCGTGAGGGTCTGAATTTTGGTGTTTTTTGGAAATGAAAGTTCTCCGTGAGGTAAAAACAAGTGTGTTTCTGCAGAGCGAATGTCAAATTAGACAAGAATATCCTATGATGCCTGCATCGCTCCACCATATTTGCTCTTAAATGACGGAGCTGCGGTTCCAGGACTACATGTCCACCGACATTATATCCACTTGTCCACTAATTTGTATGTCCAATATTTTGATGTCCACACTGAAAAAAATCAATTGTTAAAGCAACAATTCAAAATTTACTGATTTAACAAAAATTGAAAGTTACTTTCTGTTAAGTTAACAATTTATTTGCTGAGTTTACAAAAATAGTTGTTAATACAACCACATAATGGTGTTCTTTCAACAAAATAGAAATTGTCAATTTAGCAATTTTAAATAGTTCAAAACATACAGAACTTAATCCAATTAGTTGATCTATCAATTCAGCTTGTTATATCAGCAAAATAAATTGCTGATTTTACTTACTAATTTGTTATTCCAGCATAAAAATTGTTATTTTAACCACTTGATTTGCTGATTGGGCAAATTAGTTGTTAAGCTAACAAAATTAATTGCTAATTTAGCATTTGAGTTGTTAATGTAACAAAATTATAGGTTAATTTAGCAAATCATTTTGTTCTGTACTTTTTTAACTATTTATTTTTTTCAGTGCAGTGTATGATATGTCCACTTATAAATATATTCACATCTTTTTAGTCCACCTTTTTTAAGGTCCATATCTTCAATGTCTGCATTCAGTGGCTGAATCATGGGCGTAGCGTGCAATGTGGCAATGCTGCATTTTGTCCATTGAATCTTATGAAAAGTATCAAACTGTTGAAGGTGTGAACTCCCGTGGAATCGATATTTTACACAGGTTAAAATGGACAAAATGTAATGATGATGCAATAAATATATGACTTATAAAATGAAAAAATACATTTTCTAATCAGTGGGAAATTACAAAAATGTTGACTTCAAGAGGACACAGTGGGAAAAATAAATAAAAATTGAGAAAACCCTCCCGTCTATTCGTGAAAGAAAACAAGACAATTCTGACAAGCCCAAGTTTTCGAAAATCGGTCCGGTAGATCCTGAGAAAAAGGTACACAAGTATCAAAAAATGACAAAAACCTAATTCTTGTAAAAAGAGACTTTTAAAAAAGGTAATGGATGAATATTCTTTTAAAACGCGTGCAATTGCAGAAAACGCTATGAATACTGAAATTGGCATAACATTGGAGCTAATCACCAGAATTTAAAAAACTTAGTCTCAAAATGAAGCTGAAACTATAAAGAAAAAGAATTTTTGAAAAGCAAAAATTCGTCAAAATTGCCTAATTTTCACATCCGACTCCCCTTAAACTTTAAAGTAATTTATGAGTCTTCGAGTGAATTTCATAATTTTCTAATGTGCTTGCAGTAGTTTTTGCTAGATTTTACTCAGGAATGAACTATGCAATCGCTTACAGTGGAAGTTAGCAAGAGCCTTATTTTTGATTCCTTGCATTATTTTGTGCAAACTACTTTTTTTTTACATTTGTTTCTACATCATTTGTTTCTTTGTTTGTTTGTTTCTCGTCACCTTTACAATATTATTAAAGTTATAATTAAATAAAATCAGTTAGGAGTTTTGTTTGTGTGTAGTTTTTTCTCACATCGGAGATACTACATTTAATTAAATCCACTTAAATTTTCTGAAATCAACTGACATTTGTATAAATTAATTGATAGTTTATTGATTTTTTCTTTTTTTTTTTGTAGTTATGAATCGTACATTGATTCTAAATACAAAGATCACATGAGGCAAACTGGTGGTATACCTGATCGATCATCTGACTTGGATGTTTTGGTAGCACAAGGGCAGTGGATCAAATGTCTAGAAAAAGCAAAGCTAGCAAGCGAGGAAACTCTTCAAAAATATCTTGCTATCTGCACAACAAACTTGATTAAGGATCACGCACCATTGGAGGCTCTGGAACTCTGCTCTAAATATGGAGCGACTGCTTACCCTCAAAATTTAAGCATTTATAGGCAAATAGCTATTGAGATGATGTCTAAAATAGAGCTGTCTGGCAATGATTCGTATCCGCATTGGGCCAAATTGCGAAACCTGCTGTTTCGTTTGGTATGTGTCTCTTTTTTCTATTTTCAACCTCCCGATTGTATTTGTTTGTTAACTCTTCCAAGTTATTTATTTAATAATGAGACAGAAAATGGGAATGAAGCCAGAAGGGAAATAAAAACCCAAAACGTTTCACGTTTTCACGTTTCAAATCACATCGGATACAAGACAAGTACACGGAAAAAAAACTACGGTGAAAATAACCATACGGATACCTGATTTTGGCACCTGCTAGATGTTATGGTAATGTTAACCAGAAGTATAATATGTTTTGACTAGGTACTAGGTGATGGTACCTGATTGCGTGTCGAATTTACTCAAAGTATCGGTAAATGTACCATACTTCTGGTCAAGTTTACCATAACATCTAGCAGGTGCCAAAATCAGGTATCCGTATGGTTATTTTCACTAATCTTTTTTTCCGTGTAACCTGTAATTTGATTGAAACATTTCGGGTTTTCATTTCCCTTCTGGCTTAGTTCCCATTTTCTGTTTCATTATTATATTTATTTGGCTATGTATTTATTTATATTCAACGGGACAAGATAACAAAACATAGGTAATAATAGGCAGTACACTAGGTATGACGCGTACTAAATATTTGAATAGCGATTAAATAAAATGAGAGAAAATGTGATAATAAGATAAATAAAATTAAAATTAAAATTAAAATTGAACTTTAAAATTGAAATTGAAGAGCCAAATTATGAATTTTTAAGAATTAGTTACTTTAAGGAGGTGCGGTAGGTGGTAAAATTAATACAGTAAAGATCGAAGAGGGTGTAATAAAGTTAAAATAATTAGAACTCTTTGTCAAGGTGATTCCAGGGTCGATTAATTTGAACTGTGGACACTTCATTGCACTGTTCTGAAAGTCAACAGATTTTTAGCTAAAATTGCTGAATTTATGCAAAAAGTACAAATTTGAAGAATGTCAGCACTTGCAAACATACTTCAGCGAGCCGATCATTTACTTCATCGTTAAACCTATCTTTAAGACTGTGTATGAGTGATTCTATTGGTCGAATATTGCAAAACTTAGCCGTTGCTATGGTAATTATCGTTATAGTGTCCGTTTTTTAAAGGTTACTCACGAATAACCTTTATAAAACGAGACTCTTAACGATGGTTACCATAGCAACGGCCAAGTTTTAAAATTTTCAACCAATAGTATCACTTGTAGACAGTTTTAACGATCGGTTTAACGATAAAGTAAATGATCGGCCCGCAGGAAGATACCCCGAAAGCTTCAAGCCGAACCACTCAAAAATAAAGTCAGGATATCGGAATTAATTGTAAAAAATCCCATAAACCTCAATGAGTGTGAGTGAGGCAGACCGACATAGTATCACTCGCATTTACTAAGCTTTTGCCAAAATGAATTTCCCATTTTACGGCTTTAATTTTCAACCAATTTTTCTCGTTTAAGGAACTAAAAATTCGTAAAAAAATTATGCAGGTGCCATTGTTCTTGGATTTTATGTTTTTTGGTTTCATGCAAAAATCCAAAAAAAGCAGAGTCCTTCATTTTGATGCAGAAAATGCGGCCTTTTATATTTTTTCGTTTCAAAATTATTTTTGTAAATCAATCAAAAGTGGAAACATTCCAAGGTACGCCACAAACTTTTTTTTCTTAAATTTTTCCATCTTACTTTATCGGTGTAAGGTCACTTGGGGTAACTTGGCCACCCTTTTACAATGCTCTCGCAGAATTTGATCTTCTAACTGCTGTAGTGCAAAGACTATTTATAAAAAAAATCATTTTGTTTGTGGGCATGGGTTTTGAGATGTTTGTACAATATGTTTCCATGTTAACACCCTTGGGTAACATGGCAACCCATGCTCATGTCCACAGAAAGGTTTGGATCGAACTGAAACTTCGTGAGATTATACTTAACAACAAGTCTGAAGAGGAGAGTGAATGATAAAAGTATTTGCTTTTACCAGATTCGATCTAGATAACTCAAAACATGGGTTTACCCTTCGCTGTAAAGGTTTGGTTATCACCAAAAATTCAACTGCCCTTCATTTTCTCGGAAACCGGAAAAATGAGGTAAAGTTTGTTGTTTAGTGTTGTTTATGATGGAATGCAGCGCTGCATGGTGGCGAAACTGAAAAATCCCCCATAGTCTAGAAAATATAAACGGGTGGCCAAGTTACCCCAAGTGACCAAAAACCAGTTTTTGTTTCTCCTGTAAAAAGTTGTTTGGACTTTGTTTGATTTATTTTGAACGGAGCAATGGTACTCATTCTTGGGATTTGTTTGTTTGTGATTAGGTCGGATCCTTCAATAGCTCTAGCGAATCCGGTGATATGATGATCAAATTCTTCAACATAAGTCACTACTATGCTGTGAGAGCTGCTTGCATGAATATTCCGTCTTTGGAACATATCGTCATGAAAATATCAATCGCTTTACTTCGTCACTCTAATGTAATACCTGTTGACAAAGCTTTTTATGAAGCTGGTATTCATGCAAAGGTACTGATGCCATCAACTCTTCTTTATGTTTTTTGCTTCCTAAATGAAGAGTTGAAATACAGGGTGTTTCATGTAACCTGCTCACTATGGTTTTCTTGAACGGGTGACCATAAAAAAATCGGGAAAAATCGATTGTACACTATTTCCGACGTGAAATTTCATTTAAAAATACTGTCACAATCCAAAATTCGGTTTTTTGGGGGTTTTCAGGGAGGCACCCCCCAAATCGCGAAATTTCCTATCTTGTGATACCTCGTTTGAAAGGGCGTAAAGTTCTAAGACTTTTGGCTTAAACCGGAAGTCGATATCTTTTTTCGTGTTCGAGATATCGAAGGTCAAAGTTCGATTTAGGACTAACTTTTGAAAATTCATAACACCTACAAAAAGAGTTGTAAAGCAAAAAGCTGCACTTGTAAAATGCTCTACTTTATGAGTACTTTCAAGAAAAAAATACAAATTTAGAATCAAATTAACCTGAAGTCAACTTTGAGGCACCTTAACATTTTTGGCGGGAAAACCCCCATTCATCAAATTTTTCAAATGGCAACCCCCATCTTTTAATCTCTCATTCAAACAGGCGTAAAAAGTTGTGCATTTTGGTGAAAGTCAAAAGTTTGATATAGTTTTTCTTATTAGATATATAGATAAATAAACTAACACTGAATCGCATGCACTTTAATAAACTCTAAATCCCTTACTACTCTTACCTTATTATTAGGGTAGTAAGGGATTTAGAGTTTATTAAAGTGCATGCGATTCAGTGTTAGTTTATTTATGTTTGATCCCTGTTTTTTTGAAAAAAACCTTGTGTATTTTCAAATATAGATAAAAGATCTGATAAATTTAGAACCAGTTCTGGTACCAGTTCCAGCATGGGTATGGAACTGGTACAACATTTTTATGCGTTTTTTTGAAAATTTTATCTGTGCTTCATTACCTATTTATTCTCTCTTTCTTCTTTTTTCTACTTAAAAATGGACAAAAACCAAATTTTAGAAATGAAGAATCTCTTATTGAAAAGCTGGGTTGAACCAATATGAGGAATAGCCTGGTATGGCTCTTAGCAAGATAGAATGCACCTGCAGTGAGGAATTTCTTGCTCTTCAATTGATTTATTTTATCTTTTTGTCCGTGTCAAGGCTGTCCAGCAAGAAACTGAAGCTGTAATTTTTTTAAATCATTTCTTGGATATATGTGAGGCAATAGACGAACAAAATGTGCAGCTAATCGATTTTTCCGACTTATCAAGCACGGATTTCCCAACGGAAGTAGCGTTACCAGCCACGCCTTTTGTACCAGCTCATGACCAAGAGGAAGTTCGAGAATGGATATTGGAAATTCTCGTCAGTCAGAACATTGATCAGGTGATTTTATAAGCTATTATCTGTTTTCAAACAACACAAATTTATTCATTTTTTCAATGTATAAAAGGTTAAAAGTTTATGTTAACAACCTGGCCGGGCTCATCCAGAAATTCTAAAGGCTTTTTATTGATGGGTGAGATTTTATTTTGTTTACATATTTATTAATCTTATGAAGCAGAAGCATTTTGAGATTGGTCTCTTAGGTGCATGCTTCCGAATGGCATCAAAGCGCATCAGTCCGCTTACTATAACCACTTTTTGAATAGCACCAAGTGGAAACACCAGGGGTGCAAAATATCTCTAAACATAGGAGGTTTCATGCAATGCGGGACTTATTCTTCATAGAATTTTCAAAAAATTTTCTCTCAAAAATTTTAAAAGTGATGACTTGATTTTTTTTTATTTTATTTTTATATTTGCTATTTTTAGCATTTTATCAGTGTATGTATGCACAATGACAAATATTTTTATAATATGGAGGCATTTTCCGGAAAATCTTACTGTCCTTTAAAAAAAAAAAAAAAAAAAGCGAATTTCCTCACTATCACAAGTTCCGTGAATCCCTAGATCAGGCTCATTTTGCAACCTTACGAAACTCGGCTCTAACCAACAGCTCACTGCAGCGTTTTGATGCAATTCGGAAGCAGGCACCGCTACTTGTCAAAACGTCTATACCTTTTGCATTGTGTTTCAAAATGTTATCAGATTTGTTGCTTCGATGATACTTTGATTCAAGAAATTCAACAAAACGATCAAAATTGCCGCACAGTAGATGATTTTTGAGTAAATCTTGAATGTAACTAAAAAAAGTGATGAAAAGTACAGAGAAATCTCCAATGTTTCATGGGCAGTATTAGTGATACTGTCAGCATTATGTCCAATTTTATCCCCCTTCGATTTTTCTTCTTTGGTAAATAATCGTTTCAGAGAAATCTGTTAAGTAATTCATTGTTTTTTGTTTTGTTGTAAGGTTTTACCAGTTGATGACCGAAATCTTTACCCTTGTTCATTGAAGAAGAGCAGAACCACAGAAGATACTTATCCAGCTTGTATCGTAACTGGATGGCCTGTTTTTAGAGGAAATAAACTACCGGGAACTCTAAGCCAGGTCGGAAGGACCAATGATGTTGAATTTCAAAAACCAGGTCACTATGCCAACAAGGACGATTGGAATAAAATTATGCTTGCAGCAAAATCCTCTACCACAAAATCCGATTTGAACGATGTCATCATTTTCATAACTCAGTGGTGTGGGGACCCACCAGGTTTTTTTTTCCATTAGTTTTTTTTATTTTTTTTTAGTAAAGCACTCAACATAAAAAAAAGTGAAGATAGCAGCATTTTAACAAACACCAACGGCTCACTTCTGTTTAAAGATTCCCTCAACAGATTTTACTGTGGTGATTTGAAAAACTTGATAACTTGATAACTTTTTATCAGTACTCTGTCTGCTATTAAAATGCTATTTTATATTAATTTCAATGAAAGCCTCAAAATTTTAGTTCCTGGTGTTTTTTTCTTCTTCTTCTTCTTCTTTTATACAGGGTGTAACTCAGAGACAAATAGAGACCCAGCACAAAGCTTGCGACAGGTGTCCACTTTTCTGGCTCAATTTTGGTCGGAACTCATCGGAACAACAGCCAACTATTGCCTACTGTTGACTGATGAGCGTGTGTTTTGCATTCAAAAAACAAAACCTGTTTCCGTTTCCAGGATGGCAAACCAATCACAGCATTTTGTTGAGCTTCACCGTTCAACAGTAGGCAATGTTTATCGTTGGAGCCGGTGACTCCCGACCAAAACTGTGACCGCTAAACTTGCTTCACTTTTTTAACACGGGAAGCATACGGTGTGCTGGGTCTCTATTTGTCTCTGGTGTAACTAAACTCATGTGCCAAACTTCTAGAGCATATATTTAAGGCCAAGACAAGACTTTTTTTCCCTATAATTATGGGTCCTTGGCTCAGGAGTGTTCCTTGGGTCAGGTTCTTCCTGATTGATTTGCGTTAAGCCTTAAAATTGCCTCAGTTTTTTTGCAGCATTTTGTTCGAAAAACCCTCGGAAAAGGCCAAAGTGAGGCCTTGGGAAAATGGAACTTTTGATGGCTCAGGCGTGTTCCTTGGGCCAAGTTCCTTCGGGTTAAGCCTAGATGTTCCTTGGGTCAGGTTCCTTTGGGTTAAGCCTAGGGGTGTTCCTGGGGTCAGGTTCTTTTGGGTTAAGCCCAGAAGTGACCTTAGTTTTGTCTCAAAAATGCAGGGTTCTCAAGATATCAGGTCTAAAGAAACAGACCTTATTTTTTAAGTCTATCACACCCGACATAAAAACCAAGAGGAGTCAAAACAAAATAACGATAAGAGATCGAAAAAGAAATAAGAGAAGTTGTACAAAATAAATATGATTTTTATTAAGTTTAACAAGATACTTTTTACACCTCAATGTGAGTTTAAATTTCACTAAATATACAATGATCGCAACAGTACAAAACAAAAATACATACAGCGACTCGGCTATAACCAATAATAATAAGTACCTACTTAACATTTAAATAATCACAGATCGCATGAAATAATAAAAATAGAGAGGTGGTTGAGAAACAGCACAGATTTCTACTGAAGACTGACTGAAACTGGCATAAGAAACCCTTCTTCATATCCTGGATCCTTTCGGTCAGACTGGAGTAATGGGACTCGAGTACCAAGATTGAACTGTCGAGTTCTTTTAGTATTCAATTTGACTATCTGATTACATTTTGTTGTCGGAAAGAGGACAGTTTTAAAATTTCAATTTAAGTGGAATCCACGCTGATTTTCAAAAATCAAAAATTACATACCATTACTTCGGAGTATGATTAAACAAAGTTACCTTTGATTTTTGAAAAAACAGTAGTGAATCACTCCTTTTTAACAGCACAGAATACCTACTCTTATCAGAACGGAAACTCCCATAAGAGCCAATGGAAACAAGATTTGGAATTTACCAGCACCAACTGGCAACTGTGCCCACTTACTTCTCAAGATGGCGGACATGCTTTTTCAGGTTATATTTACAATCAGAGTTGATGCACAACCAATCACAACCCGGCGAGTGCTCACTTCCCAACATGGCGGCCCTAAGTAAAGAATGTTTCAAAATGAATTAGAGTTTCCGTTCTAAAATTTCTGAAGCCGAGTAAAAAATGTACTTGGAAAGTCAGATTGAATACTAAAAGTACTCGGGCGGTTCAACCTCGGTACTTGAATCCCGTTTGCTCAAGTCTGCATTCGGTACAACTTTATTGAAAATACCTTGGCACTCTTCAGAAGCCTGGGTGTCTTGCATCACCGAAAATTTAGAAAACATGGAATCGTCACAGAACTTGACTCGATCAGGGAAATCATAGAACTCTCATCAGGGAATAGATTTGTCACACAGTCTCATTGGGGAGTTTGAATCCGAAACTTGGTAACCAAGACAGAGTATTAATTTTCTCCAAAATGTCCACACTCGACAATATTTGAGTCTTGAAAAATGTTCATAACTTTGGCACCACAGTGGTTTCACTTACTAAGGAAAAAATTTAGAGATATCATGGAAAATCAGGGAAAAATCACGGATATTATAAGATAGAAATTGCTAGACACACTGGATGAATTTTGTAGGGTATTTAATTAAGTTGTACCGATTTATGCCTGGAACATACAGCTAGAATGAAAGTCTTGGAGTTTAAATTACAGTGCACTGGCGGGGACCCTTATTTTAAGGTCTCCTTATTTTACCTCTACTGTAATATTCTGAATTAAAAAAAAAATATGTCAAGTGCCCTATTGTTGACATTTGCAAAATAGTGATTCAACAAGTGCCTTCGATTTGAAGAATAGGCAAAATCAACACCGCGGAGTAGAAATAATTAACTACTTATTTAATTTGAGTGAACAAGCAGAGATTTGCTTTCCTAACCAGGCAGATAAAGGGTTGAGACCAACGAAGATCCGACACTGCATGCGAATACAGTTTAAAGCCAGTTTCAAGTCCTTTCGCTACCTCTCCTTTCTTACGTACAGTCTTTGAAAAGCTTTATAAGCACTAAAGCAGTAAAGTAATTTAAGTCATGGAAAAGCAGGAAAAAAAATAAATAAAATGTACTTTAAGTCTAAAAAGTGGGGAATCCGTGAAATAGTGGGAAGTGGTAAGCCTGTATTTCTCCCAGTTTGAACAATAATATCATAGCGTTAAGTCTAAAAGTCTACATTTTGAACTATAAATGGGCAGGCTTTAAAATTAATGTAATGTAATTGGGGTTTTGCGCCTTTTCTTAGCATTGTTTCCTTTCCAGGTCAAAGGGTCGATCATTTACATTATCGCTAAATCAATAGTTAACCGTTATCGTCTATGAGTGACGGTATTGGTCGAAAATTGTCAAGCTTGGCTATTGCTATGGTGAAAATGCTCGTTTTCTAAAGGCTACTTATGGATGGCGTTTAGAAAATGATCACTTCAACAATGGTTACCGTGACAGCAGTCAAGTTTTATTCTTGACCATCAATTCTTGACCAATAGTTCCACTCATAAACTGTCTTAAGGGGAGATTGTGAGAATTTTTTTTTTTTTTCTTCTTTTTTTTTTTTTTTTATTTATTATTATTTTTTGATAATCATGTCTTAAGGATCATTTTTATACGTAATAAGAGAATAGGGAAAGTTTAGGATATAATTTCCTTTTTCGAAAAATTTTCCTACCTTAAACTGTTCTGAAAAGTTGTAATTTTTCAACTTTCGGTAAACATAACTCAAGTTATTTTGCACCTAGAGAGCTCATTATAAATGTTCGTCTTTAAAAGACAAACAAAGTTGACTAACTTTCAATCCATGATTATGTGGAGAGGAATTTTTAAAAAAAAAACGTGGCGAAAAAACTTGTTTTTCAAGACATTTTTTAAAAAATAAAATTAGTTTTGAAATTTTAATTTAAAAAAAAAAAAAAAACAAAAAAAAGTTAGTTAACACTGCTCAGCTTGTCAAGATACATATTTTAAAAAAATGAGTTCTCTACTTGCAGCAAATGGTTTTGAGATATGTGTACCAAAAGTTTGGTAAATTAACATAGTGGAGATACGGCTCACAACCTCCTCAATTGATTTAGTGATGAAGTAAATGATCCACTCCAAAGTTAGGTTTGAATAATTCTTCTTTTTCTGTCCCCCGACACAGTACAAAAACGAAATTCTACTGGGAGGCAGAAAACTCTAAACACATATTTAATCAGTACACCACACCTTAAACCTGAGCCATTTTTCTATAATAGTGAGTATTTATTGAAATTGTGAGCTTCATTCTTCCTTTCCTAGACATTTTGGACCATCAACTCTTGTTCACTTTCCCATCAGGATGTTTGGCTTTTCTGGAAAAAATTGAAAAGAAAGCGAAGAGCAAATTTATATCGGAGAAATCAAAAATTCAGAGTCAAAAACTACAGTTACACAAGGAGACCGAGCCCTCCCTGAGGTTTTCAGCCATACAAGCCTTCAATTCTGTAGTGAATCGCTGGAACTGGAGACTTGACTAGTTTTCTTACCAATTTTCATAATGCTTTGTAAAAGGCAACCAATCATGTTAACTCAATGGGGCTCTTGCAAACTTTTGCTACAGGGAATTACCAAGTTGATTCTTGAATTATGAACCTGTAAAAATGACGATGAGTAGGTACACTAAAAAATCACAAAATTCACTCTCAAAACTGGGCTTAATGGCGGAGAGACACAGATATCATGGAAGATTCCTATCTAAATTGCAACAGATCTCTGTGTTTCCTTAGAAAAAGTGACGAATTAGATAAGAATCTTCCATGATACCTGCGTTGAACCGCCATTACGATCTTGTCGTTAAAGCAGTTATGTGAGATTATTACTAAATTTTGGACTTTTTTACTGTGCTTTTCGTGATTTTCGCTGGTTTTCACATGAGATTGGACTATTCATTTTCTCATAGCAAAAGTTTTCAAGAGCCCCACTCTTTTATTTAATTTCATGAAAAGGTGTAAACATAGTTGCTATCTTGCTAAATGACAAATGATTTATTTTCAGTCTTTAGACAAAAGCCAATAACAAAAAACAAATGTTAAATTACTCAAGTTACACGTAATTTAAACTAGACAAATTAAATAAACTTTTTTAAATTAAATAAACAAAATTAAATAACTCTTTCGGATAGTTATCCAATATTTCCCATTTGACTTAATCAAAACACAAATCATGGCCAGATGAATACCTTTAGAGTTTGTTAGACTCTAAAATTTGGAGATTTAACAAGCCGGAAAAAAAAATTGAAAAAAAAACATTAAAAAATAATGTAAGTAATGTGAAAACACAAAGGGAAAGAGAGTTCAGCTAAGGTGAAAGCAACAGAAATGCATGAGCAAGGACAGTGGCCGAAAGCAACACGACCGGTTTTTCCGTTGTTATGGCTCATCAAGTGTTTACAAAGACCCAGACTGTTCCCGACTCAATACTTTTAGCACTCCAGCATGTCGTCAGAACATCACTCATGCTGAGAAGGAAATGCTCCCGCGCCATCTACCATTGATGCACAGAGAAACACAAATGACGCACTTTGTTGCACAAAAAGCTCAGAGAATGCTTCTTTGAGCTCTGTCACAGCCTGAAATTCAGGAGTTAATCACAAGTCAAACCTAATACAACAAGACTCTTTGTTATACAGGACTCCTAGAGGAATAAGGGGTTTCATGTCAGTAGGTCTACAGTAATATAGACTACGGACAAAATGTCTACTTTTTTAGATCCACTGACAAAATGTCTATGTAAGATTGTCTACAAAAAAAATGTTTTTTTTTTTTTTTTTTTTTTTTTTTTTTTTTTTTTTTTATAATAATTTGCTTATATTATGCTAATATTACATATAATTATATTACTTACTTGCTATTATTAATTAATATAATTATATTAATCTATGTATTTATAAATTTTAAATTATATTAGATATTTTGATTTATATTAGTATTAATTTTATCATTATATATTATAATTTCCCTATTTAGAAATCAATTATTTATTCAATAGATTAGTTGTTAATCAATCATATATACTACTAAGAATATTTACAATATTACTTTTATATTTCATATATAGTATTTAAATATTATAATGATTATTTATTATTACATGAATTATTTAAGATTATTAAAATCTTTTATATTATATTATTTATAATTTAAAAATAAATTTTATTATATTGCGTAGATTAATCACTATTGTAATTATTTTTTTTTATGTAAATCACAGGTTACTTAAGATCTAAATAAATTGTTCCCATAAAGATTTATTCATGTTTTAACTGGAATGCGTTATTTCATAAACTTTAAATAGAATAAGCCTAGCTAATACCTAGCATGCCTTGACAAAATAGTCTGCTAATCTATCAACAATGTCTACAAATTTAAAACAGAAATGGACAAGTGAAAAATAAATCAGCGTGCTGGTAATGAGAAGCAATAGAGCGTTAATTATTATCAAAAGAGTGAAGGATAATTTCCAAATCTGTAATCATTTTTGACAGATTAGTGGACAGTTTTGAAAAAAAAAAAAAAAAAAAAAAAAAAAATTGCAAGCACTGTAAAAATAGCTATTGATATACTGTGGACATTTATTTTGTAGACGTGAAATATGTAGAAGGGTTTAGAATCCAGTCATTTTTCAAGGTAGACTTTTTTTTTCATGGACATATACTTACATAGACATTTTGTCGGTGGACCAAAAAAAGTAGACATTTTGTCCGTAATCCATATTACTGTAGACCTACAGACTGGAAACCTCATAAGGTAGTAAATAAATTAAGGATACTTACAAATGATTCCTGAGAACTCCAAGTTGATTGAAAGAGACAGAACAAAGCGTACACTGGTAGGGTTTGATGCCGGAATGGATCCTCTCGTGGCGAATTAAGTGAGATATATGCCTGAACCTTCGAGCACAAGTCCCGCACATGTAGGGCTTTTCCTGAGTATGAGTTCTCATGTGCCCCTTTAGGTCAGACTTTTTGTAGAAACATTTGGCGCATATTTTACAGATATGAGGTCGATGATTATAGTGATCTCTTTTAACGTGTTCATGGACTCTCGTGATGGTCGAATAAGTTTTATCGCACATTTCGCAAGGGAATTTCGGTTGTTCGACATTGCTGTGCGTGGCCATATGGCGGTTGTATGATGTTTTCCATGCAAATTTCTGACCGCAGATGTTGCATTGGTGTTTGCATTTGCTAGCATTGTGAATGCCCATATGTTGGTTCAAGTTTTTCAGCTGACTAAAAGTTTTGTTGCATTGTGAACAGCTATAAACAGGAGTTTCCTTCACTTTAGGTATTTCTTCACCTAGCAATGGCATCATTCCGCCAGGATATTCAGCCTCATTAAAACTTACATTACCGTGAGAATTCTCAGGTGGCTGAACGTAAAGAGCTATTTCCGAGACCAACTTTTTGTGACAAGCATCACACTGAAATTGTTCATCGCTGCCGTTCGGTTCGGTGAGATCATTTAGGTTTTTCGTCTTTAAAAATGCTTTGTTGCATTTGCTACAAAATAAAACATGATCGTCTTTGACTTTTGAGTTTTTCTTCGAATGCAAAACCAAAAAATGATTTAAAAGAAGCAAGTTTTCCTCTGAATTTACATCATTGCGAGCATTTTCATCAACAACCGCAAAATCTTGACAGCAGCCGCTTAGTTGAGCTCTAGTACTCGCTTCCTCTAGTCTGCTTAAATCGCCTACAGAATCTTGTAAAAATATTTGATTTTTTGAATTCTCCGCTGAATTATTAAAGCCCTCTTTTCTTCCAATAGTTTCACTATCATTTATTTCACTCAGGATACCATTAGAATCGGTGAGATAGAAAACATTCTCGTTTTTGTTGGATTCCACATCATGGCAGCTAGCAGTTTTGCTGCTTTTATTCAGGAGAATTGTTCGAGCTGGGTCGAATTTATCGAAATTACTAAAATTTAAGTGACTGGCATCATTGAGACTCTCACATTGAATTTCACCTAAGATCGATTGGTTTAAAACGCTCCCGTTCTCAACCATGAGAACGCTCCTCAAAAAACTATTTGAAAGATTCTCGCAGGTAAAACTGTTGTTTAGGACATCCGACAACTTCTGTTGACCGTTACAGTCAAGAATTAGGCTCTTGTGGTTGGAGTCGACCTCGCTTAAAAGAAGCGTTTTGTAATCGATACAAGAATCAGTGTCCGTGTCATCGAGCTTAACAAGGCTATTCTCACTCGATACATCTGTACTATCAAATATATTGTTTCCACTATTTCTTTCAAATTTATCACACAGTGAGATTAGAGTAGGCAGATTTTTATCATTAGTCATCAATAAATTCTTGTTGTAAGCTGAGAATTCTACATCGTTAGAATTCTGAGCGCTTAAGATTTCACTCATACTCAAGTCTTTATGCATCTGTTCGGACAGGAAGCTTTTGTGAGCTTCGTCGCTTCTGTTGTTGACGCAAATAAATTTATCATTGCTGTCCATATTGAAACTCAAAGCTCTGTTCTCCAAATTTATGAGGACGCAATTCCCGTTCATCAACGGAATTCCGTGTTCATCGCTCGTCAAGAAAGCGTCTGGAACTGAGGAGGAGTCACTTGCCACGGAACAAGGAATCCCTACGACTTTATTTTCAGGCGGATCACTAACGGGAAATTTGAAGTTATTTAAATCATGAGTTTCTTTTTTATTCATTGTGGCAATTTCGGAACTTTCGCCGGATAACAATACTAAATTTTTTACTTTTTTGTCAGAGCTCCCATTCATCAAATTATCTTGAAAATTCAGACCGGAAGAACTGTCGGTGTTGGAATGATTAATGACATCATTTGAGCTAGGATCATGTTTTATGCAATGATTGTCATCATTGCAAAGCTCTCGCGAAGAGTTTTCTTGTCCGTCACCTTGATTTATTTCTACAACGTTGTTCACTTTGCTAGTAGTATTTCTGTCTTCAACCGTGTCATTATTCAAGGTTTGATTACTAATATCAAATTTGTGTGTATTTGAGTCTGACGAAATTTTATCACCACAGACAGTTTTAGAACTTTGTAAGTTTTTGTTTGATACTAAATTACTTTTTTTCTTCAAAGGTTTGATACAGCTATTCTTGGTTTTCTTCTCACAACTATGTTTCAGTAATAAATCTAAGGAGCCACATTCCTGTAAGAAAAAGAAAATTTACAAAATTAGTCAATTTTTATTACGTATGAGGCTTTTGCACACTTTTCAAAAAGGCAATTTTCACCCTTTCATTTTTCAAGGATTTCAGATTTTTCCAGATTTTTTTACACCTTTCAAAAGAGGGCTATTTTTAAAGAACTTTGATGGGTCACAAAGCTTTTTGCAAAATGCCCATTTAAATTCCATCACTGATAAGGCGCAGGGCTCTCAAAACGTCTGCTGTGCTCTTCCGGGGCACCGCGAAAGTTATTTTCAATGGAAAAACAGCCTTACCAGCAGACCTGTCTTTTTGGTGGGCCTTTAATCGCTGACAAGGCGTAAGGCTCTCGAAGCGTTCGCTGTGCTATTTCGGGGCACCGCCAATGTAATTTTAAATGGGAAATCAGACTTACGAGCAGACCTGTCTTTTTGGTGGGCTTTGAATCGTTGACAAGGCGCAGGGCTCTCAAAAATGTCCCCTGTGCTCTTCCGGGGCACTGCCAACGTTATTTTAAATGGGAAAACGGACTTACGAACAGCTCTGTCTTTTTGGTGGGCTTTAAATCGCTAACAAGGCGCAGGGCTCTCAAAAATGTCCCCTGTGCTCTTCCGGGGCACCGCCAACGTTATTTTAAATGGGAAAACAGACTTACGAGCAGACCTGTCTTTTTGGTGGGCTTTAAATCGCTAACAGGGCGCAGGGCTCTCAAAAATGTCCCCTGTGCTCTTCCGGGGCACCGCCAACGTTATTTTAAATGGGAAAAGAGACTTACGAGCAGACCTGCCTTTTTGGTGGGCTTTAAATCGCTAACAAGGCGCAGGGCTCTCAAAAATGTCCCTTGTGCTCTTCCGGGGCACTGCCAACGTAATTTGAAATGGGAAAACGAACTTACGAGCAGCTCTGTCTTTTTGGTGGGCTTTAAATCGCTAACAAGGCGCAGGGCTCTCAAAAATGTCCCCTGTGCTCTTCCGGGGCACCGCCAACGTTATTTTAAATGGGAAAACAGACTTACGAGCAGACCTGCCTTTTTGGCGGGCTTTGAATCGTTGACAAGGCGCAGGGCTCTCAAAATGTGCGCTGTGCTCTTCCAGGGCACCGCCAACGTTATTTTAAATGGGAAAACGAACTTACGAGCAGCTCTGTCTTTTTGGTGGGCTTCAAATCGCTAACAAGGCGCAGGGCTCTCACGCTTTGTTAGTCGTGAGAAAGTAAGAAAAGAGGTCAACAATATCCCCCCTCCCCGTAAGTGACATGACGCCCCTGCGATGCGGTTTCATGTTTCAACACCAATCCTAAAATAAGCACGCCTCTGCTGGACCTTAATATTTTTTTTTTTTTTTTTTCTTTAATAAAATCTTGAACCACAAATTTTAAAGAAGCCAACGCTTAAAATGCATTTAGATCCCTTTTTACCATGTAAAATTAGAATTAACGTCGGTAAATTCCAAATTGTATCGATCTAGGCGCGCCTGCACTTCATAAACGACCTCTAGCTTGGATTTGCATTAGAAAAAGCGGATCTCATTTCTTATGAGTAACTCCACGGGAGTGAGTGAGATATAACATTTATTTGGATCCAATTTTCATCGTGGCGGCATCACTAAATCGGTCAATAGGATAAGTTAAAAAGAATAAGCTTCCTATAGACAATTTTAAGGGATTTGATGGTCTAGTACTCCATAACGCTGTGACGAACTGGACAAGTTTTAAACAGCCACTTACTAGGAGACTTAAACAGTGGTATAAGAAAGAAACCCGATTATAGCGAGATTTACAGTACTCTTTCGCCTATCAATCAAAACCGTGACACATAGCGAGAATCAGTGGCAGCACGTGCAACATGGGCACACTCCCACTTCCTATTTAAACAAATGTAAAATATTAATCAATTCCACCCCCCCCCCAATTTAATCAAATGTAAAACAATTGATTATCCAGGGGGAAGCCAAGCCTCCTAAAGAATTGATTGTTGTACTCAGCGAGCTAAACCAATTGAGAGGATTTTTGGCAGTGGCGTAGCGTGCAATTTGGCAACGTTGCGAAGTGTTCATTTAAAATCAGGTGATGGGTCGAATGCGAAGGTGTTCACCGAATACCCAATAGTTCGATCTTTTTCATGGGTTCAAATGGACGAACTGCAAAGTTGTCAAATTGCACGCTACGGCACTGATTTTTGAGACTTGCTTTTAAGGCAGCACGGATGTTGGCCATGATGATTGATGGAAATCTCTTATGGACATTCTTCACACACGCTCGCCCCTTATTCCCAGCTCAAAGTGACTCGATTAATGTTCCAACAAAGCACTAATGTAAAGTCTGGAGCTCAAAAAAAGTGGCCAACAATTAGAACGCCGATTTTTCTATCAATACATCATTTATAAACTTTCGAGACCAATTTTAACCCATAGAAATATTTAAACAAGTAATAAAGCCAAAGGCGCCAATTTAGCGTTGGCTAGGGGGCAGAGTCGGGGAAAAGTGATGATGATTTTTTTTTATTTATTTATTTATTCATTTTTTTTTTTTTTTTTTTTTTGGGGGGGGCTCATTGCCGCATGTCCCCCCCCCCCTACTTTTTCTTCTACCACTATCTGACTTTACTTTTTGGCCACATTGAAAATCCTTGGGGGAGGGCAATCCCCCCCCCCAATAGCGAAACTGAATAAAGCAGTCACAAGATTCTGAATTTTGATGCGTGGTCGTATGCTAATGAAAGTACTCGAAGAGCTGAAAACAAGAATGTCTCAAGTTTCTGGCCAGATTTCGTAAATCCGGTGATGCAACTTTGGCTCAAAAGTCAAATCAATGTCATAAACATTGTTATCAATGGGATTTCCGCTTTGAGATGTCACAAGATAACGATTGTTTGCTTCTTCACTAGCACATTCACGTATCACCGAGACGCCTGGTGGGGGGAGGGGGGGGGGGGGGGGGAGGGGACCAAAGGTAACATTGTTCTCACTTTATCAGAGTTCATAAAGTATTTTGATTTTCTTTATAAAAAACACCCAATGGCGACTCGTGCAGTAGTGCGGCAACAACGTTTTCTCTCTATTAAAACCTAGGTTAAACAATCGATCTTCGGGAGGTGCACTTGCACCCCCAAGATATCGATACTTTTGCATAGGTTCATGGGCGCCAGCAGCGGGGGGGGGGCAAGAGGGGGCACTTGCCCCCCCCCCCCTGGAATTCAAGAAAGTCAACATTTCACGGTAAAAAATGAGAGGATAAAAGAAAATGCAATGTTAGTCATATTAATAGTTAATAGTTAACAAACTTCATTATTTGTTTATTTTGTCATTTTAACGCATTTTTTTTGCAAGGAATATTAGAATTAAACACTTTCCTTGATATCATTTTCGTCTGCTTTCTCTTTATCCATAATATCAAACACGTGTCAAAATTATTACTACATATTATTTGATACACCTATACCATGGTTTAATAAGTGTACACCATTTGGATGAAAAAAAAAAAGTTTTTTCCCTGGGGGGGGGGGGGGCGGCGGTCTACTAGACCTTCCATTGAGGTTCCACAATTTTGCCCCCCCCCCTTGGAAATTTTTCTGCGGGCGCCCATGCATAGGTTTAAATGGCAAATAAGCATGGTTGCCAAATTGCACGAGCCGCCCATTGAAAACGCCGCATTTCACATCATCCTTGCAACTGCCCTCTTCAACCTTAAAACGTCTCTAGATAGTTTTAATTAGGTTTGGAAGAGTTGGAAGACCGAAAACTATACTGTTTCACTTCGTTCTTCACTGATTTTCAGCATTTTTTTTTCTTCTTTTTCCTAGCTCCTCCGAACATAGTGCAATGGGTCTATCTGCTGAAGGCTTCTGCTGCATTTTGGGAATTTCCCTGAGAAAATGCGACCTTTAGATTACTGCTGACCAACGAGCTACAGCAATAGAATGGATTTATGGGACGTGAATTTGAAACTTCAAGGAGGGCGCCATGATGGAAACCAGTGGCGTCGCGTGCAATTTGGAAACAATGTATTCTATCCATTTAAACTCATGTAAAAGATCGAATTCAGGGAGTACACAGTGCACAAGGAAAATTCAATATATTTAATGAGTTTAAATGGAGCAGTTGCATTGTTGCCAGATGGCACGCGACGCCACTGATGGAAACCTTTTATGGACATTTTACACGGGCTCGGTTTGTTTGCCTCCGTTTTTTTAACCTTAAAAAGAAATAAGTTGTGACAAATCAATTTGCGATTGGTTTTAAACGAAGGTGCGAGTGTTTTAGAGTGGCTATTTATATTTGGACACAGAAATCGACATAAACTGTTTCTTCTGGAAGGATTTGCACGATAAAGAAACTGAAACATGACACAAACAATCCAAATTGTCTCACCTGGATAGTTGTATTAGAATTCTGTGTCCAGATAGCATCTCTGCAACACTTGCACTCTCATTTAAAAGTAATTTCCACTGGATTAACCCTTTAAGGTGATTCCAGGGTCGATTAGTTCAAACTGTGGACACCACGTCGCGCTGCTCAAAAAGTCAACCATTTTTTGCTAAATTAGACGAATTCACGCTAAAAACACAAATTTCAATTTTTTTTTTTTCATTTTTTTTTCAGCACCTGCGAGCATACTTCAGGAAGATACCCTGAAAGTTTCAAGCTGAAACACTCAAAAATAAAGCCGGAAATTATGAAATACGAAACTTCCCGTAAGCCGCAATGAGTGCGAGTGAGGCAGATAGACGTATCATCACTCGCGCTCACTCTCACTCACTAAGCTTACGGCGAAACGAATTTCATAATTTACGGCTTTAATTTTAAACCAATTTTGCTCATTTTGGGCTCAAAAAATCGATAAAAAAATTTTGCAGGTGCTGACGTAATTGGATTTTGCGTTTTATCTATGGTTTCAGTTTAAAACGCCAAAAACACGACTTTTCCAAAAAGCGACCAGTGGCGCTATCCATCGGATTGAAATCTGGAAAAGTTTCGCCTGGAATCACTTTAAGAGCCAAGCCCGAGTATACTCGTTTTTCTTCGGGCGCCTTCAATTTGTCGTATAGGCAATTCCAACTCCCCTGAGTACGAACAGTTAACTACCTTCCCTTTATAAACGGAAGAGTGGCGTCCTTTTGATTTTTGAAATAACCTGGCCCTTAAAGGGTTAATTACAATGTTTGATGTTAAGTTTAATAAAAAAAAAAAATGAGGAAAACAAACTAGAATCAGATAGACCACGCTGTCCCACTTTGGGATAGGACTTACAAGTTACAATACGTATCAGCCGGTCTATTGATTGCTCTAATGCTCTATGCCTCGTCGCTGCTGACGGAAGCAGCGTTGCCAGATTGGGGCGAAAAAGCCGTACGCTTTACATTGATTTAAATGGGGACGATACGGCTTTTTACCCTCGATCTGGCAACACTGGACGGAAGTGATGGCCGCTTCAGCGTCATCATAAAGAGCTCACTGAAACTTATACTCACGCGCTCTATCCCCCCCCCTCCGCCAGTGGCGTAGCGTGCAATTTGGCAACGTTGCAGTTTGTCCATTTAAACCCATGAAAAAGATCGAACTGTTGGGTGTTCGGTGAACACCTTCGCATTCGACCTTTCACATGGGATTGAATGCGGACAATACATTGTTGCCAAGTTGCACGGTACGCCACTGCCCTCCACCTCACTATGGTGTGATTGTGAGATTGTCAAAATATGGCTAAAAATCAGCAAGTAGATTTCTCATTAATTTATCATTTATAAACTTTCAGGACCAACTTTATGCACACAGAACACCTTCGAAGAATAATGAAGCTATCTTGCAAACTTTTGCAGCTCACTAAAAAATCACGAAATCGACACTTAAACTCATAAACTGCTTAAAAGCACGAGATCGCAATGGTGGTAGGCAATAGCCGCCTTAAATCTTATGGCAATGGGGCAGTTGCAAGGGTCTAAATTGTGTGTTTTTTATAAAGAAAATGAAAGTAATTGATGAGCTGAGAACAATTTGGTTTTTCCCCCCAGTGTGTCCCGGTTTTTGAGGTACACTCGTGTAAAGGGAATCTACAGGAAAGGGAATCTCATGCATTGCCTATTTGTTTATTTTAATTGTAGAAAAGTTTAGTTCATAAATATAAGTTATTAAAATTAATGGAAATATTAATTTTTAGATTAATTTCAAATTGGAAGAAGAAAGAAAGAAAAAAAAAAAAAAGGAATAAGTATTATTATTTATATAAGTGTCAACAAAATGTCGCTGCGGTCGATAGCCCCGACTGTGGGGCTGACCAGTTTTTTTTTTATTGTAAATATCTTCGTCAAAACATTTAAATTCAATAAAGCGTAAAAAAAAAAAAAAAAAAAAAAAAAAAAAAAAAAAATCGTGTGTTAAAACAATGTATTTTGGACCAAAATCTCATCTCCGGAACAATGGAACTCATGGGCGGCGCGTGGGGTCAAAAAGGGGGGGGGGGGGCTGAAAATCAACAGCTTTTTTTTTTTTCTTTCTTTCTTTCTTCACCTTTTTCAAAATAAAGTTTGACGCAGGCGGGTGGCGGGATAAATAACCATTTTTTCTTTTGGAACACTTGTAATTTTGACTTGAAAGGGGCTAACATTTAAAAATACTGAAAATTTGGACTAAATAGACACTTGAAACAATTTGGTCAGGAAAATTTTTGAAGAATATAAACGAAAGGTGACAGTCTCGTTTCCTTAGTAACTTCTGAATGAAGCAGACAGATGGCGACGAGAAATTGATGACGTTTTTTCATTCTTTCTTTTTCTCTTTTTCTTTCTTTTTCTTTTTTTTTTTTTTCTCGTTAAAAAATTTGTTTAGCCCCTCGTTCCCAAAAAAGTGGGGGGGCTATAGCCCCAATAGCCCCTTGTACGCGCCGCCTATGATGGAACTTGATTAGAAACCAAAGGCATCTTTGTTCTCAGCTCATTAAGTACTTTCATTTTCTTTACAAGAAACACAACATTTCAGACCCTTGCAACAGCCCCATTGTGTATGCTGCTTCTTCTTTTAAGCGTGCCCATGGAACATGGCACGCTTATTCCGATCGTTTTGCTGCTAACAATATAATACAATGTATACAATGTAATAAGGCAGCCTATGCTTTCCACGTGTATTCCTATGCTGAGTGGCCTAAAGTTGAAAATCGGCTGTTTTGAATTTTTTTTTTTTTTCCTGTCGTGTCTGTTGCTTTTGAGGATTGCAATGGTACAATTAAGAAATCGTACCTTCTAAAGTTTGCAGCAAAAATAGTTGGATTCTTTTTAATGCTTTAGTTTTTTTAATTCCAATTAAACGACGGTCTCACCATTTTTGGGGGGGTAAGTGGAGTGCGGTGAGGTAATATTTTGCGTTTTATGTTGCCAACTTTGTTGTAATTTTACTCTGCTGTGTTGGTTTTACGATGAAAAAAATTTTGTTTGTTTTATGATTAATTTGTTATGTTGGACATTTTTTTTTGTGTTATTTTATTACGTTTATTGAATATAAAATTGATTTTAAAGTACATTCGGGGTTTTTTCGTACGGGCGCCGATAACGTGTCGTTGTGTGTTTTTTTTTTTTTTGTATTTATTATTGTTTTGCAGCCGGTGATTTTTTGGCTGCATTGGCTGCACTGCGGCTCACCTGTTCACTAATTTGATAATCTTTTTCTGTGAATGTCTAGAGTCAGCTGATATTTTCGAGTAGAAGGCGCGAAAAAAACCGATACAGATCATGGTTTACTTATAGGATACCTTCTCACAAAAGTAAAGCTTCAAGAAAAACCCGCTAGAGAGCGCGCAATGAAGTAGTCACGTTTTTTTGCCCTTATTTGATCAGGATAAATTTTTTTTTTTTTTTTTTTTTTTTTTTTTTTTTTTAAGCGCAATTTTTAACATTCAATTTTTTAGGTTGAAAATGGATCTCAATAAAATAAACAAATTAGATCAGTATTCTTTTAATTTTTTAGTTTCGGGCATTGTTACAACATTAACGCCTGTTCGAAAGTGTATGCGAAGTAATGGTTTTTGTATTATTTTTTTTAGAGGACGAGACAGGCTCAATTAATGGTATTTGTTTTGATGAAAAGGGGTCCATCCAGCTACCATTAGGAGTGCCCCCCCCTCAAAAATGGATGAAACTTTCAGGGATGATAGAGCTAAGCATCATCTTTCAGAATATCTGCAGTTTTTTTAATATGGTCGACTGGGAGCGGGAGTCAAGGGAGTCAAAGTCAAAACCTCCAATGCTCCATAGCTTTTGAACGAAAAGAGATATTGACGTGAACTTTGCACCAAAAGATGCGTATTTTAAAGATCTTTCGATTGATGTGCTACAGTGTTTAGTTCAAAAATATTTGACCCTTTTTTTGCATTTTGTTTTACTTTTGAAGTTTCCCAAAAAACCGTTTTTTGAGTTTGAAAAATAGGCGCAATGAAGGAATCTGAACGAAAAACTATGGCGGCCATATATGATTTGAGAATTTTGAAAAACTTATGTCAAAAATAAATTCAGCGACCCAAAAAACCCGCTTCCACCAAGTTTCAATGAATTTTATCGATTATTGGTGGAGCAACAAATTTTTTTTTAGAATCTTTAAATCTGGACCCTATTTTTGACCTAGATTTGAAACTTTGCGCGGTCATAACTCTTGAACGAAACGTTTTTCGGCATCGCGGTTTGCGCCATCTGAAAGCTTATAAAATCAGCTTTCTTCACAGAAGTTTTTTTTTCAGATTCCTACGTTGCGCCTATTTTTCAAACTGAAAAAAACGGATTTTTTTCTCTTTTAGATTATAAATGAATTTTTACAACTGCATTGAAGGTTTTTTTGAGAAAAGTTGAAAAATGTGTTTGAACCCCCCAGAATAACCCAAGAGGTTGTCAGGAGCTTATGAAAATATCAGAAATGAAAAATTTGGAGTCAAATTTTTTGTCTGATTGTTCTGTTTCAAATCATTTTTTTCAGTAATTTTTGAGGGAAAAAGCCAGCAACGGATGCTCTGGCTCACTTTGTATAAAAATATAGTAGACTTCTTGTATTATATTCAGGTCCTCTGGTATTTAATCACTGTCCGATGAGTAAAATAATTGAAATCTAATGCGCTGAGTCGACTATACTTTCTCTCTTTGAGAGGATCCAAAAATTAAATATAATCATCAAAGGTACCACTATACGGCCAAATTTTTTAAAATAAGCACATGTATGGAGAGGGGGGAGGGGTGGAAGCTTTTATATGCGTAACTTTTTTTTCTTCTCATTGATAGAATGTCATCGAATGAAAGGCTAGAAACTCTGCAACTCTGGTAAGCAACTCTGTTTGATTGAAGGGACGCATCGCAATGAAGTAGGGGACTACACTAATTATAGTTGTCAAAGTTGATGCATAAATTTTTAATACTTCAATTAGTATGTACGTCTGTAATATTTTTACTGGATGCTAATCATAGCATTTTTCAAAGTAGATGATTCAGCCTAATTTTATCTGGAGTATTGACCATAAGGTTTCTCTGTACAGTAAAGCCTTTAATGAAAACATAGCAGGAATTGCTTTTATTGACATTAATTGTAATTGTTTAATTTTCAGATCCAAATCGGCCAATACTGTGTCTAAAAATTCAGATATTGAAAGGAATGACTCTATTTCGTCTCTATCAATATGTAGACATTTTTTAATTACCTTCTTTTACCTTTCATCACCATATTCCACCAACAAAACCATGGCCTACCCATCTTTTCTTTCTCTTTTTATTAAATTATAAATAGAATCTTTTACATCCATTCAACGCAGAATCATTTAAACTTCAAATACTCTATAATCAGTGATTTCATCCAAAGGACATCGCACGTTTCTTATGGCGCGTGGACCCCACTCAAGGTGTACTTTTTTTTGCAGAAATCGATTCTAGAGACCATTCTGAGAAAAAGTTCTCACGGGCCAAAAAATTTCCATGTTAAGTTTAGCCGTTTTAAAAGTTTGAAAGTTGGATCAGCGCAGTTAGTGCATTCTTTTTTGGCCACACTGTAGGGAGTGAGCAAGCTCACCGAACGTGCGGCCGGCCCCGCCCCTACCTGCCACTAGACCGACGCGCACGACCCAACCACGGATTTCAAGCCTTTTCTCCCCTCTCTACCTCTCATCATGCTTTTTTCTCTGCGCGTGCTTTGAGGGGGGGGGGGGGTGCAATTGCAGCTCTGGAAGATGGATTGTTGATTTGATTGTAAGTTTCACTCAAATCGCTCAGTGATACTGCTGAAGTATTTGGGTCGTGAAAACAATAGTATTTCACCAAAGGGGGGGGGGCAATAAAGATCTCGTGGAAATCCGATTAAAAATCGATCACTATGACATCGATCAATCGAAATCACAACTTATTAAACCTAAGTCTTCAGTATTCAGTTATTAAACAATAACCCGAACGAGAAGGTGACGGGAGAGGAAGTAGAAGCCAGAAAGCTAGAATATTTAATTGATAATCACGAAAGTATTTACGACCAGTTGAGGCTGGCATAACAAAAATAAAATCGGGTCAAATAGGAGTAAAGAGTGCAAAAAGACAAGGGAAATGACAACAAAAGAAGGAATGAATCGGTCGCTCGTAGGGACAGGAGGAGAGGGAGAGGAGGCGGTGTGGTGAGACCTGAGGTTGGGTCGCCGCCGTCGGTCAAATGGCAGGTAGGGACGGGGCCGGGCGATCGTTCAGAGAGTTCTCTCACTCCGCTACAGTGTGCCCAAAACGAATGCACTAACTGTGCTGATCCAACTTTAAAACTTTAATAGCGGCTAAACTTAACATGGAAATTTTTTGGGCCCCTGAGAATTTTGCTCAGAATGGTCTCGAGAATCGATTTCTGCAAAAAAAAGTACACCTTGAGTGGGGTCCACGCGCCATAAGAAACGTGCGATGTCCCTTTTTATTATTGAATCATTCATGTATATTATAAATCTATTTATTCAAATTTATATGTTAGTTACATACTACAATGTCTCCTTAAGAATTGCTGATGCATTTCAAACAACTGTAATCCACAAATGAACAAAACACTGAAACCCAAATTTTAATGTGTCACTGCAAAAACAACGACTCAAAAATATTTTTTCAAATATACGTCTCAAATGCATACACATTGTCATATTTTTAATCAAAGCTCCAACAGCACTTCCAGTACCTTAAATAATATACAAAAATTGACAAATCTTCTCCCCTGAACTACATATAATAGATATATTTAAAATGTATGCGTAAGCCCTTTTTGCAAAACTTATTTCTGCAAAACCCCGCAGAGCAGAAGACCAAATGAAACAACTTATGCGCAGACTTTATGTATACAATTCACAGGCACGCTTTTCCAATACATGCAATGTATCGGAGCTTCCCTGCTTGTTTTTTAATGCCAACTCTTCCACTTCGGAGTTTGGACTCAGTTTTCTCGAGATGAGCCCCATGTCACTTGGCTCCTTTCTGATGAATGCTGTCTAATTATCATTGCTAGCAAAAGCATTTCAACTGTTCAGACTTTAGTGGCACGCTATTCCAACACCTGCGACACCTGCGACACCTGCGTGGATCCCTTCCTGGTTTGTTTGTTTTCGTTTGTTTTGTTTTATTTTTTGTTACGGGGGGTTTTTTATGAGGCCATAGCCCATAAGCGCAAATTTACCCAATCGAGAGCCCAAAAACGCAAATTTGACACCTGAAAAGCGCAAATTTTTAAAGCCCAAAAGCGCAAATTGTATCGAAATGCGATTCGATTAATATACATCGAATATCGAGCGGAGAAATCAGAGATAGATAACGTGGGGGGGGGGGGGGGCAGAAATGTGAAATAATTGAAGTCCCTTACCGATGTATCTTGTTGATTGTGGTGTATCGCATAAAATTCCTAGACTTCACAGGTCTGCGTCAAAGTATTAAAATCCGTTTATATCTGTTTCGCTTGATATTTCATTCCAACTTTTTTTTAAGAAATTAAGGATAGAAATTTTATTGGTTATCAGCTCATTATGTGTTCTTTGCAGGAAAGCTGATTTTTCGGCTTTTTTTGCATTTGAGAGGTGTTTCGATGCTATTTATTTTCACATAAGTTTCTGCTTGGACATCTTTGAGCACTTCAATAAAGTAGTAAATGTGAAGGTGTGGGCCGTAGAAACTGGTTCTGAAATGATGATGGAACGACTCGGGGCCGTTTGTTGTCCGCGGATAAATCCTTATTCGATAAATCGAAAAACGACTCATATCGATCGCGCCAAACAAACTTATCGAATTGACAGCCTGAAAGCGCAAAAAGAATAATTTGCGCTTTTGGGCTCTCACTTTGAGAAATTTGCGCTTATGGGTTTCACCGTTTTATGAGTGAAAGTTTGGGGTTTTAAACTGCTTGGCTTGGACTGGATCTGCATTGACAGTTTCCGTAAAATGTCACTGTAGCGTCTCGATCAAATATGATTCACTGACTCACCGCTGAAGTCTAAACTTTTCTGATTGGTGGACGGTGGTATCAGGGGCGCCCCGCCCCCCTCTCCACAGGTTTGAGAAAAAAACGCTTGCTATTCATTCCAAGGGAAAAAAACGGAATTTTGTTGTCAGTAGCCGTATTTTGCTAGGTTATCGGCAATGGCCGATGACCATCGCACCATGATATTCCTCTGAACAATCACAAAAAAGCGCTAAAATTGAGTAACAATACGCTGATGACCGCTTGGCGCTGACTCGCGATCCCGTCATCAACGATGGCCAAACGGTTGACGAACACGAGAGGTCGTCAACGTCGATGGCCATCGCCCGATGGTCCAACGTTGGTACATTGTGAAATTAAATTAATAACTAAGCTCGGCTCCGCCCCTTCCGATGGCCATCGGAGAAGCAAAATACGAACTATACCCAAAAAGTAAACAAGAGTCGCAATTGCATTGAGAGCAAGAGTGGTCAATGCTGATGAGAGTCAGCTTCTGATTGGCTAGAAATGGAGGGAAGTCGTTGTGCCAAACTTTTTTTGGCCATATGAAAATTATAATTAACAAGGGATTTTCGTTCCGGGACATTTATCTCGAAACCTGTGCAAAATTGCCTGTACACACTTAATACGAGTCGATTAAGCAGAATTTTCTCAACAAATTGATACGTCACAAGTACCAGTATATAGAAAATTCGAGAAGACTGTCTCAGTTGAAAAGTACACATAATAGTGAGTTACTCAACACACGCCAAGCATGTAAACACACTATTATGCGTATTTTCAACCGAGACAGTCTTTTCGAATTTTCAATAAACTGGCACTTATGATCTATCAATTTGATAAGAAAATTCTGCTCAATCGACTCGCATTAAGTGTGTACAGGCAATTTTGCACAGATTTTGAGATAAACGTCCCGAAACGAAAACCCCGTGTTAATTTCCATTAGGCCGAAGAAACTTTTGGACCCATGCTTACAGCCAATCAGAGGCCAGCCCGCGTTTCCGATCCCTTCTCTGCGTTGACCACGCAGGCCTTCCATTCAAGTGCGACACTCTTGTTCACTCTTCGGCTGTACCTGCCGATGGCCATCAAACAGATTTTGATGACGAAGCGAAATACGCTCATTGTTCCGGCCAAAGTTTTTTTAAAACAATGTAGACACCGAGTATTCACATACATTTAGCCAGATCCTAACAATGAAGACTAAACCAGCTTCTGATTGGTGAATAGGTTTTGATGACTCGTCCACTTGTGCAGTCTACCAATAAAAAACTAGCACCGCGATTCCGCTCAGGCAGATGCATCATGGGAAATTTTCATACTTTCTTGCACCCATTTTCCTACTTTCTTATGCTGCAGAGTACAGACTAAAAAGTAATAAAAAATATGAATTGAATCAGCTGCCATGGCGGATCCAGTGGTTTGTCTTTCTTTCTCTTTCCCCATTAGATCGCATGTGTTAGAAAAGGATAGAAGAGGGGGCGGCGCAAGTCACAAGACTGCCCATTATCTGTCCTTTTTTAACACATGCGATCAAATGGCCAGAGAGAGCAAGAAAACTTCCTAGATCCTTTAGTGATCAGCTGTTGTAAGTCGCCTCTTTTCCAGGCTCCTTAGACAGTCCGATTTCTTTCCTTGGCTTTCCTGGAGTCCCTGTATATGAAAGAGTCTCGCCACGTGAAGCATGAAGAAGAAGAATTTCGAAGGAGGCGTCCACTCTGATTGGTTGGGTTCGCGGAGGGGGCGTGAACGCCTCTTCGGTGGGTGCGTTCCAACGGTTCTCTTATGGAGAATAACACAGAACGCCTCCTCTAGCTCCGTGACAGCCTAAAATCTAGCAGCCAACCAGAATCTATACCCCGTATGGCGAGACTCTTTGATATACAGGGACTCTAGGCTTTCCACATGCCCATGCCGCCATCTGGATGACCCGTTCACTTGTGCCGTCTTCCAACGACCAAGCACCGGTTCCGGTCTTTAAGATGCATCATGGGAAATTGTCTTCCCTGAGTTTATAAATAGAAGGGATGCAGCGGCAGAGCTCTCACTTTCTCGATTATCGAAGAGGAGGTTGGTAGTGAAGTTTCAGTCTTCTTGTGTTAAGTGACTTATACCCTACGGATTAACATCGGAGATACGTTCTGTGGATTAGCAGCTCATCTCAAGCGAAAGGCTGTAAGTCCATATTTGATTATATTTTTTTATTTATTTATTTAATTTAATTAATTACTATTTATTATTTATTACTTGTTATCTCTTTTATATTATTTCATAGATGAGTTCACAGTTAATATTCGCATTTTTTTTTTTTTTTTTTTTGTTTTTTTTTTGTTTTTTTTTTTAATTATTTTGTCGTTGAAACGATTGAATAATTTTGGAGCATCGCTTGTAAGAATAACTTTCCGTTTTTTTTTTTGTTTTTTTTTTTTTTTTTTTTTTTTTACGTATTTAAGACAATTGGATAAATTTTAGAGTTTCTTTGAAGTTTGATACGAAACAACTTTGCTTTCAATCGCTTGCCGCTAAAAATTCCCCGATTCAACCATGTATTTTATTCATAATATGTATATAGTTCATTTTGATTTCATTATAGGAGTCGTTTTCAAAATTCAAACGGAGAATATCTAAGTGGGTTTTATCCGGATTTTTAATCTTTATGTTCTTTACGGATACGCAATTTTGATCAGAGCTGCAGTTTTGCGAATATTAATTAATGTCATTTTTAAATTCACCGATGAGATCACCGGTTAAGAAAAGATTATACATTTCAGTTCAGCGTATCACTGTAATCCACTAAAAAGTTCTGATCTGTGATATTTTTTCAATCGGTGGAAACTCCGTTAGTTAATTGAAACACTCCACCGGTTAAGAAAAGATTACAGGTCAGAGTATTTTCGTGCGCTACTAGCATACACTAAACTAAACTGAGTAATCTTTTCTTAACCGGTTTGATCATCGGTGAATTGAAAAGAGGCAAAAATTCAAAACGGCAACTCGGATTTTGATACAGTCCCCTCGCTGCTGTCTTGAAGAGATGCTGTAACATGCTTTTTATTGATATTCATATACTTTTCATTTAATTCATAGAAACCAAGGAACGGAAGGATCAGAATAGTAAGCCGAGCAACTACTTTTTCAGGACTTCTGCTAGATGGACGGTCAATCTGATGGAACACAAGCCTAGGCACACAAGGTTTCGACGGGGCCCCGGTTTATTTTATTATTCTTTATTTTAATATTTTATCTGTTGAATGTTTTACCAACTCGCGTTTCTTCTCTTTTATTCTCAATATCATTTTTCCTTCTATCAAGTCCTCAAGCTGCTTTGTTTTTCTGTGTTCTCTCTTTTTTTGTCCACAGTTATCAAGGAAGAAAATGAGTGGTCGGTCTGGCCTCGGCGCGCAATATTTCGCCGGGGCACCCATGGGTTACTAATCTATTTCTTTCTCTCTCTCTTTTCAGGTTATGGGCGTCGGTTCCACGAGTCAAACACTCGCCCGGCGCTCATTGGGCTACTAATTTTTTCTGCTTTCAGTTCACAGATATCAACGAAGGAAATGAGCGGTCTGTCTGGTGGTTCATAGTTATCACGGAAGGAAATTAGTGGTCGGTCTAGCCTCGGCGCGCAAAATTTCGCCGGGGCACCCATGGGTTACTAATCTATTTTTCTCCCTCGCTTTTTTTTTTTTTTTTTTTTTCTATTTCAGGTGATGAGCGTCGGTTCCACGAGTCTAGCACTCGCCCGGCGCTCATTGGGCTACTAATTATTTCTGATTTTAGTTCGCAGATATCATCGAAGGACGAGCGGTCGGTCTGGTGGTTCAGTTATGAAGGAAGGAAATGAGTGGTCGGTCTAGCCTCGGCGCGCAAAATTTCGCCGGGGCACCCATGGGTTACTAATCTATTTCTCTCTCTCTTTTTTTTTTTTTTTTTTCTATTTCAGGTGATGAGCGTCGGTTCCACGAGTCTAGCACTCGCCCGGCGCTCATTGGGCTACTAATTATTTCTGATTTTAGTTCGCAGATATCATCGAAGGACGAGTGGTCAGTCTGGTGGTTCACAGTTATCAAGGAAGGAAATGAGTGGTCGGTCTAGCCTCGGCGCGCAAAATTTCGCCGGGGCACCCATGGGTTACTAATCTATTTCTCTCTTTTTTTTTCTATTTCAGGTGATGAGCGTCGGTTCCACGAGTCTAGCACTCGCCCGGCGCTCATTGGGCTACTATTATTTCTGATTTTAGTTCGCAGATATCATCGAAGGACGAGTGGTCAGTCTGGTGGTTCACAGTTATCAAGGAAGGAAATGAGTGGGTCGGTAGCCTCGGCGCGCAAAATTTCGCCGGGGCACCCATGGGTTACTAATCTATTTCTCTCTCTCTCTCTTTTTTTTTTTTCTATTTCAGGTGATGAGCGTCGGTTCCACGAGTCTAGCACTCGCCCGGCGCTCATTGGGCTACTAATTATTTCTGATTTTAGTTCGCAGATATCATCGATGGACGAGTGGTCAGTCTGGTGGTTCACAGTTATCAAGGAAGGAAATGAGTGGTCGGTCTAGCCTCGGCGCGCAAAATTTCGCCGGGGCACCCATGGGTTACTAATCTATTTTTCTCTCTCTTTTTTTTTTTTTTTTTTTTTCTATTTCAGGTGATGAGCGTCGGTTCCACGAGTCTAGCACTCGCCCGGCGCTCATTGGGCTACTAATTATTTCTGATTTTAGTTCGCAGATATCATCGAAGGACGAGCGGTCAGTCTGGTGGTTCACAGTTATCAAGGAAGGAAATGAGTGGTCGGTCTAGCCTCGGCGCGCAAAATTTCGCCGGGGCACCCATGGGTTACTAATCTATTTCTCTCTCTCTCTCTTTTTTTTTTTTCCTATTTCAGGTGATGAGCGTCGGTTCCACGAGTCTAGCACTCGCCCGGCGCTCATTGGGCTACTAATTATTTCTGATTTTAGTTCGCAGATATCATCGAAGGACGAGTGGTCAGTCTGGTGGTTCACAGTTATCAAGGAAGGAAATGAGTGGTCGGTCTAGCCTCGGCGCGCAAATTTCGCCGGGGCACCCATGGGTTACTAATCTATTTTTCTCTCTCTCTTTTTTTTTTTTCTATTTCAGGTGATGAGCGTCGGTTCCACGAGTCTAGCACTCGCCCGGCGCTCATTGGGCTACTAATTATTTCTGATTTTAGTTCGCAGGTATCATCGAAGGACGAGCGGTCGGTCTGGTGGTTCAGTGATCAAGGAAGGAAATGAGTGGTTGGTCTAGCCTCGGCGCGCAAAATTTCGCCGGGGCACCCATGGGTTACTAATCTATTTCTCTCTTTTTTTTTCTATTTCAGGTGATGAGCGTCGGTTCCACGAGTCTAGCACTCGCCCGGCGCTCATTGGGCTACTAATTATTTCTGATTTTAGTTCGCAGGTATCATCGAAGGACGAGCGGTCGGTCTGGTGGTTCAGTTATCAAGGAAGGAAATGAGTGGTCGGTCTAGCCTCGGCGCGCAAAATTTCGCCGGGGCACCCATGGGTTACTAATCTATTTCTCTCTTTTTTTTTCTATTTCAGGTGATGAGCGTCGGTTCCACGAGTCTAGCACTCGCCCGGCGCTCATTGGGCTACTAATTATTTCTGATTTTAGTTCGCAGGTATCATCGAAGGACGAGCGGTCGGTCTGGTGGTTCACAGTTGTCAAGGAAGGAAACGAGTGGTCGGTTAGGCCTCAACGCGCGGCGGCGGCGGCGGCGGCGGCGGCGGCAGCGGCGGCAGCGGCGGCAGCGGCGGCAGCGGCGGCAGCGGCGGCAGCGGCGGCGGCGCGTTTCAATGTTGCATGTTGTATGTTGTATGTTGTATGTTGCATGTTGCATGTTGCATGTTGTGTATGTTGCATGTTGCATGTTGTGTGTGGTATGTGGTGTGTTTGGTGTGTTTGTTTGTTGTATGCTGCTTAACCACTAATCGCGGTTAACCGTTTTTCTTCAATTTTTTTATTTTTTTTATTTTTACATTCGCAGTTCATCACACCCTCCAAACACTCCTCCAATTTTTTTTATTCGCTCGCAATCCGCGTCTTCCTGCCGCACTTCCCTAGATCGCGTTTCGGGCCGCGTTCCGATACGGACCCGGGTTCCGTAAGTGAGCATAGAAGTATACGTATGGAAGGGGTTTTTTCCTCAATCTAATTTTCCCCTTTGCTTAACAAAAAAAAAAAAGGGACTCTGGTGCAGCAACCTCCACGTGGTGAGTCCTGGGTAGATTGAGGCTGGGAAAACTAGAAGGCAAATTATTCTAGTGACTCGCCTTAATCGAGCTAAGAGCTGCACACCAAACCTTTCAAAATACACTCCCAATATATTTTTCTTTTCATTCACAGAGACTAAGGAACTGAAGATTGAAGAATTAGAACAAAGATCTCAGCAACTCATTTTTCAGGACTTTCAGGATTTTTCAGAAAATTAGAGCGTAAATTATTCAACACAGGAAAAAAAGACTGGTAAAATGTACCATTTGGATAGCTGATTCTGGATCAAAAAATTAATTCCGGATTTCCTATTTTAGCGCAAACCGGAAGTCAATACCTCTTTTCGCGGTCGAGATATCGCAAGTTAGAATTTAATGTTGGCCCCAACTGGAATTAAAACTTTGACTTGCGATACCTCCAAATGTCCAATAAGTTTGTTTGGTGAGAAATGATGAAAAAAATAAATTTAGATCAGATGTATCTAAGGAAATTAAAGTCTTATACGTTGACCCCAAAAATTCACTCCATATGTTTGGCATACTAAAGTTTTGAAACACCCTGTTCTTGGTATTTCGCCCCCCCCCCTCCCTTTATAGAAGACAACAAAATTTCAAATGTAGGCCTCAGAGCCTCCAAAAGTTTTTGACATTTTGGCCCCTCAGGAGTGGATATCTCAAAACTTCCATGTGACGACACCTACCGGATGATACATCGATGAAAAAGGCATCCAAAACTGAACATTTTGGCGCAAATCGGAGGTCAATGTCGTTTTTCGCATTCGAGATAGCGAACTTTGTAAACCCAACTTTAACAATCAATTTCTCGAATGTGAAAAACGACATCGACCTCCGATTTGCGCCAAAATGTTCAGTTTTGGATGCCTTTTTCATCGATGTATCATCCGGTAGGTGTCGTCACATGGAAGTTTTGAGATATTCACTCCTGAGGGGCCAAAATGTCAAAAACTTTTGGGGGTTCTGAAGCCTACTTTTGACTACAGTTGTGTCCAAGCCGTCATTTTGTAAACATCCCCCAAGCTTGGTTTTTTTATCTGCAGCCGTTCAAAAGTTATGAAGCCGTCCCGGGAATTTCCAGACACCCTGTATATGTTACAGTAAAAACCCGAAATCCATTCAAACGCGTGTTTCCAAGTCAAAACTGAGGGCCTTCGGTAAAAACCCGAAATTGCTTATTTATTCGGGTTTTTACTAGAATTTTTGGTCATGTCTAGTTTTGACGAATGTGCAAAAATATAAACCAGACTGGTTTATTATTTCGGGTTTTTTGCTACCGATTTCAGTTAAAACCAGCTTTTACCGAGGGTCACTTAGTAAGAACCCAAACTAGTAAACATTATCTCGGGTTTTCACTGATGATTTCAGTTAAAACCAGTTCGTTCCAGAAGTTGATCGGTAAAAACTCGGACTAATTTATTACTTCGCGGGTTTTTCTTGAAGATTTCAGTTGGAAGTCGAAACAATGAAAAATTGGGAACGGGAAACGGAGGGGAGGGGGGGGGGGATATTCACCATAGGGTGGAGAAATCGTACCCATGATGCACCCCCCTCCCCGGAAGAACTAATTTTCTTTTCGCTCACTTTGCCCCCCCGCCCCTTCCTTCCCCCTCTTTGCGCCCTATTTTAACCCTGATTAACCAAACGGGGGGAGGGTGGGCAATATCCACCAAAGGATGGAGAAATTGTACCCATGATGCACTGCAGTGGCCTCAGAGTGTGCACTTGGGAGATTCTCATTTCTCAGTCTTACTCTGTCGTCCGTCGCCGTCTGTCTGTGTTTTTCAGAGCTCGTGTCTTGCACCTTTGTGAACGTTGGTGAGGTCAACTTTTATTTAATTAGTTATTTATTTATTTTTTCTTCTTTCTTTCTCGTTTTATATCTTTTTGTTTTCGATCATTCGTTCAAATTTCGAGTCTTCATTTTAATTGTGTGAATCCCCCCCCCCCCCAACAGGAGACCCTCATTTTTCCTTCATCTCTCTATCTTCACCCCCCCCCCCCCTTTCACCCTTTTTGAACCCTGGTTACCGAAATGGGAGGGGGGGTGGCAATATACACCAATGGGTGGAGCAATTGTACCCATGATGCACTGCAGAGGACTCTGAGTGTGCGCTAGTAGGAGTTTCATTTCTCAGTCCTACTTTGTCCACCGGACGCGTCTCTCTGTGTTCTTCGGAGCTCATATCATGCACCTTCAATAATGTAAGTGAGATTAAAGGGAAAGTAACCAGTATTGGATAATCTCCCCCGTCATTTATTATCTCTTTATTTTTCTTTTTCTTAAGAAATTTCTAAAGATTTTTTTTTTTTTTTTTTTAAATTAAAAAATTTCAGGCAACACCCCCACATTCACTCAAGTGGTTTATTTTATTGTGCGTTTCAACTTATTTTTATTTCCTACAGTTACTGTGTTGTTAAAGATGAAAGTTTTAAAGTTCTGATATTTTTTGTTAGTTTCTTACTCTCTTTTGCTTCTTATTCTTTTTATTATTCATTATTCTTTATTCTTTTCCAACAGCTGCATAAGTGTAGTGTTATATATGATCAATTCACTAATTTTGTTTTGTTTTTCTGTTGTATGTGCAGTGTCAGAGCAGTGACAAGCAATCACTTCTGGATTTCACTCAAGGAGACAAATTTTGATTCCACAAAGGAAAAAACAGAATTACTCAGGACCAGCAAAGTCAATCTTTACGAGTTCTTTTCATATCAAACCAATGCTCGGATCGCACTGGTTCGCGCGGGTCACACGATCTCCGTTTTAATCAATTAAATCTATTAGATCTGATACAATGCTCGATTTGAAGTGCTAAGGTGCATAGCTCGGCTTTTAGTAATATATTAGCAGTAAAGCTGATTCCATAATGTGTCTAGATTTAGCCTGAGAGAGAATGACCAATTTGCGGGAGCTTAATTAACATTAAGTCCAACCCCTTCATTCATACGAAGTTTGCCCATATCCCACTCACAGCGCCCTGGAAGCATCAGTGGATCAAGCGTTCTAAAGGTTGCCTTTTCCCACCCACATAGTGGTTAAGCACTTTAGTATTTGCCCATATCCCACTCACAGCGCCCTGGAAGCATTAGTGGATCAAGCGTTCCAAAGTTTGCCTATATCCCACCCACTTAGTGGTCAAGCACTTTAAAATTTTGGCGGCGGCAGCGGCGGCGGCGGCGGGGGCGGCGCGTTTCAATGTTGCATGTTGCATGTTGTATGTTGTATGTTGCATGTTGCATGTTGTGTATGTTGCATGTTGCATGGTGTGTGTGGTATGTGGTGTGTTTGGTGTGTTTGTTTGTTGTATGCTGCTTAACCACTAATCGCGGTTAACCGTTTTTCTTCAATTTTTTTATCTTTTTTTATTTTTTACATTCGCAGTTCATCACACCCTCCAAACACTCCTCCAATTTTTTTATTCGCTCGCAATCCGCGTCTTCCTGCCGCACTTCCCTAGATCGCGTTTCGGGCCGCGTTCCGATACGGACCCGGGTTCCGTAAGTGAGCATAGAAGTATACGTATGGAAGGGGTTTTTTCCTCAATCTAATTTTCCCCTTTGCTTAACAAAAAAAAAAAAGGGACTCTGGTGCAGCAACCTCCACGTGGTGAGTCCTGGGTAGATTGAGGCTGGGAAAACTAGAAGGCAAATTATTCTAGTGACTCGCCTTAATCGAGCTAAGAGCTGCACACCAAACCTTTCAAAATACACTCCCAATATATTTTTCTTTTTATTCACAGAGACTAAGGAACTGAAGATTGAAGAATTAGAACAAAGATCTCAGCAACTCATTTTTCAGGACTTTCAGGATTTTTCAGAAAATTAGAGCGTAAATTATTCAACACAGGAAAAAAAGACTGGTAAAATGTACCATTTGGATAGCTGATTCTGGATCAAAAAATTAATTCCGGATTTCCTATTTTAGCGCAAACCGGAAGTCAATACCTCTTTTCGCGGTCGAGATATCGCAAGTTAGAATTTAATGTTGGCCCCAACTGGAATTAAAACTTTGACTTGCGATACCTCCAAATGTCCAATAAGTTTGTTTGGTGAGAAATGATGAAAAAAATAAATTTAGATCAGATGTATCTAAGGAAATTAAAGTCTTATACGTTGACCCCAAAAATTCACTCCATATGTTTGGCATACTAAAGTTTTGAAACACCCTGTTCTTGGTATTTTGCCCCCCCTCCCTTTATAGAAGACAACAAAATTTCAAATGTAGGCCTCAGAGCCTCCAAAAGTTTTTGACATTTTGGCCCCTCAGGAGTGGATATCTCAAAACTTCCATGTGACGACACCTACCGGATGATACATCGATGAAAAAGGCATCCAAAACTGAACATTTTGGCGCAAATCGGAGGTCGATGTCGTTTTTCGCATTCGAGATAGCGAACTTTGTAAACCCAACTTTAACAATCGATTTCTCGAATGTGAAAAACGACATCGACCTCCGATTTGCGCCAAAATGTTCAGTTTTGGATGCCTTTTTCATCGATGTATCATCCGGTAGGTGTCGTCACCTGGAAGTTTTGAGATATCCACTCCTGAGGGGCCAACGTTATTTTAAATGGGAAAACGAACTTACGAGCAGCTCTGTGTTTTTGGTGGGCTTTAAACCGCTGACAAGGCGCAGGGCTCTCAAAAATGTCCCCTGTGCACTTTCGGGACACTGCCAACGTTATTTTAAATGGGAAAACGAACTTACGAGCAGCTCTGTCTTTTTGGTGGGCTTTAAATCGCTAACAAGGCGCAGGGCTCTCAAAAATGTCCCCTGTACTCTTCCGGGGCACCGCCAACGTTATTTTAAATGGGAAAACAGATTTACGAGCAGACCTGCCTTTTTGGTGGGCTTTAAATCGCTAACAAGGCGCAGGGCTCTCAAAAATGTCCCTTGTGCTCTTCCGGGGCACTGCCAACGTTATTTTAAATGGGAAAACGAACTTACGAGCAGCTCTGTCTTTTTGGTGGGCTTTAAAGCGCTGACAAGGCGCAGGGCTCTCTAAAATGTCCCCTGTGCTCTTCCGGGGCACCGCCAACGTTATTTTAAATGGGAAAACAGACTTACGAGCAGACCTGCCTTTTTGGTGGGCTTTGAATCGTTGACAAGGCGCAGGGCTCTCAAAAATGTCCCCTGCGCTCTTCCAGGGCACCGCCAACGTTATTTTAAATGGGAAAACGAACTTACGAGCAGCTCTGTCTTTTTGGTGGGCTTCAAATCGCTAACAAGGCGCAGGGCTCTCAAAAATGTCCCCTGTGCTCTTCCGGGGCACTGCCAACGTTATTTTAAATGGGAAAACGGACTTACGAGCAGCTCT